>LZPO01034848.1:703957-718298 GCA_001675575.1 Neotoma lepida
GACAGACAGACAGACAGACAGACAGACAGACACACACACACACACACACACACACACACACTCACTTCCCTTTTCCGGAATCCTTGAACTCTGTCATCCAGAATGTTCACCCTTTGGTGCTGATTCGTCTCCTGCTAGCTTGTCAATCACAGCCAGTGCTAATGTCCCAACAACANGGAAACTGGAATCCTGGCCAGGCGTTAGGCAGTGGCATCNGGAGATCNTCGTATTCCTTCCTCTTCCTGCAGGTCAGAGACCCAATCACTCTTTAAGCTGCACTTTAAGGAAAGTGAATTCTAGAACCCCATGAAATTAGAAATTGCTGGCTGAGATTTGGACAAGAGGCCTGCGCTTTACAAAAAAACGTTCACTATGGCTTTAAATTCCTCTTCATAATTTTGTAAATTTTTTGGTTTGTTTTAAAAGTAAAAAGCATAACATAATACATATAACACACACACACACACACACAACCTTTGAAAATATCTCTAAGATGAAAAGAAAAAGAAGTCACATGGTGACACTTGCCTGTGATCTCAGCACTCGGGAGGCCTAAGACAGNGTCCCAAGTTAAAGGTCAAGCCACCCTGGGTCTGTATATAGAGACACCTTGTCTCAAAATGCAACAAAGAAGCCAACCAAAAAGTTTTAGACAAAGAATAAAAGTCACCTGTTGCTTGTAATATCATCTCCCATAAATAACCAGCAATTGTTGCACAATGGTTTAGACCTAAGAATTTAAATGTAATACATATTTCACATCCAGTGCACACTTGTATGAGCCACATTTATGAGTGCGTTTATTTACTGGACGTTACAAACAGCTTAATTTTTTCATTTAGCTCTTCAAGGTATAGGCTACATAAGTTCAGAGGCAATTTCCCCTTGGCAGTTTTTCTAAGAAAAATTATCTCTCAGCCCTGAGTCCTGTAGACCCAAGGTCCAGTCACATTTGCTGTCCAAGCATTCTGACTCATTGTGCTTTTATGTGTTGGCCCTGTGAAACAAAGTGGGGTGATGTGAGTCACACACGCACGGTGCAATAAAGCAGTTAATGTCTGAGGGAATTTGGAGATGATTGACACGTAAACAAGGGATAACCCTTTTGTGTAACTTTCTTCTTCTGAGGAGTTGGCTGAAGATTCGGGTACTTTAGGGGGTGCCAAATACATGGTCTAATTTAAGCTCTGTTGACTTTTATTAAAATCTCTGTTCTAAATACCTTGCCAATGAAAGCTACGAGAAATCTGCAGCTGCCATCAAAGGCCTCACTTGACAGAGCTGTGGGCTGAGTCGAGGCATCTTCCCTTCACTGGGGATCGGTTTTCACATGCATATTCGAACTGGAAGGGAGAGACATTTCCCACTGTCCATCCAAACAAAATGAAGTCAGCTTTGACTGTTGCAAAATGTCGATGAATTCTTCAGAGTAAATCAGCCCTGTCAGGGTGATACAGAACCGTCAGCTCTTTGTGACATAATATAATATGAAATGATATTGAACAACACGGGTTTGGCGCTAAATTGTTAGCGCGTTTTAGCTTTGACAGCACCAAGTTTATTGCTTTAATCCCAAGGTCTTTTAAACCTCTTTGATATAAATTGAGGTTGGCTTTTGTGTGGGGGGGACCCCTCCACTTNCCTTTCTCTTCCTTTACCTAAAACTGCTTTTAACAGTTTATGCTAGTACATCACACTTGTTCTGGGTGACAAAAAGCAACAGAAAAGAAGATGTATTCGAATGGAAAGATGGGGGGGAAGGCCACTTTAGGCTAAGCAGCCTGCGTCTCCTTTTGTCCACATGTCACAGCTTTCTTCGGGCATGTTGCATTCTGGTTATAATAAGGTGTGGCTCCATGAACTAAAACAAGGCGGGGTAGAAGGCTTCCACAAGGTAGAGGACAGCCACAGCCCGGGAAGAAAAGGCTCCTAATCAGAAACAGAACTTGGTGCAGCATCCTGCTGTAGCTGAATGCATTTCCATATATGGCTTCCTGCCTTCCTCCTCCACCACCTGCCCCCAACAGATACTCTCAGAGATCAAAGATGACTTCTGAAACCTTGATTTAGTAAGCATGGCACACAAGCAGAATTCTTAAATTTTATACTGTAATCGGAGCTCCAGATGGCTGATGGGTTCTGGTCTCACACAATGGGACCGTGGCAGAGGATGATGAGGGTCTCTCCTTCGATCGCCTTTCTGAGGCTAGTGTTTCTCCTAGGGTGCCCTGCTTACTCTGCCAGGTCCTTAAGAGAAGTCACTTCACCAGGGAGGCCAGGCCATCTGGCAGANCATTAGCGAAATCCTCTTGGTTCTGGTTAGGCCGAGTGAGCTGTCTTGTAGCTATCCTGTGAGCTGCAGATCTCTGAACACAACAGGATAGATTGTGGTAATTCCAAGTCTCTTCTGCAATAAAAGACAGATCTGAGTCCAGCTCTTTGCCTAGAATGAACTCACTAGCTGGCCACTTAAATTCTCTTAGTTCATTTCTTCTCTCACTTGTGAAATAGGGAGGTTGAGTAGGATATTTCCTGTAGAATGAGGAAGGTTCAAAGCCACAGCATCGGTGTGCCTGGAGTACCTGGTCCTCAAAACCACAGCATCAGTGTGCCTGGAGTACCTGGTCCTCAAAACCACAGCATCAGTGTGCCTTGGAGTACCTGGTCCTCAAAACCACAGCATCAGTGTGCCTGGAGTACCTGGTTCTTACACTTAGCCCTCTTTCAAAGCCACAGCATCAGTGTGCCTGGAGTACCTGGTCCTCAAAACCACAGCATCAGTGTGCCTGGAGTACCTGGTCNTTACACTTAGCCCTCTTCCTGCATCTTTGCATCACTGCTTATAAGCACGAACATCAGAATCATGTTGCATTTTCATAATGAGTTTATGGGAATGTATGCAGCCACCCAGAATAATTTTACACACGATGTGATAGACACAAACATTCAAAACATATATTGTTATCCGTAATAACAAATGTATTTTGNTAACTGAAAATGTACATTATACGACTAGGGGCTCTCNATTCCANAAATAATTTTTGATACTAATGTAATAAGACAAAATTTCTGGCTGTTGGGATTATATTATATAGTATATATGATTATTATCAATAATATATGTATTATTAAAATATATACAATATGCTTTGCTTGCATTCACCCCTCATTATCTTTCCATACCCCCCACTGAAACTTTCTTTTTCTAAACAAGCCTTCTCTTACTTTCATTTCTTTTTCCTTCTCTTTTCTTTTTTTCTTTAAAAAAACAAACAAACAAACAAACAAAAAACCCCAGGTTCTCATGGAACTTGCTATTTAGATCAGGCCAGTCTGGAACTCACAGAGATGCACCTGTGGCTGCTTCCTGAGTGATAGGAGTAAAGGCATCCTAGCTGTCACCTCACACATGTGACTGTTGTCTCTGGGAGGATGTGTGGTTAAAATACTCAAAAACTATTTTTAGCAAATTTTNAGGATATGACACCTGGCATCAGATCTCTATAACTTAGGCATCATTTTCTATAGAATTGTTTTTATCCTTTGATGAATACTCCTAACTCCTCAATTCCTCCCAACTACCATTCTACTCTCTACTTTTATGCATTTGTTTTTAATTTCTCCAAGTTAGATCATGCAAGATTTTTCTTTCTGTGCCTGGCTTATCCTCCTGATGACTTCTGGGGTCATTCATGTTGTTGCAAATGTCAGGGTTTTCATCTTGTTTAAAGACTGAATAAAACTCGTGTGTGTGTGTGTGTGTGTGTGTGTGTGTGTGTGTGTGTGTGTGTATTCTACATTCCACCCACCCATCCACCCATCCATCCATCGATCCATCCATCCATCCATCCATCCATCCATCCATCCATCCATCCATCCATTATACTTTGCTATGGTAACTAACACTGTAGTGGATTTGGGAGTTCAAGTACCTCCTTCAGGGTCTGGTTTTATGTCCCTTGAGTGTCAACTAGAAGCAGGATTTCTGACTTGTGTAGTGGTTCTGTTTTTAAGTTTCTCAAGGAGCTGCCATACTGTTTTCTGCAATAAACACACCAGTTTCAATTCCTGCCAAGACTACACAGGTTCCCTTCTCTCTCATCTTTGTCAACACCTGCATTCTTGCCTTTTTGATGATAGCCGTTCTAACATGTGAGGTGCTATTTCAGATGAGCTCTTTTGGAAGTTTTTTTAGATTTATTTAGTTGATGTATATGAGCATTTTGCCTGCATAATATGTGTGCACCACATGTATGCAGTGCCTTTGGGGGGCAGAGGGGTGATGGATCACTTGAAACTGGAGTTACAGATGATTGTGAGTCATCACATGGGTGCTGGGAACTGAACCTAGGTCCTCTGCAAGAGCAGCAAGTGCTCTTAACCACCGAGCCATCTCTCCAGCTCCTTGTCATGGTTCAGATTGGCGTTTCCCCGATGAGTGGTGATGCTGAACGCCTTCCCATGGCTCTAGGGACCATTTTATGTCTTCCTTTTGAGCGATGTCCATTCGACTTCTCACTCCATTCTGAGTTATGCATTTGTTTGCTAGTGAGCTCTCTTATGTGAATTGGATAGTGCCTTCTTACCAGATCTAAAGACTGCAAACACATTCTCCACCGTAGAGGCTGCCTTCCCTCTGAGGATTTTTTTTTCTTGCTAAACAGAAGATTTTTAGCTTCATGAGACCTCACTTGTGTTGTCTATACTTTACTTGCCATAGCCTCAAAACATCCTCNCTAAGATCAACGCTTGGAAGCATTTTCTCTGGGGATTGTGATTTGATTTTCTTTTTCTTCTGTTTCTCTGTATTCTCCACATTNTGATATTATGATGTATCAAAATACTTGCATAATAAAAATTTAAAATCAGAGGGAATTTATTCTCCCCGGCTGACTTCCTTTGAACATGGCTGAGATTTCTTCTCGCCTTGAATGTTAATTACTGGATTCCTTGTCTAATCATTGTTCCTCTTACATGGGTCCAGATGTACACAGGACTCCAGATGTTGCCTCACTGGAGCACAGACTTGGATGTAGCTCACACCTGTCTTTTCTGTACTGAGGGAGCTGATCTTCTCTGCCAAGACCTTTAGTTTGGGGGTCATTAATTCACCTTTAGTTTGGGGGTCATTAATTCACCTTTAGTTTGGAGGTCATTAATTCACGCTCTGGGTGAAGGACCCCCCCCCTTGCTCCCTCATCTTTTCAAACTCTGGAATCTTCCCAGTTGAGCAACACCCTTCTTCTTTCCCCAAGTCAACTCTCCTTCTGGGTGGTAGAGTCCAGTTGGGGTAAAGCAAGATGCTATCAAGTCATTGCTAAAGACAAGGGCTGGTTAGAAGGGCTTTACAAGTATGGGTGCTATGATGAAGACTGTCAGAATCCTTAGCCCTTTCTACTNCCAGAGTTGGGGGTCTTGCTAACACATCTCTTTCCATTTTAAATCTGTTATGCAAAGCTAGGCTCCAGCTTCAATTATTTTACAAGTGGTTCAATAGTTTGATAAATTATTCAAGGTTACAGTTCACATCGCTTTAACCAAATAAACTGATCTGGGGATGTTAGATGACGCCAGTCAGACCACTGGTGGGCACATATCTCCCCCTTTATAATTTCACATTTTTTAACGGGAAAACAATGCCAGCAATTCATACATTAATTATAGCTAAGCGGATGTAAGGAAAACTCACTTCTCCTCTGTGACTCAAGATGAGCAGCTCCAAACTCCTCCAGCAGACAGGAGGAGGGGAGTTCTCTGAGGAACTGAGAATAACCAAATTCTTGGCCAGGNCAAGCAAACATTGTTAGACAGACAGCTTCTTCGGCCTCTTCAGTTCCTAGAGACTGGGGTCTTGCTACCAAGTCATGCTCTGATTTAAATCTGATATGTAATGCAATGAGGTGTCTTTTATCATTGGGTCTGAATTCAAGTGCCTGACTCTTCCACAATGGATGTAGACACAGCTACTTCTCCAGGGAATGGAAGAAAGTATATGTACATAGAGACCTTCCACTGTCCACAGCAGAAGGAACTGTTTCTAGGATTAGCCAGAGACCTCCTGTTTGACAAACAGGACCGCTTCCCCATCCCCAAAACCGCTCTGAAAAGGTCCATGAAAACATGTCCATCTACTCATATCTGCCTCTGATGCCATCAGGAATGGGCACATGAGGAGGTCTCTGATAGGCCCATGGAAACAATGACTGCCAGCCCACAGCCCCAGGCTCTGTTCTATAGCCAGGAAATGGCCACACATCTCCAATATGGATGCTTCTTAGCCCAGATAGTGAGTGCTTTAGATCAGGAAGACTAATTTGGTTAACAAGCCCCTCCCTCCTCCCCCCACCAATACCCCTAAGGCACAAGCTTCTTTCCATGGTAGGCTTATGTAGTTGAATACTTGGTACCTAGCTTGTGCTTTCTGAATGACTGTAGAACCTTTGGGGTGTAGGGCCTGACTTAAGGAACTAGGGTGCTGAGATAGTCATTTAAGGTTATATTTGTCTCTGGTCCTGGCCCCATTTCTCTGCTTCTCAGTCCACCAAAATGTAAGGAACACTGCCTCACACTTGCCAAGCAATGTGAATAGAGCCACCCAGCTTCCACGCCTTCCCTACCATGATTGACAGTACTCCTTGAACTGTGAGCCAAAATGAATCTTCCTGCTTTAAGTTGCTTCTATCATGTTCTTCATTATAGGAACAAGAAAAATAACACAGCAAACATGTTTACTGTTTTGATAGTAAACACAGTCAGGTAATTCAGACTACTGTGGTCATGTGGAACTTTGGAGTAAGAAATTGATATTAATTTCAAGCAATATATAATTAACACACATTTGGAATTGGTTCCCACCTACTATAGAATGCCCAGAAAGCCCTTACTTAGTATCTGGTATCTCTGGGGAGTCTTTAAAAANTATTGATTCTTAATATTTTTAACTATGAATAAGTAGGTGTGGTTGTGTAAATGCAGGTGCCTGTGAGACCAGAGGCACTGGATCCCTGGAACTAGATGTAGAGATGGTTGTCAGCTGCCTGACATGGGTGTTGGGAACCAAACTGGGATCATTTGGAAGAACAGCAAGTGCTCTGAATGACTGAGCCCTCTCTCCAGCCCTCTCTGGGGAGTCTCACATGGATCTTGCTTCTTCCACTTCCATCTATGGAGTGATTGACACATCTTGGTATTGTGTTCTTTGTGACTGTTTCTTCCTTAGTAACTGCACTGATGCCGTCATGAAGCATCACCTCTTGTCTTTGAGTTCTAAGCTCACTATTAAGTGACAGTTGCATGTAGTAAATCTTCACAAAGATGTGGGAATGGCTGTCAAGGTTTGTTCTGTCAACATGAGTAAGCTAGAGACACCTAGGAAGAGGGAGCCTCATTTGAGGCATTATCTCCATCAGATTGGCCTGTGGAATGTATCTGAGGTATTTTCTTGATTGATGTGGGCGGGAGAGTTCAGTCTAGTACAGGAGACTCCACCCCTGGGNAGGTAGGCCTGGAGTGTATGAAAATCAAGTGGAACAAGCCATCGGGAGCAAGCCACTAGGCAGCATTCCTCCATGGTCTCTGCCTCAGTTCCTGCCTTGGTTTCTCTCAGTGATAGGCTATAAACTAAATAAACCCTTTTTCCACAAGTTGCTTCTGTTCCTAGTGTTTATNACTACAAACTAGAACAATGACAGAGTAGCTTTAAGCGTAGCACACAGACTTCTGAATATGTCTCAGGATAGTGANAGCAGAATTTTACAATTCCAGACTCATCACAGTGTGTTCTTAGAAACCATTGCATATTAGAGACAAAATGGNGGACACTCCTCCCAGCAGGCAGATGTGGCTGTGGACATTTGTGGTTTTTAAGTAGGAGCCGTTTTTTCTTCCTTAAACAGAGAGAAAAATTGCTATCAGTGGTGACACTCAGGACTGTGGTTTTAAACCAGCTGCTTGTTGAGGTCTGGATCACAGATGTGATTTTATTTTATTTTTTGACTCACAATGAATTTTTTNAAAATAATAATGTGCTCACATTAAATTCAGTGGTCATCACCTCTAAATCATTAGATCTTCCTAAACCCTTTAAAAGCCACATTCTCTGGTGACATTGAAGACATACATCCTTACATGGTGAGGTCTGACTGCTGCTGCCTCCTGCCAATGGAGCATTCTAGTTTCCCATGACTCCATGAGTCCCGAGGTAGCTCTTCCGCATACCTGGCTGAGGTTTGCAAGTACGCATTTGCCTCCCAGTCCTGAACAATCCAGAAGAGCCATCAGTTTTTAAACACCATTACTTTATTTATATTTTATGTGTGTGAGTGTTTGCCTGTATTTGTCTGTACACTATGCTCATACGGTGCCTGCAGAGGCCAGAAGAGGATNCTGGATGTCCTAGAACTGAAGTTGCAGGTGTTTGTGAGCCACTATTTGGGTACTGGGAACTGAACATGGCTCCTCTGGAAGAACAGGGAATGCTCTTAGCCTCTACGCCATCTATCCAGCCCCCACCAGCAACACAGTAGTGAGTGGGAGTTACCCCATCTTCAGGGGCTTTAGCATCCTTTTCATTCTGGGAAAATGATGCCATCAATCTACAGATTTTTTTTCCCTAAAAAACCTTACAAAAGTGCCTTGAACTCTTTAGAGGTTACTGATAGTCAGAGTGCTAGATTTCAACTCTTGGTACTTCAAACTCCATGGAACATCTGTCTTAGTCTCCCTTGTCTTTCATGTTTGAAACTGGATACTATTCTAACATAGACTTTTCAGTGTCACAGGACTGACTCGTGGACGGAGTTGACAGTTTTCTCTGATTTGATGCCCAGGCACATGCNAANTTTAATTCTTTGGGAGCAGAAGCCAAGTCTTGGGTGTGATTGTTTTGTGTTTTAGGGGTCTCCCCTGCTTTTCTGAGGCCACTCATCTTTGCAGGGTAAATTTCGTATTCAGGAATTCTGANGTAGATGCTGCCCACGGAGACAGTGGGTCATTCCTGGGGAAGTCAGGGTTATAGGATGGACCCAGAGGGATAGCTTTAGGAGTGTGGGTGTTTCACAGCTACCTCAGTGTCTCAGCTGTCAGTTGCTTTGACAAAAGCGCCTTATGACAAGTTTGCAAAACCAGTTTATCGTTTATTCACCTACAGACCAAGATGCCCATAATTCAGTTTCCTCCATAGTCGAACTGAGGTGACTATCAGTAGCATTTTGGGGACTGCCAAAGTGAAATTCCACTGGAGACTGATGTTAAACCTCTTCCTACTACAGAATCCAGGAAGAACTTGCAAAAATCCTTGATTGGTAGCTGCTACTCAAGGATGACACTTCTGGGCCTCTGACATTTAAAATAGATGTTCTTTCCACCCAGTGCCTATAAGTGGGCTTGGATTTGGNTTGCTTTCCAAGCTTTTGCACGAATGTCCTAAATTCTTATGAAGGTATATGCATTTCAACCCCCATCCAAACTGGTGACTTATTCTTAAGCTTGTTTGCTGGAATACACCATTCTGGGGGCAGAATCCCCACGTTCCTGGCAGAAGCATGTGGGTTCTATCTTACAGACCTGNCACAGCCACCTCCTTGCAAGGTGTCGCATAGGGAGCAGCCAAAGCCANACTTCAAACCCTGAGTCATTGCCCAAGAAATATGTCTAGTCTTTCAGCTAGGTTTCTCTTTGATTTCCCATGGACTTGTCTAGGGATCGATAAGCAAGAAGATCTGCCCTGAATACAACATTGATCACTCCATGCTTGTACAGGGCATAGGCTGGCCTTACTCTGAATTCACAGCCAGCCCAACCTCNAGCACAATGCCTGGCATCCACTCACCCCACACTCTGCTGTCTTAGACGTTCACCACAATTCTTTTTCTTCACAGCTCCTGATCTCCAGTTTGCCAAGGCTTGGAAGTTAAAAGTCCAACTCCAAATGATTGGTGAGAACAGGCTGGCTAGCTTCTTGCAAGACTTTCCGTCACAATTATGACTTGCCATTCATCTGGGTACTTGAGTTTCCTAGACAGACATTAATAAAAATGGTGGGCTTTCTTTTCTGTGCTTTGCTTTACATATCAACATCAATATTTTCATTGCTGGGCTTTAGGACCGTAGGTTTTTGGGGTGCATGAGCTGACAAGAGGCACAGTTCCAACTCTAAATCAAAAGATATATTAACCAGAAAAGCCACAGAAGAAAATCTGGGTGCATTGTTGCCTACCTCATGAGCTTTATTTATTTATTTATTTATTTATTTATTTATTTATTTATTTATTTATTTATTAATTTATTATTTACTTCTTTATCTTTTTGAGATAGGGTCTCACCATGTAGTCTTGGCTGACCTGGGGCTCACTATGCAAGCCAGGCTGGCCTCAGACTCACAGANATTTGCCTACATCTGCCTCCCAAGTGCTGAGACTAAAGGATGCACCATCACGTCCTGCCCTTATGGGCGTCTTTAAAATTTTTACTTATTTATTTGTATTTTACATGCATGTGTACCTGCATGCATGTATNTGTACCATATGCCCATCAAGGAGAGAATACGGTATCAGAGACCCTAGACCTGGAGTTACAGATGCTTGTGGGGTGACTGGTGTGAGTTCTAGAAACCAAATCCACCGAGTCATCTCTNCAAGCCCCTCACCTTCTAGAACCATCATTTATCTTCTGTAAATTAGGGATTTTAATGAAGAGGNACTGTAGATCCCTCCTTACTTGTAGGGTTATATTCCAATACCCCCACTGTAACTCAGAACTGCAAATAGCCCTGCACTAGACACACTCTTTTCCATAGACATATCTCGCATGAAGTACTATTAGGCATGCTAAGAAATCAGGAATAAGAAGCAATAATAAAATAATTATAACAGTACACTGTGGTTAAAATGTATGTAAATGTGATCTCTCTCCTCCCAACCTTCTCACATATTGTAAGCATTTGGGGGCTTTCCTTGGTGTATTTGTTTTGGGAGAACATAATCTTACACTTTGGGGTGGACCATCATTAATTAAATAAAATCAGAAGAACTTGCTCATGAGTGCTCATTATGATTTGTATATGAAGTATTCCGCACAGGTTCATGTGTTCACCATTTGGTCCCCAGGTGACACAGNTGTGTTGGAACTTCAGAGAGTGCGGCTTAGATGGAGACAAGGATCACAGAGGGATTCCTTTGAAGGTTATCTATGTGGTCTCCTTCCCCTCTCTCTACTTCCTGTCTATCTTGAGTTGAACAATCTCCTCTGCCTCATGAGCTCACCATTGTGACATTCCACCCAAGGGCATAGAGCTAAGTAACCATGGACAGAGTTCTTTGAAACCCAAGAAAGTAGATACTTTCTCTTTTTAAGTTGTTCTTGTGAGCATTTTGACACAGGAACGAGAAAGGTAAGTAACATGACACTGTTATACCGTGACAGTCACTTTGATCATTGAGACAGCTACCAAGTGACTACCAGATGGGTAGCCTATACAGTCTGTATACTTTGGATAAAGTTTACTTCAAGGACAGGATAGAGTAGGATGTTGTGGTATTTCATCACAGTACTCAGAATGCTGAGTACAAATGAAATACAATGAAAATATCTGAACTGTTTTTTGTTGTTGTTTTAGAATTATCCATTTAGTCTTTACAGGCTATAGTTGAGCTTATNTAACCGAAACTATGGAAGTGGAAACCAAGGACAAGGGGAATAATGTTTTCTCCACGTAAAGAACACAGGCTTGGGCTCTCTTCCCCAGGTCTGCTCCTTCACTCATCCTCTCAGGTAACACGAGCAGCGGAGGATGCTTGGCCTGGGCAGGTGAAGGGTCTGAGCATCTTTCTCTGAATCCTCCATTCCCTGTGTTCAGAATGGCAGGAGGAAGGCATCAGGTCGGGAAGAAGAATGGGAGAGATTTCCCTTCTTGGTTACCTTGTCCTCCTATCTTGGTTACCCCATTGACTTTGTCTACAAGGTGGGTGGTAGGTAAACAGCGTCTCCTTCCCTGAACTTCACTTTTACTCCACAAAGTGACACTTCTTGTGAGAGAATATCCCTTTTACTTTTAATTTTTTTTGCCTCAAAATTTTATACATGCATAAAATATATTCTGATAAAATTCCATCCCCATTCCTTCTCCAATTCTTCCCCTATGTCCTCCCCCAATGACTTTCCCCTCACAAATTTATGTGCTCTATTTTTTAGAGTCACTGAGTCCTTCTGTATATGCAAGGGTATAGGACAACATGGGTTACCTCTTTCCGAGATGTTTGTCAGTGGGATCCCATGGACTCCCCTCCTCAAACATTACAGAATATTGCCATAGCTCTTGGTCAACCTCCAGAACTTGATGATAAGACCCTACTGCTGAATATGCCACATACTTNAGTCATAGGACACGGAGAAATCAAGCCGGTACTCCATANAGAAACCCTATCTCTACTGCCTAGCTTTCACAGTGCTTCGAAGTTCTATGCACACTGCCAGGGGAGAAAAGTGACCAGCAGTCTTAACCAACTCTGAACTATGCAAACTGCATTACTAACTAGCCTTGCAGGACATGCCAACAGGTATAGTAGTGGCATGGACGTCATANGAGTAACCAACCACTTTCTGATTAGAAACTGGCCATATTTGCTGTGTTGTCTTGGATGAGTGAGAGGCCAATCCCATTCACCTCTCCTGCNGTACTGGCTTGACTCGACTTTCTTTTCTCTGAAAGGCTTTGTTCAAAACAGGAGTCTTGCTCTTCCGTGAGAAGGGGTTGACATTGTTGCCCTGTATAAGAATCTGCCTGTGTTATTTATTCATTCACTTTATCCCCACATCCTGTGCCCATCAACAACTATTTTGATATGTTAACACATACTTGAGTTTTGTGTTCCACTGGGTTCCTGCAAATATGTATATAATCTTGATTTATATGCATGAAACTTAATGTTATGGAAATGCTATTGGTTGAGACAGCATCATCTTGTTTGAATTTTTTCTCACTTGGCACTGTTTTGAAAACCCATGCATGCTGGTCTGTGCATCTCTAGTCTGTCTCTTCCAATTGATTCATGGTGGGGGGGTTGTGGCTTGCATTCACCATATTTCATTTGTCCACTTACCCACTCGTGGGTAATTCAGCAGCTTCTACCCCTCAACCTGTGCATACTATAATAAACCGCTATGAGCATGTCTACTTCTGGCCAAGTATAAAAATGTGGGGGGCACATAACCTATAGCAGATCCCTATATTAAAGGTGACCAAGCTACATGGTTATTCTGTCAGGTTTCTGTACTGGTCACATTATTATCTCATATTCATTCCAACATTTGGCNTTATCCTGTTTATTCAGTCAGCNGGTCTAATATACATAAATGATACCTCATTATTGTGTTAATTTGTATTTCTCTATTTCTTATTTTAAGCATCTCATCATTGTGCTTGTTAGCTTTAGAATTATCTCNTCTATATCTTGCTAATAATACTCTTGACCATTTTTTCTCCACTGGATTGACATTTCCTCCTTGTGGTTATGCAGAAATTCCTTATGCATTCTGGAAACAGTAGGGGCTTGTTTTAAGTATTGCAAATATTTTCTCTTGTATCATCTAGTAATTTTGTTTATTGTCTTTGGAACAAGAATCTTTTAGCTCAATATAATAAAATGAATCCCTTTTTGATGCCTTATGGTNCTTGTCTCTGAAGTTTATTTAAAAGGCTGTGGCCAATGTTCTGACATAACACAAAGGGTTCTTGTAAGGATAGAGAGAGGAGACAGGGTATATCAGAAATTATCTGCAAATGATATGATTGTATATCCAGAATAACCAATTACATTAACATATAATCTTAGAACTAATAAGAAACTTCATTGAGATTTCTGGNTGCTAAATCAACATTAAAATAACTACAGCACTTTTCCACCCTAGCAATAACCAACCCAAAAATAAACCATAAAGATGTGTTTGTCNGCTCAGACAATGNATTTCACNTTTTCTGTTTTATTTAAGTGAGAGAATTGGTCTTCTACCATGGAACATTTCACAAANACATAGTATCTGTTATGGCCTGGNTACAAAGTGTACCCCTAAAAGGCTCACCTGCTGTTCGAGGAGTGTCTTAGTTTGTTTTCTGTTGTTATGACACAAAACTGACCACATGTAGCNTGGGGGTCTTATTTCATCTTNCAGCTTATAGTCCATCAAGTCAGGAAGTCAGGGCAAGAACTCAAGACAGGAACTAAAGCAGAGGCCATGAAAGAATGCTACTCCTGGCTTGCTACCCTTGGCTCTCTCAGCTTGCTTTTCTTTTCTTTTCTTTTCTTTTCTTTTCTTTTCTTTTCTTTTCTTTTCTTTTCTTTTCTTT
>LZPO01034848.1:728406-752501 GCA_001675575.1 Neotoma lepida
ACTTTTGGCATTTCCAGATGTGGGTTCTCTGGACCACCATACTTATGAAGACAAGAGGAAGATGCTCACTCTGAAAGGAGCCAAATCAAAGCACAAAAGGTGGCCAATGAAGCCACCAACACTCAGTCCTCAACAGCTCAGGTTCCATCATGGCCCCTGGCATCTCTCGGGTTCATGCCTCATGGGAAAGAGCATATACCTTCCCTGTAAGATTGGACAGTTGAGGGCATGTGGCCAACCACAAACCACATCCTCATGGCCAAGTGGACATGATTACTCTGATAATCTTAGGTCAGAGTCATATACTCTCCAATCAAAACGGAGATAGCATCAGATTTCTTAAAAGCNTAAAGGCCNCATGGAGAAACTATGGATGTAATTCCAGTTCTGCTGCATAGAGAAGGGGACCCAAATCAGTCTTTATTCTTTTACCTGTCTGTGTTCATGTATACTTACACTCATGTACATATTCATGATTCTGTGTGCATAAATACATGTGGGCACAGGCATTGCCTGAAAGTGTGTTGAATTGATTAGTTTGTCAGGTAGACCATGTAACATAGTTCTAAACCATCTAGTTATGGAAGTTGATCTACAAGTTCTAAAACTGGCCAACTGTCTGTGTTTATTACACACTGCACCTTTTAACTGTGAGAAACAACCTCATCTATTGTAGTGGAGAGGTGTGGCCTCTGAGAAATACAAGACAAAGGTCTCGATAGATCACACACACACACACACACACACACACAATTACTGCTTCAAGAATGTGGCCCAAGGACCAGAACCTTCCTTTCTGTCAGTATCTCCCAATCTCTCTGACTATGTGTCCTTCTTATCCTGTGGAATGCAGGAGCCTTGAAGGAAGGACTTCAATTTGCTTTCTTTATTCTCAAATCTGCTTTTAAACAGTGTCGGGCCCACCCTGCGTGCTTAGTCCACACTGGCTCAGCAGCTGTAGACCTGATATTAAAGAGTGAACAAATTGACTCTCTTCCCATTGGATCGTTGAATCATTGAGTGTGTCTCTTATACTCACTGATATAAAGTCTNGCCAGGCAGGAGGAGATTAAAAACAGTTGTAGGTACAAGGGCCTCCAGTTAGAGTAGGAAGGGACGTAATAAAGTAGTTCTAAGCCTCAGTGTCTGAATCAGGAGGGCAAGAAGCATAGCTTGGGTTTCATTCCCTATGATTTAGCCAAATCCTTAAAGCCAGTCTTCATCTTCACAGGTTGATGGGGCAGTCTTGGCTAAAGTGAGTGGATGGTGTCTTTGCAGATCTTCCCTTTATACAGGGATAGATAACTTCGGAAGTCTGATTGTGTTACCCCTCAGTGGCTCATGTCTCCACAGAGTTGGGCCAATTCTGGGGGACTGTTTAACTTTCTGGGGCTAAATTTCCAGGGTATCAGAGTACCAAGACCTTCTCAGGAATCTATTAGCATCTAACTTACTCTTCTCTTTCCCTCTCTTNCCCTCTGTAACATTTAATGTAGCCACTGGGGCCAGATGAAAGCATTACAAAGACTCATCATGTTTTCTTCGANTTGATTGATAATGCCTGAGACTCATTTTTGACTTCTACAGACTTGGACTTTTGAGACCTGAAAGCCATCACAGAATTATTTTCTCTGTCATCCCCATCTTTTACTTGAGGNAATGTCACTCTGTTGACCCACACTGGAGGGTCCAAAGGATCCTATGACATGCTGCAGAACAAAAGCAGTATGATATTATCCAATATGGCCCTGACAGGTTGGCCAGGGCCTGGGTGTGAGAGGAATGGAGACTGGCTGTCCAAATCGCACAGACATTCAGTTTTACAGAATGAAGAGTTCTTGATGTTTGGTACTCAACCACACAAATATACTTACCTGTTTTTGAACTGTTTTTTGAAACTTGTTTAGAAGGTAAAATTTATGTTCTATGTTTTTTTCCCATATTAGAAATGGAATTTATCCACGACCAGCAGCTGTAACAACACCAGCAACGNCATTTATTTTGAACATCCACAGGAGACAGATATTGGACAAAAACAACGTCTCAGGCTATCTGCAACCTGAGGTGCCTGCAATGCTGTGGTCCTGTTTTTGTCCTTCCTTGATAGGTAAGGACATGGAAGCCATTGCTTAGAAGTTAGCTTCTGCACTGTCTCAGAGCCAGGATCTGAGTCCAAGTCCAAGTGACTTCAAAACAAAGAGTCTTTGACTGAGCCTCACNTAAATAATTTATCCATAGAGAGGATAATCTCTCTTTTTCTGTAGAACTTGGGCTGGTCTAGGCCCTAGGACACCCATATATTTACCGAAAAGCAGGATGCTCCGCCTGCACTTGCTACTGTAACTGTTGTTCAGTGAAATCTTAAAAGTCCTTCTTTAATGTAAGGGTAGAAGAACTTGAGTCCATGAAGACTAGATATGGGCTTTGGGGAGACCCTTAGGCATGAGAAGGAAGTATACACCCAGGGACACACCACACAGATCTGGGTTGGGGGAGCTATGCACCCACTTGGCTTCCTGAGCAACTTCGCCATCCATCTGAAACCCCAGGCAGCACTTTACTATATTCTAGGTGATGTAATTTATATGAGAAAGCTGAGGTATGGGGGTACATAGTGACACATGACTGTAATGTGCTCATCTGTTATCTATTGTAGCACTTGGGAGAAGAGGCCAGAGGATCCATGTTTGAGATAGCCTAGGCTACATCCTGAAACTCCGTTAGGAAAGAAAGAAGGTGAGGAGAGANAAGGAAAAAGAGTTTGCAAAATATCAACAAAACAGNCCATCACCCAAAGGGAAGACTTGGCCCAGGCATTAAAAGATGGACAAATAAATAAACATTTGTCTGACTTAGGTTAACATTAAATACTAAAAACTTTTGGAAGAAATCAATCGACTTATAGGATCATGCCCTGTCCTAGTCTATCTTAAAATTATTGAAGGCTGCAAATCTCTGATCAATAAATTCTTTCCTATTGACAAAACAAAGGCAAGGGAAGCAACTGGCCATGGCTAAGAAGTAAACCTGTCCGTTCAAACCGGACTAAATATAAAGCTGGCCAGNGGGTTTGGGGGCCTTGGACAAAGGAGGCTTGGGCTAGGCTCTTTGAGAGAGCTCTGTGGAACGGGGTCACCAGGAACTAATAGTGGGGAAAGAGAATGGAAAGTGTGGGAGTTGTGGTGTGGATGATGGAGGGAGGCTGAGGACATGGTTGTCTGAGAGCAGTCAGAATCTGGGGACAGCTGTGTCACATGGTACAGACATCTCTTTGTCTGCTTTGAGGACTCAGCCCATGAAGAAGCAGCTATCTGCCAAGGGAAGGTGAGCAACACAGATGACATGAAGAGAGAAAGAAAACACACTCGTCCCCTGTGAGCTAAACCAAGGAGCAAGCCATTACCCCAGGCTTGGAATGGAACTTCAGGAAATGTAGCCTTTCCTGAGTGCCTACTGTATACCTCACAACTCAAACTCTTGTAGTTCCCCAGAACTCTTGTAGGAAAGTTTTCCNTCTCGTGAGCCTCTGTGTCAGGCACATGCACGTTTACGTGTATCCTGCTGTATGCATGTGTGTGCACAGGTCACGTGGGGATGTTTTCAGGCATAAATTTGTTAATGTCCAGCAATGCTATTGTCCCGAGAGTCAGCGATACTAGCTACAAAAATANCATCTCAGTGACACAAGCTTCTAGACTATAAAAGCTGCATCACTTGGCCCCTGTGGCAAACCCAGGGCATTCTGACTTTTCTACGGAATCTTGGTAAGAGTCATCAGTNTGTTACCCTCNGTAGAAGAAAACATAGCTAAAAGCAATCCTGAAATGATTCTTAAGGCTGGATTCTGGAAGCCATAGAGACTCAAGGAGCCTGCTGAGGGCTCCCAGTAGAAGACTATGGAAGGGATACATGGAAAGAAGTATGTATGCCTTCGACAAAGGGGCTGTCAAAGTCACCAAAAGCAACTGTCCCCCTCCTGCAGAGGATGCTGCCAGAAGCCTGCTGAGGTGGCCATGAAGGGAGCTTGAGGGAACAGCTANCTGTGGACCATGTCTGACAAAACCAGGATTCTCTTCTCTCCTTTTCCACAGAGAGCTCCTGATAAGTAGTTTCGAGCTCAGAGGAATTAACCATCTATCACTTTAAATGTTTATTTTATGTCCAGCTTATCCTAACATTTTTATTCATCTTAATGAGAAGTAATTGGGCTTCCTATTGCAGTGTTTCATTTAAAAAAGGGGAATATTAATAAGGAAGCAAGACATGCTAAAACCCATAGCTATCTTCCAAGGCTNCACCATCCTTGTCGCCAGCCCCGAAGTTAGGAACGGAGACTGAAAAGTATATTCACTGAGTTTGAACGCCATGGGTCCCGTGGCTGCCGGGGAGGCTTTTATTGGATGTCATCGTGCCTTCTGGGAATCCTGACATTAAAACATATCCTTGGTTCTCACTTAAGCCAATTTTGGAGGGCAGGGAAAAGAAAAGACAACATTCTGCAGCGAAAGCACCTTCCTCCATCTGGCAAAATGGCTTTCTGGACTCTATTGTGGCTCATTGTCTAAAAATAGGATGGAGACAAATGGTTATCATTTGCGAAAGCCCATGACAATAATGATAAATGAACAAATTTTTTTGCCCTCTGAAGTCATTGCTTAAGGCTTTCTCTGGGATCAACAATGTTAAGCTGGTAAACTGGCCTCATCTGCATCCGCAGAAGGTTTACAAATGGCTTTGTAAACAATTTCAGCCACGGCGTTAATCTCCCCTACAGAAGTAGGGCTTGGAGAGAGATGATTGATTCGCAATTTACAATGACAGTGAACCCCTGAAACAGATATGAAGGAACCTTTCAGTGAATAATGTTTTAGTTGACAGGAAACGATAAGGCACATCTTTCATCTGATAGTGGGCTGTTTTTGATAAATATTGTTCATAATGGAGAATTTTGGAATCATTAATGTGTGGATAGAACATTACTACTTTTTGACTAGGACTTCAGAAATCAGTTTCTTGGGGCAGGAGTTTGGTTTTCTAAAGAAAATAATAATAAAGAAGAAGAAAGGAAAGAAAGAAAGAAATGGGAGGAAGGAGATGGTTTGAAAAGCATGCATAAAATTCTGCTATTGTTTGAGTCAGGTCCAAACTGCTAACCGATGAGCATATCNACGTAAAGCAGCTCTGTTCTTGAGACAAATTTGCAGCACGGAGATGCTCACCACTTCTCAAGGTTGGGCAGAACAAAAGAGTGTTTTGTTGTTATTGTTGTTTTGTCTCGTTTGGTACAGAGCCTTGCTATTTAGCCAAGGCTGACCTTGAACTTATTAAGCTCCTGCCTCAACCTTCTGGAGGCTGCAATGCATGGGCCACCATGGCAGCACAACATATTTTTGAGTATCGTCATGGTGGTCTGCCAGAACAAAGGAGGCATGCAGTGGAAGCGAATACTAACGCTCCTGTTTCTTGGCCCCTTTATTCTGGGGGGGAGGTGCCCTGTGTTCTCTGACCATTGTCTTCATCCCAGTGCAGTCATGCTGGTGGTCATGGGTCTGACCTTGGAGCCTTTGCCTCATGGTGTCCCCTGCTGAGCAGAGGTGCTGTGTTGGCTAGCATGCATTGGGCACCAGTCGCCAATCTCTGAGATCACCTGTCTGCCCTGCCAGTCATCACCTCAATCCAGGGATGGGTTTCACCCCAGATTCTCATGTCCCCCATCTTTTCACAGCAACAATACTTCCCTAGCAAAGCTGACTATGGAGCATGGATATGTGTGGCTCCATATTGGTGTACCTTGCATGACAAGTGGCCATGACTTCTTCCCCCACCATCACCCATGACCCCTGGGTGCTAGTGCCAAGTTTAAGTTCCCTCTTTGCCACTCTTGAGTTAGACGGAGGGGCACCTTTTGTGTCTATCATGATTGGTGGCTAGCCTTGCCCCTTCCAGCAATGTCTGGGCTTTGCCTCATAGGACACGGTGCATGTCAGAATGTTCAGAAACATCAGTGCCATAAAAGGCTCATAGCCCAAAGAGTACTAGAGAGAAATCCAAACTGTGTCTTCCATGGCTCTCTCAGCTGTTAGGGTTGTCCAAGGCCTTCAGTATGTGGAGGCAGGACATGACTCACATCACTAAAATAATTCCTCTGCATTTAGTTTTATTTAATATCCTGTTAGTGGTCAGGCAGACAGGAGACCTACTGTGTGCCAAAACTGTGAAACATGGTGGCACTACAAACATAGGAAGCTGAGGTAAACAGATGCAGTCTTCTGTTCTCAGAGAGCTGGGCCTGCGGGACTGCAAAACAGATCCCACACTTCAGCCACATGCACCGAAGACCTTGGCCCATCTGTGCTCTGCACATTGTCTTTCTTCTACCTCAGAACTCTCTGTGCTTTCTTGGCCTTGAATGCCAGATCTTCCCAGCTCTTTCTGATTGGCTCCAGTCTAGTGTATCAATCTTATATCCAATATCCTAAATGTATTATTCATATTGGGCCACATGTTGTCCCAAATTGAATTTCATATTTATCTACCAAAATGTGATTGATCTCAGCTACAGTATTGGGTCTTAATTCTCAACTTGATTGGGTTTTGAGACTCCTAGAAGACAAATAAAGCCTACCTCTAGGTGTGACCATCTTGGTGTTTCTATGGACAATTAGATCTTGGTTGCTTCCTGCCTCCTTGAAGATACTATCTTCTCTGGACCTGCTTCTGTCCTTATCTGCTCCCATTTTTGTGAGTGTTGGACACTAGTATGTGAAAAAAACTCCCCCACCACACACTTCCACTATCATGATGCACGATCCACTTTGNCGGGGGCCAAAGACCATGGACTGGACACCCTGAAAGTGTGAGCCAAAGAATTCTTTCNGCCCCCAAGTCCATTCTGCCAGACATCTGGTTATAGTGATAGGAAGACTGATTCATACATCTGACAATAGGTTTGGAGGTGATTATCTGCCCTTCCAGCTATAGAGATGAGCAGGGGCTCACATGCCTCCTCTAAAGATGCCATTTTGACACTGACTGCACCAAAGAGCCTGTGGGTTGACTCTAATCCACTCACCTTCCCTATAACCAAATAAACAGAAACAACTGAAAGGCCCAGGACCCTCTTGTCCTTCAGCCCNAAGTGTGTAGCAAACATTCCCTTAGATGATTTATGCCTTATGAAATCCCAGAAAGTCAGCCCTAGTACATGCCTCCTAGCTCTACCACCCTGAGGTAACATACCTGGATGCACATGGCAGTGGACAGGAGGGATGCGAAGCCTTGGCCAACCAGAGATTGGCCTACTACTGACGACAGTGTGTTGGCCTGGTGTTGTCACCCAAGAGCACCTAGGCGCTCCTCTAATGGACGGATTTGTTTGCGCCTTGTCCTGTTCTGAATGTCCTATGCTCACCTAAGGAGTTTTTTGCCTGGGAGAGCCTAGTGGCTGCCAATGTAACTCCGCATTTCCATTTTTATTTGCNCTGGTGCCTTCTTGCTTATGCCTTCCTTCCCACCTTCCTGACCTCTGTCTTTTCTTCATGATCCCAAAAGCAAACTCAAGTTTTGTCCTCTGTTTGTTCTGATAGACAGAGAGAGTGCTCAGACAATGGGTCATCTGTGTCCCCTCNGACATTGTCTGAGCACTAGCTCTGTCTATCAGGACACCTGGACACTACTGGTCAGTGAGCTGCTGGTGTTATGGGCATGACCCCTATGACCCCAAGGAAATAGGGATTGTGCCACTACCAAGCCAGTCTCTTGGCATCAGGGGTAGCCACCCAGGGGTGGAGAGCTGACTGGCTTTCCAGGCTGTGTGGACCTGCTCTCAACTGCAGAACAGCAGAGCTTTCCCTGGGCCCAGGTTAAATGTGTTGCCTCTTCAGAAGCGAGAAAGAAAATGTGATGCGTTAAAAGCCCGGCTCCTCCGTACGATCTCTTTTAAATAATAAGCAACAGCTTCGCAGTCCCACTCCAACACTGTGTGCTGTGTAAATTGCTTTGATACCAGCATTCATCCTCTACCTCATGTTTTCAAGCATTCCAGCTTGCTTTCATTTTATTAATGTATTTCTCTTATCTTTCATCTGAATAGTGTTCTCTATGTAAAGTGACCAAATGTGATTAATGATGACTAGATTAAGATAGGACGGGGTGTTTGAAAAATGACTTAAGGACCACATGTAAGTCACTGGCTAGAGTCCCAAAATGCAAATTCTGGCTAAGTTAATGACTGGAAAATCTTGATGGCCNCAACTGTATGAGCTATTGCATTATCTAAAATTTCTTTGTAAACAATAAATAATTAGCATTTTGGGTTAAAATGACTTACTCCTTTCTTAATGATTTCAGTAGGAATTACTATCCTAGAATCCCAGAGTTAAAAGGGTTCAGGTAACNGACATGTTGGTGTCGTTCTGGTGCCTAGTCATCCAGCCCTGGTAAGTTACTGCTGTGCTTTGTAAATGGGGCGGGAGTGTTCATGTCCCATTAGAGGTCGGCACTTTATTAACGTGTCTGGAATAATCTGGTTTGCAGGTGGTTTCTTTCTCAGGGAAGGGCCCTACNTGCTCCTAGACGGGGTTGGGAGAAGGGAAATTGTTTTTATGCTTGCACCCGCCTTCCCCTGACAAACGAGCCTGATCATCTGTGAGGCTCTCTGCTCTCACTCACCCACTCAAAGAGCTGGGGAGCTTTTATGAAAAATAAATTAATAATGCATACTAAATTACATCTGCAAGAGACATTTAGATATATATTGCAGTCTTCAAAGATGATTAGATTTACGTTTTGTTCGAGGGGACTCGTCACCCCGTCTCCTGGCGTGTCTGATACCACGGGTCTAGTTCATGTGGGCCCCACGAGATGCTGGTTACCCTGCATGGTGGACTGGCAGGTGCAGCACCCAAGTTCCCCGGCAGAGTGCTGAGGTTTAAAATGACCCAACTACAGGATGCAAGGAGAAAACCAGAGGCATCTATAGATGCAAAGCCCACCCCCACCCCCTGCCACACTTGTCCATCAGCCTGCAATGGAGCGTCATCCTTCAGGCCCGCCAGCCCAGCTACTTACCACAGAGATAACAGGGAAGAGGGGGGAAAAAAACCCTACTCTTCCAAGTTGTTTCCTTGTTTTGTTAAACCACAAAGAAGAGAGAAATATAGTCACATCGATTGTTAATGCCTCGTCGCTGCTCTCCGGTGTCCGCACACGAAACACACTGCTTTTGTAGCGGAAGGAGAGTTGGTATTTATCAGGGTTCAGAACCAGTTCAGGCACACACTTGACAAATTATTTGTGGAATTGTTGTATTCATAGTCACTTAAATAAGAATCTGTCAACACGAAGGCTGAGCTTTGTTGCAGTGGGTCCCCTGTTTTTTTCCTGCGCACCCAGAGGATGATGGATTGGAAGGAATGCAAATCCCCTGCCATTTTATATGCTGGTGCCTTCCTCAGAGACAGGAAGCATAGCTCAAGATCATCTTGTAAGAGGCCGTAACTGCAGAGGCCTGCTTCTGTGGTAGGAGGCTTTTCTCTTCTTCTGCCTCCTTCTGATTCTTTATTTATTCCCTCCCTCCCAAACGGGACCTTAGAACAGAGAAATTGAATTCAAAATATTTTCATCACGTCCCGTTTTGGAAAGGGCCCTTTCTCAGCAGGTGCACAGGCTGGATTGCTAGAAGAACTCATACATATGCTTAGCGGTGNTCCGCAATTAAAAACAAATTGATAAATACAATTATTGAGTTTAATAGCAACTTAAAAGTTAATGCCCCTTAGGATGTGAAGTCTTAACCTCTGAAGTAGAATTAGAACAACGTCGTTCTGGGACGTCAGTAGGGGCAGTTGTCTGTGATTTNATGGGCTTCCTGGGTCCCGCGGAGTTCCTCACNCTTGGGCAGCTGGGATCGCTCTCCTGGAGCTCAGAGGAAACCGGGTCTAGGCTCTCGCTACNTCCTCACTTGGAGGGATTGGATTATTCCAGGCCTGCCTTTCCAGAGGCTTGAAAGATCATTGCCAANTTGTGGGGTTCTCAGGTTCAGAACTCCTGTTTGCCGTGTGNCCGGAGGATCTGCAGCCAGCCGGAGGAGCAGAGCCAGGGGGATGCCTCTCTGTTTCTTGGACAAANGTTCTTCTCAGGCATGGCAGGACAGAGCGCCAGCACTCTCCGTGGAGGACGATTTCTTCACAGGTTATCAAAAGGCNGCAGGAGCCCTCTGCTTCCTCGTATCTTTGGGCTGAAGAAAGCAGCGTGGAAGCTAAGCAGGAATTCCACAAGTGAGTCCCTCATCCTCTGCATGCTGCAGAGGAACCAGGGGCATCAGCCAAGTTTGGAGATTCTCTAGTCTACAAGATACCTGAGTCTGAAGCTTACTAAACCCAGACATTCCAGGATAGGTGCCCAAATCTTCTCAACTCTAGGGAAGGCCTCCTGGCACCATCACAATACGGCAGATGATATCAAGTTAGAAGTTCATGTAAGGAGAGGCCATCAAAAGATAGGGCCGGGGATTCCTGGCCAGGCTTGCTCAACCTACTTTTATGGGAGCTAACCAGAGTCCACTGAGAACTGTANTAATGCCCTCCTGAGTTGGTGCCCCATGGCAACCTTGTACTGGCTCCACATCCTATATCACTCTACTGGGAACCTTGAAGGAGAGACGTTGGTGCCAACGTCAAGCCTGCATTTATCAGCTTTCTGTTATCATATCAAATATCTGAAAAAAATTAATCAAGGAAAAGGGGAATTTTGCTTAGTGCCTCAGTCATTTGAGCTGCTCTGTATGTACCCTTGACATAGTGTATCATAAAGGGAGCACATGGCAGGGGGTGGGGGTGTTTACCTCATGGCACCTAGAAAACAAAGGGACAGGAGGAGCCAGGGCATGGCATCTTCTTCAGGTACCTACCTGCCTGCAATGACCTAATCTCCTCCCACTAGACCCCACCTCCTAAAGGTTCAACTCTTTCCCAATAATGAAAAACTGAACAAGCTTTTACATCAGGGCCTTTTAGGGAACCTTCTAGGTTTAAACACTAGCAATGAACCGCGGTCTGTAACACAGGAGCAGCAATGAGCCAGCAGTCTTTACAAATTGACAGTACAACTGCAACACAGTCTTAATCCTGGATGCCTGGTTCCAAGAAGAAGTCCACAGTGTTCTGCAGAACACATGAGAACACCACCGTGCTCCGTATTCCGTACCACACCCCAAACTCTTGAGACACAAGCAAAATACTGTCCGCAAAAGAAGAATTTAGTCAGNTGCCTACCCACACAGCCCCTCCCTTCTTTTTTCTCCTCCTAACCCAGTAAATGAGCCCTGGTCTGTGAGAGAGGCCCCTGCTTACTATGCCCGCNGTGCAAGCCCTTCTCAGGTCCCACCTCCACCCCAATGACCCCTTGGGCTGTTGAGCCTTCCTATCTCCTGAGTTCTTCTCCATGCTCTTCCCTAACAGCAGCGAGGCCGGAAAGGAACAAGTATCTCTCCCTGCCACCCTCCTCCCATTAGGAGCTCTGTAAAGATTAGCTCTCAGCCTAAAGATATGTTCATTTAAGCCCCAGCGATTTGCATGGTGGAACAGTGCATCTGTGGCCCCTGTTTCTAAAACCTGCTGGAGAGCATTACGGAAAAGGAGAAAACCCCAATGTAAAAATAAAGTCCCACGTTGTATAACACGTCCCCTCAATGCCACTGAAAAATATATATAATATTTTGAAATCACTGACTAATTATTTCTAATCATCCTATAATAATTTATGAAGACACTTGCTCCTTTGGACGTGTTCCTGTTTTGATCTAAATGTATTCCCGAACACGCTGTCAAACCTCCCACTTTGGCAACTGATTTGGGTTTTGCTGAATTCCTTTCGCGTGTCCAGATCTCTTGCCAATGAGGCTGTGGAACATATTTTGACAGCTCTGTCGCTAAGTTTGTTGCTACTTGTGTCTGGAATGGGTATCAAATTTCAGAGATGAATCTGTTTGTTTCCTCCCTGTTGGCACTGTTTGGAGAATGCCATTGGTGAGCTGGGGCTACTCTTGTGGATAAAGACGGGTCGGCCTTGTTTGCATGGCCTGTCTGTCAGCTTGCCATGGCCAATTGCATGGTGGTAACTCAGAAACACCTGTGCTCCGTGCTTGGACATCTGCCATCTGGAGTCAGGGACCCAATGTGGTCATTCAGAGTCAGGATATCCATGGGACGAAGCCAGGTATCCCTCTGTGATGGGNAGGAATGTCACATGAATCTTGACACTAAACTTGATGTGTCTGCCCTCCCCCTCCCTCTGCAACTATTTTTAACTCAGATATTATAATGGTGTACTTTGCATTAAGATTTGGTGAATTACAAACTCAAGGCTGAGCAGAAGAATATGTTTTATTTCTNTCTCTACATTTTATTCTAGTCTTATTGGGTAATGCTCTTTGATGAGTCACTTCAGAATATTTGGGAATGATGGCTCTCCAAGCATGGTTCTTAGCCTAGTGACATCCACATCACCTATAAAATTGTGAGAAATGCAAATTTTCAGTCTCTGCCTTCCCTTATCCTCTCACAGACCTACTGAGTCAGCAGCTCTGAGGCTCCGTGGGTGGGTTCCAGCGATCTGTGCTTTAATAAGCCCCCCAGTGACTCTGACTCACACCAAGGCTTGAAACCACTTATCTCTATTGTCATATTGTCTCAGCAAGTGTCGTGAGGCTTTTCTGATCTTGGAGTCCTGCAGTCCACTTAAAGTGTGTGTTGTCTTTGTTCTCCAATAACATTATTGAATCAACTCATCGAAACAAAGGGACATTGATGGAGGCACTGACATTTATGGGTAAGTCACTGTGCTGGCCGATGGGTAGCCAAAGGGAACAAAATGTCTGTCGTACCTCAAGGAACTGACAGTTTAATGGGGCAGAGAACACAAGTACCTGGCCATTACAGTCCTTTTGGACAAATGCACAGTGAAGCCAGATGCAGAGCAGGTACCAGGATGATAGGGTGAAGTATGAGGGAGGAATCCTGGGTTGGGAGCTTCAGATCTGATGAAGCGGGAAAGTCAGAGCTCAGAACAGAAGGACTGGCTTGCTCAATGGCTGAGGCAGGAGCAACATTGGGACAGTATTCCAGAAACATGAAGGTAGTTCAAGGCAGTTGGTGGGAGAGAAAACAAGATGAAAGTGGAGGCCTAGATCTCAGGGGTCAGAGGACAAGGGCATGGAAGATATTAACCAAGGGTGATAAAAATAGGCTCATGTCTGAGGACCCATGGGGTGGGCACAGCATGAAGAATGCTTTGGAAAAATCACACTGGGGGAAAGGAGACTGGCTTGAATTTTCTCTCATCCATTTGTCTCATCAGCAAATGTTTACCAGGTTTCCACTGAGGTGACAGCCTGTGAATTAAGAAACCAAACCCATGGCACTCACAACTGACTCAGTTTCCAGTTTGGGACTTCCTAGCCTTGGACCTTTGGGTANGATTCCTTAGAGTTTCATTCTCCTCTTGTGTCAGTGATGGTGATTATATTTACCCAGAAAAATGTTGTGTGACATTGTCCATGTGGTGGTTTGCATGAGAACTCCTTACCCAACACACATATACATAGGCTCATGTTGAGTGGGCGGCACTGTTAGGGAGGTTATGAAACCTTTGGGAAGTAGAGTCTTGCTGGGGGAAGTAGGTCACCAAAGGCAGGCTTTGAGGTTTTATAGCCGTGCCCTATTGATATGCTTTCTCCCTGCTTCCTGCNTGTGGATAAAAATGTCATCATCTGGCTTCCTGCTCCCACCATGGCACACTTTCACCACCATAATGGACACTATCACCCTGAAACCTTATGCTAAAATAAACCTTTTCTTCCTTCCATAAGTTGCTTTTGATCATATTTTATCAGGGCAAGAGCCAAGTAACCAATACAGACTCCTAAGGTGTGTGTCATGCACACCAGCCCACAAGTTCCCCAAGTAAAGAACCACATCAGGGTTGCTTCTATTTAGGTTTAATGTCTGTCAGGAATTGTGTTGCATGCTAAGGGTACAGTAGTGAACACAACAGATGAAGTTGCATGTGTTTGTCACACGTACAAGTGAGTGATCACAGCTTGAGTGACATCCTTGTTTTAGAAGGAGAGAGGAGGGAGCAACTGAACAAATATTATGGATGTCATGGCAGCTAAGGTGTGGGGAGTACAGGAGAGCGGAAGGAAGGTGGAGGTGTTGGGCTTGCAATTCTAGTGTGTATGATGAATCCCTCTTCTAGGACTGGGGAGGAGAAGGAGGGAGGGGAGGGGAGNGGGGCAGATGGGTGGGAAGGGATGAGCTATCTTTCGTATCTGTTCTCATCAACACTGAAAATACTCTCAGAAGTCAGCGTGCACCCTTAAGAGCCTGGCCCATTGCNGTGTGCTCCAGTGACCCCAGCAGGGTTCGAGGCCTTGGGAGGGAGATTTGCTTGCTTCTTGAAAATGTCTGTCAGAGAAGCTCCCTCATCTGCATATGGCATCTTGTGTCTGGACAATCTTTTCTGTAACCTGTATTTTTTTTAAGGGTTCTGTCTTTCGTGGTTTATCTTTCAAAGCTCTCTGTATTCTTCCCGTGCCCGACAAAACCTCAGAACTCCAAGACCGCAGAAGAGTGATCTTGAGGTACTGTCACATCTTCACTAGAACTACCCAGGTGACCCTCGAGTTCTCCAACCTCCAGTGACAGAAGACTCATGCTGTCTACTTGTACAGATAGTCCCAGCTCTTGGAAATCATCCTTCTCTCATCCTGAACCAATATGTCTTCCAATAGCTCCTATCAAAGGATTTTCCCTGCTAGACCACCACAGGACAAGGCTGATAAAGCCCATTCTTTTAACAATGAACAGGAAAGGATGGCAGGGGTAGAGAGGATGGAGGAGAAGAGAGTGCCAGGCCTGTGGGAGAGGCAGCAAATCTAACACCTCAGCTTTCAGAGGCCGTTCATTGCCCCACTCTCCTCTGTTTTTCCCTTCTCTGAACTTCTTATCAATACATGAAACAATTTCATATCAAATCTACTGATAGTTGTCTTGGGCCATTTTCTTTTGCTGGAACAGAACATTTGACTGGATAATTTCTAAAGAAAAAAGGTTTGACTTGGTTCACAGTTCTGGACTTAAAAGAGCATGGAGTTGGAAGTGTTATGCCATGTGTTCCTTCAACTCATGGTGGAGAATAAGAAGGCAGAATCCAGCACATTCAAAGAAAGAGTCTGGGTGTCCTTCTTACAACAAACCATTTGCAATTTTGTCCTGAGAAGCAAATTTACTCATTCACTCCTATAACTCTGTGTGTGTGTGTGTGTGTGTGTGTGTGTGTGTGTGTGTGTGTGTGTGTGTGTGAAATACAGGGGCTCTGACCTAGAGCCTTGAATCTACACAAGCATCCTACTGCCAAACTACGTACTCACTGTCTCAGTCATGGTTTCTATTGCTGCAACGAAACACCAGGACCAAAAAGCAAATTGGGGAGCAAAGGGTTTAATTTGGCTTACACTTGCACATCACTGCTCATCATTGAAGGAAGTCAGGACAGGAACTCAAATAAGGAAGGAAACTGGAGGCAGGAGCTGATGCAGAGGTCATGAGGGTGCTGCTTCCTGGCTTGCTCCTCATGATTTGCTCAGCCTGCTTTCTTATAGAACCCAGGACCACCAGCCCAGCTCATCAACCCACAGTGGGCTGGGGCCTCCCACATTAATTNCTAATTAAGAAAACGCCTTACAGGCTGGCCTACAACCCCATCTTATGGAGGCATTTTTTTAATTGAGGTTCCTTTCCCTCAGATGACTNTAGCTTTTGTCAAGTTGTCATAAAANTATCCAGCACACTCACCNCCTTTTCTATCTCCCTTTCAAACTTTTTGGAGTCAGAGTATCACTAAGTGGTGCAAACTGGGCATAAACGCATGATCNCTCTGCCTCAACCTCCCAGAATCCTAGGTCATAGTCAGGCCTCATCACACCTGGAAAGTCAGGCTATTTCTAAGGGGCNTGTGTGTATGGTCCACAAGTGATGTGGGGGTCTGAGGAAAGAACTCTCTTCTGAGAGGGGTAAGAGTGAAGAGGGATGGTGGGAAAGGTGCTTATAGGGTCCTTACCATTTGCTCAGTCATCAGGACCAGTCATGCCTCAGGGGCCTCTTTTGATTCTGTAGATGTGGTTAGAAGGGTTTCTGAGAGATGGGCATAGTGGTACACTTGGGGAGGCAGAGGGAGGCAGATCTCTATGCGTTCAAGGCCAACCTAGTCTACCAAGAGAGTTTCAGGCCAGCCAAGTCTACACAGAAAGACCATATCTCAAAACAAACAAGAGCAAAAAAACAAAAACAAAAGCCTCGAAGAAGAAAAGAGAAGGAAAGAAAAAGAGGGAGCCTCAGTTGAAGAACTACCTCCATTGGACTTGCATGTGAGCATGTCTGTGGGGCAGTTTTCAGGCATTGATTGATGTGGGAGAGCCCCACCCACTGTGCACAGTGCCACACCTGAACAGGGGGTTAAAGAACTCTCGCTCCTTCACCGTCTCTGCTTCAGTTCCTGCCTCCAAGTTCCTCCTGCCTTGAGGTCTGCCCTGGCTTCTCTCAAAGGTGGACTCTAACCTGGAAANGGAAATAAGCCCNTCCCTCCCCTAAGCTGCTTTAGGTCACAGTGTTTATTAGGACAAAAGAGGTTACTCCTAAGTCACAGCCTGGTGACAAAATGCTGGAGAATGGGATTCATAAGGGATGTGTTTAACAGGGTGGATGAGGTTCCAGGAGGTGAAATGCTTGCAGCTAAGATGGTAAATTGTAGAAGGATGGGGACATCCTCCAGCTCAGGAGAGAAGCCAGAGGGAATATTTGAACAAGTACGAGGTCCACCAGCCCAATGTTTTTCAATGGTGCAGTTATCTTCAGAATCCTGGAGACCTCTAAGGACAGAGCTAAGGATGCTCAAAAATCATCCCACAGGAATCCCCGTTGTCCATTCCTTCGGAAGTGTCATGTCGTCTTGACACAAGCTAGAGTTAACTGAGAGGGAACCTCNATTGAGAAAATGCCTTCATAAGATCAGAATGTAAGGCATTTTCTTAATTAGTGACCAATGGGGGAGGGCCCAGCCCATTGTGGGTGGTGCCATCCCTGAGCTTGTGGTCCTGGGTTCTATAAGAAAACAAGCTGAGCAAGCCATGTAAGCAGCACTCCTCCANGGCCTCAGCATCAGTTCCTGCCTTCAGGCCCCTGTTTGAGTTCCTGTCCTGACTTCCTTCAGTGATGAACAGCAATGCGGAAGTGTGAGCCTTTCCTCTCCAGGTTGCTTTGGTCAAGGTGTTTCATGGTGGCAATAGAAACCCTAACTAAAAGGAGAGACAAGTGAGTGAAGTAAGACGGTGAAAGGGGCAGAATGCAAGGTAACAGGGAGCAATGACACAGGTCCACAGAGGTGATGCACATTCAGAACCAAAGAGAAAATGGTCCACAGAGGCTAGAAATAACTGTTTCTGAAACCTGGAAAACTAAGACTTAGATGACTGGAAACCTGGAGACCACGTATTTTGTGCACTATCCACCTTAAGAATGATAGCACTAATTTGTGTGTTTTGTAAAAACCTGGTAGACCAGATAGACTATATCCATGGAGTTGGATATGGCATTTGTGCTGCCAGCTGTGGTACCTGAGAGCCGGAAGAGACAGACAGTCCATGGGGATCTTATTCCTAGAAGGAAAAAGACTCAGTGGTTCCTGTAACATGGATGGATCCTATTGGACATGTGGCCTGAGTTAGGCAAGCTCCAGAGGGCTGCCATTTTGTTGCTGCAATCACAGGTCTACGGGAAGCCTCCCTGATGACATCCATCTAAGAGGCAGGGGATGTACCAGGTTTCCTTGCTAGCTCCAGGCCTCTGAAGGTCATTAGAAGTTGAAATTATTAATAGCCTCCGTGAGCCAGGAGGGCAGGGATGGCTTGAGCCCAGGTCGGCTGCACAGTGGAAGCAGTCTCCAACTCTCTTCCTCATCCTGCTGTCTACTTGGGGGAGTCTTCAATTGGCCTTCTCTTCCACAGGGCAAGGGGGCCACTTGTGTTATATAAAATGTAATAATGTCACTGGCTTCCCCTGGTTTCCTGTTGATTGACTTTTATAGCTTACAAACATTATGCTGGATTGGTAAATTGCAATAAATTTAATCAAGAATTATTTTATTCAGTCTACTAATGAGGAATAATGGTGTATGTATCAATTAGACCTGTCAATTTGTGTGAAGAAATAGACTTACAAAGGATAGTAAGCAAAAAAAATATATATATCATTGGTATCAATTCACTTCATTATTTTTAATTTGCTGTGAATATTGAGTGTTTCTAACATAAAATCATTCCTCAATTAAAATAAAACAGCTGCACTGCTCTCGGCTTCTCATCCCTTGTTTTTGCTTACAGATTAGCGCTTGTCATTGGCTTCAGTCTGCTGTCATCTCGTTAATTTGCACCCATAAATGGGTAAAAAGTATTCTCAACTGTCAGAGGAAAACGTAACTGAGCAAAATGGTTTTCTCATGTTTGGGGGAAACAGCAGGATGAGTACAACAACAGGGCGGAAGGTGTGGGGCAGAGCCGGGAGGTGGGGGCAGGAGGGAGAGGAGGGAGGCAGGCCCTGCTGTGTTCACATGGACTCTCCAATAACTCGTCAGGTATGCTGCTTCCCTTAGCCTGTGGTTCAGAGAAGTCACACACACACACACACACACACACACACACACACACACACACACACACACACAGTGTGCAGGGTCTCCAATTCCCTTGCTATACAGCCAAAGACGACTCCTCGACCCTCTCACCTCCACCTCCCCAGTGCTGAAATTGCAGGGATGAGCCATCCTGCCCAGTGNGTGCAACCCTGGGTGTGAACTCCCAGGCCTTGTGCATGCTAGACAAGCACTCTGCCAGCTGAGCTCCATGCCAAGCTTTTCTTTTGATCTCTTTCCTTGTGACTCTGCCATCCTTTCCATTAAGAAGGGGGCCTTTCAACCGCTAATAGCTCCTCAGCTGCTGGGGAGGGAGACGCAGGCAGTTTTCTTTAAGGGTGTGGCACCAGGTTGATCTCTCTAGTGGATAGCCACACTTAGGAATGTATGGGCAACACAAATTGGACTTGATGGGTTAATAAAAGAAGACACAGAGCTGGGTGGGTAGGGAAGAGGGGTACATCTGGGAAGAACCAGGGCAGGTGTGGTAAATATGATCAAAGTACACTGTATGAAATTCTCAAAGTACTAATAAAAGTGTCTTTTTTTTTAAAGAAACAAATGGGATCTCTCTCCATCTCATACATCAGAGCTGCACATAGTACTTGCCAATAAAACGCAGTGAAGAAAATAATGCATTTCTGACCACAGGTCTCCAGAGCTTTGCAGGAACCTGCTTTGCTTCTCTTAGAACCTTATGGCTATCCTATCCACAAGCCNAGGGTTTCCAACCTNCTGAAGGATGAGAGACAATGATGAATAGGACACTGTCCCAGCTGAGNTCATCATCTAAGCCCAGCCACCCTCCTGATGGACTTGCAGCTGAGTAGACACGAGCAAGAGTCTAGCATAGTGCAGAGTGGCTTAGTCAATCCCAGCACACATTGCTGGCTTGTAGACAGTCCAATAGGTAAGCCTTCACATTTNTGGGGCAATTTGTTATGCAGTGGCAGCTGACAGATACATTCACCCTATCTTGGAGTAGTCTAGAGATGTAGACTGATACTACAGGTGAAGAAAGACTTTAGTGCAACTTCTCAGTCTGGCAGGAAAAATCATCTGAAGAATACTGTGTGGCTTGCTCCTAGTGTCATATTCAGCTAGTTTTCTTATACATCCTAGCTCCACTGGCAGATGGTATTGCCTACCATGTGCTGGGCCCTCCTATAATGATTAATAATCAAGAAAATGCCCCCCCAGATACACCCACAGGGCAGTCTGATGCAGGCAATTCCTCAGTTGAGGTTCCCTTTCCCAGGTGTGCTGAGTTAACAACCAAGGAAGAAGGCAGGGCCAGGTCATCCTGAAGACTGAAGTCAGAGTGGGCAGTCCTCCAGGGCCCCAGTCCTCCAGGGCCCCAGTCCTCCCTGCTCTGTTGTTCCTCCAGCCGTGTCATAGTGCCTTCGTGATCACCTAGATAGGTCTTGGTTTCCTGGGCTCTCCAGTGCTGGCTCATATCTGGTCCTCTCACTTCACTAGAATGCTCCAGAAATTCTCAGAGGAGCGATGCAGAGACAGAAGGAACCTTGTAGTCTTGATCCTGGGGAGGTTCCTATAGGCCAGAATCTGTGGCAACTCCTGAAGGTGTGAATACAGCCTCCAGCCCACTCTAATAAAAAGAGACAGCTGCCATAAACTGGGTGCAGTGATTGGCAGGCTCTATTCTGAGCTCTTTGCAAATATCAAGATCACAGAAGGCTGGAGAAGTAGGTATTAGGGACTTCATTTTACAAAAAAGGCTTTTGATATCTGCTTCTCTTCCAGCCTCCAGGTTCCTATCTTAAATTCCTGTCATGAATTTACTCAGTGTTGGGCTGTGAGTATGATGTGCAAGCCAAATAAATCCTTCCCTCCCCAAGCTGCTTTTGGTCATAGACACCATGGGTAGCCTGACACTACTATACTGGATGTCATTTTCCTGAGNATAAAGAGCAGTGACCCAGTTCAGAGCCCTCCACAAGTTCTCCCCNACTCACAATGGGCCATGGGAACTGATGCTAAGTGTACCAGTGGTCACACTGCATTCATATAAAGACACTCCCCTCCCTAGGTATAGCACCAGGCATACACATGTCCACTGGATATTAGCTCCCATGGATTTTGAAATGACAGAAAATATACAAGACTTGGATTGAGGGGAGACAGAACTGACACTGGGTGGAATCAAGCCAGACACACAAGGAGGTCCAGCCCAACTTCTACTTGAGTGTATCCATTACATACAGAGTCTGCAGTTGTAGTAGCAGCAGCAGCAGCAGCAGCAGCAAAAGCACAGATGTGGAGTGTCTCTTTCTCAGCCCACATTACCCACAATGCTATGAACATGCACTCATAGTGACATTGAGTTGCAATGTCTGTGTTGAAAATATTGACTGATGAAAATGTACAAACTCCCAGAAGCTATGGATGGTTACCTGCACAAGACCTGTCCCAGATCAACACTCCAGAATGGGCAAGGGAGGGGCCCATGTTTTTCTTCAGGTCACAGTTCAGTGAATGGTCTTATCCCTGTGCACATACTGACAACACTAATTGGACTCAGTGGTTTATAAAAGAAGACATGAAGTAGGGAGGAGAATGTGGGGAGGGGATTTGTGAGGAGAGAGAGGAGGGAGAGGAGGAAGAGGAGGGAGAAGAAGAGAAGGAGACAGTGGGGAGAATGGATATGATAAAAATTCATCATATACATATATGAATTCTTGGAGACTAAAAAAAGTTGCATTCTAAAAAAGTAAATATTTTATCCAATACCTAAGGCTCAGGGAAAATTGAGGAGGAGAGGTAGGAAAGGAGAGATAGGTTCATTGCAAGAGTCAGACTGCTGCAAAATAGCGTCTTCCATCTTGATGGGGAAGGGGCACCCATGAAATCTCAACAATATGGCTGCCTAAGAAANANCTGCATAATGACCAGTCATCATGCNGATGGGGATAGGAGAAATGTCACAAGTCCCCACCTTTAGATGAAGAACTACAGGAAATCAATGACTACTGAAAGATGGGGAATCAGTTTGCTCCATGGACAAGGCTCCCATTAGATTATCCAACCCCAGGTGTCAGCTCTAAACACTGTACAAATAAGTGACACTGAATGACCTCAGTGGTGTGAGTGTGTGTATGTGCATGTGTGCATACTTGTGTATAAAACAATAAAGAAGAAGTGGTGAACTTGAGAGGGGCTGAGGGGGACACAGAGCACAAGAAGCATTGAAATGGGGAGGGGCCTGGAAATTAGGTGAATACAGTCCTCATTTATAAAAAGTCTAGAAAATAAAAACTCCTTTGAGATTCATGGCTTATTACTTTTGTAAAAATTTACAAATCCTGTCTTGACATTTCTTTCTTTCTTTCTTTCTTTCTTTCTTTCTTTCTTTCTTTCTTTCTTTCTTTCTTTCTTTCTTTCTTTCTTNCTTNCTTTNTTCCTTTCTTCCTTTCTTCCTTTCTTCCTTTCTTCCTTTCTTCCTTTCTTCCTTTCTTTCTTTCTTTTTTCATTTGTTTTGGCTATATGCACAACTTTGAGAACACTGAGAGTGTTGGTGAGGATTTAAATTGGTGGCACAATCCCTGGACTTCTACTTTGTTGTCAGAGACAGGGATGAACCTTTAAGCTCGTAAAAGCTGCAGCATGGAGGGACAGTGGCAGTGCCTGGGAGATGTGTGTGTGTGTGTGTGTATTCGGGGGAGGGGTGTAGTTCTATTGTGTTTCTGGTTCTCAACTGGTTATGGTTTCCAGACCTATTCTCAGAGAGCACACAGAACCCACACCCAGTACTTGGGCATGAGGCATGTTTAGGAAGTGATGATTGTCGTGGCCAAACTTCCTGCATTGACCCATGAAGACCCAGTTGTCTCACAAGTGACAATTGATCACCCATCGGGGAATAGTATTCCAACACCTCTAGTCATTTTCTCTCTAGTGGGGGATCAGATGACATCACAGCTTATGTCATGGATGCAGATTTTATATTCANAGTTTATTTCTACATATGAGTATCAGATGCAGTGATGGNCNTCATCCNCTGAGGGAGGTGAAAGGGTTGATGTGAGTAAGACTTGATCAATAACTGAACCCATCACCTCTTGCCAGACTTTGGAGCTTGGTCTCCTGGGTTGTGAATTGCCCACACAATCAGGAAGATATTGTCTAATGGGACAACACAAATGTTCCTACAGCCAAGCACTTTAGAGTGGGGAGTGCAAGTGTGTGTGTGTGTGTGTGTGTGTGTGTGTGTGTGTGTGTGTGTGTTATCAACACGAGTGAGTCCTTTTGTTTAGGGGACATGCAGTCTTTTGTTGAGTTGGGAGGGAATTAGAAACATCCTAGAAATGAAGGTGCAACCATTAGGCTGAATTCACATCATGTCGAGCCCTGTCAAGTCTGAGAATCCAGCCAAACAGATCTACCTGAGGGGTCTGTGGTATCTATCCAAGNCAGAGATGTTTGGCTGCTTCCTCTTTGGTCCTCTGGGAGATCTCATCTGGGGTTAGTCTCTCTTGTGTTCACATGAGAAGTGGGAAATGAGGGATGGAAAGGCAGGGTACATTCAGNCTTGGGACACAGCCAGCCCTGGTAATTTAGGAACCCAAACTCGACTCTTTGTGGGGCTATTAGCTCTCAATATTACGGAGGAAGCTTTTCTATCCAGACAAATGAGAAATGAACACTCCCTCCTAATGGCAGGTAATAAGTCAACACGATTCTCCGCAGATCTACGGGCCAGCCCCCTGCCAATCTTCCAGAGAAAGTGGCTGGCATGAGAATGCTTTATCTCTTATGCCTCCTCTAGCACATGTTAATAAAAGCTCTATATAAAAGCGGGTGATGAAGGAGATTAATACTTTTATTTCTCACACATGCCAAGACCCATCTTTTCATCCTGAATTATCCAGTTAGAGTGTCTACACCGCCTGAGTTAATTAACCTCATTATTGTNGAGTAACCAATCCATCCACAGGGTCTACACGAGACTTCTGCCTCTTGCTAAGAAGATCATCTATACAAACTTAAGGCATTGGCTACCTGCAAAGTTAAATGGTCCATATAGGCTCCTTCCTGATCTTTTTTTGTTAGGCAGNATCTTTTTATGTAACACAGCAGGGCTTCAAATCAGCAATCCTCCTGCCTTAGCTTCTCNAGTGCTGGAATTGCTGCAGGTGTACACCACTGTGCTCCACTCCCTTTTCTGAAATGCTTTTCAATATCCACCATACAGAAAAANACTGTAGCTGACAAAGGCAGGAAGCACCGCCTCCTTTGGGTCATATAGCCCAAGGTCATGGGCAGAGCAAATACCACTACAACACATGAAGACACAGACACAGACAAACAGACAGACAGACAGACACACACAC
>LZPO01034848.1:776326-790578 GCA_001675575.1 Neotoma lepida
TTGTTGTCATATGTAGTACTGAGTGCATTAGCAGTTGATTCTTTTTTTACTGCTGAGTAATAGACCATTGCTTGTTTGTCTACTCCTGTTTTGATGGGCAGAAACGTTGAAAACAAGGAAGGAAAACACAGTTCTGGTCAGAATGAAACAATTCATTCCCTGGACATTCTCGAATGCCAGCTGTGAGCCAGGCATGGTGCTAGGCAGGGAGAAGGCAGCTGTGAGGAAAATCATAGCGGGCCTGATCTATAGGCACTAAAATTAGTGGGAAATGCAGGTTACAGACACTCAGCTAAGGTCATTTTAGACTGTGTTAAGCTCACAAAGGCAACACTCTTAAGAAAACATACCAAACATAATTTACTTTTTTTTGGACTGAACCTTTGGTCTTGTCTATCTTCTTTCTCTTTTTATTTTATGTGATCAATTGATTTTGGAGACAGTCCCAATATGTAGCTCAGGCTAACCTCAAACTCAGCAATTCTCTTGCCTCTGTCACTTGTGTGTCAGAACTGTAATTGTGTGCCACTAAGCCTGGTATAGTCTGTTTATATAAAGTTGGCTAAAATTCTATGAATACCATGAACCTGACAAAAATTTTTTGACTATTTGCATCTTTTTGTGATTTTATTCCTTTAAAAATTATTCACTAGGCCTGATTCTGCAGCCTTGTAATGGGCCCTTCTGCTCTTTGATTAAGTCTCTTTCTTATAAGCATATCATGTCTTGGTTTTANAGATATATTTGTGGCCACTCAATAGAGATTTTTTTTTTCAAATACAAATAGAACCAAGAAACACATGTGCTGTGAGATCTGAATTATTTCCTTCTAAAACTGCCATCATCCTCTCTGGATTCAAGTCAGCCACGCANCTATTCTCAAAGACAGCAANCCCCCTCCTTAAACATAGGCATTCTTTCTGGAGTCCCTANNTCTGTACTNTTGAGGACAGAAGAGGAAAGAGACGTAGGGAGGTGCTTTAGCATTCTGTAATAAAGTAGTTCACGACACAATTAAAATGATGTAGCAGAAGGGTAACGTGATAGGCTGAATTTAAATAACTGGAGCTGATTCAGGAGGTCATCAAAATTAAACGCTTGACGGAATGGACATAACAAATCCAAGATGGCCTCTCCACGTTTCGGCTGTGAGAAGGAGTCAGCCATTGATATTTTCCAGACAAATTTGTTGATAGATAAAACATTTTTATAGACTTTCCATTATTCCTTGTAGCCATCAGCTTTTAATTTTCTCTTTCTAGTTAATATACTTGTGTATAATTTAAGCAGAAAACCNCTCTNTTTCATCATAAAAGATTTGCCTGTTACTGGGGCTGTGTAAATCAAGAGGACAGCGCGACATCCTTGAACCTTGTTTTTTGAGGCATTTGTTGACAACAACAGGAAGAAGATCACAGACACCGCCAATAAGCGTGGACATCAATTATTTTTTAATTGTATAGGAGTACAGTACACTAATTAAAACTAGTATATCTTGCAATGCCAAAGGCAAAATTAATTATTAATTTTTATTAATATTCAGAAGTAGCACAAGGAATGCATTAATAAAGATTTGCTGGTTGTGACTGAGATCTTGTTTAGCTTTATATTTTAGGAAAAAAGGCAAAGAAGGGTGGTTTGCTGGCTTGATGTGACTAGCAAAGCTTGCATGCAAGGGATGATCTTTATGGAAATGNGCCTTTCAGAACAGGCACTGAATGATGGAGGTGAGGTGTGGTGTCGTGAGGACACTCTACGCAAACCCCCAAAGCTTGTCTACAATGTTTTGCCTTGACAACTCTACATGCACCTGTAAAATCATTATTGTTTCCTTAGATACATTTGGGTTATTAAATTGGATATTTTAGTTAAGCCATCTTGAGTTGACATTTAATAATTCATTTAGGAGCTATGCATATAATATTATCCGTCGCACCAAATCCAAGATGAATGCAATTAGTTTTGTGCTCTAAAAAGATTTTGATAAGGCTACCCCCTCCTTTCCCTACTATCCTTCCTTCTTCCTTTCCTCTGCCCTTCTCTCTGTCCCAGTCTCTCTCTGTCTCAGTCTCTCTGTCTGTCTGTCTATTTATCTCTATCTCACAATCTGAAGAAATCTCCCTGGTTCTCTTGTCTTAGCTGACAAAGATAGGTGCATTTTTGTGGCTTTTCAGCTGAGTTCCTTAAGCCTAGCTGAGCCCAGTCCTCAAATCATGGAGTGTACAGATGGACCATAAATTCTGCATTCCTTCTGTGCACTTGATGGTGTCTAGTGTGTGTAGCCACTGAACTGGCTCAATACTGTTCATGTCAACTTCTTTCAAAAGGACTTTTGCCTTTGTAAAGTCGATCTGTCTCANTATAAATAGCCCATGAAACCCAAAGTCTGGACACTGTCTTGATGGAAAGGCTGCATGCAGAAGGGTAGGCCATTCAGCCTCAAGCATCAATGTTTCCTCACATGTGGCCATCCAACCCAGTNGGTTGAACCATCAGATCTACATGCTCCTTTGCCTACCGAGTGGGGGAGCACTCTGCATCACACAGCTAGATCCTGTACATTCTCAAATCATCAAGGGTGAAAGGGAGAGGGTCAGTGCATTCACAGCTACAGTGAACCTGCATGCGTTTGTAGGCAAAACTGTATGGTACGGCATATGCACAATTCAGCCTTCCCTTCACACCTCAGAATACAACAGGACTCCCCGTCAAGCACAAGCTGTTACTGCTCCCTGGGGAAGGCGGCTCTCTGAAGAATACTCCTTCCACCTGATGGTCCACCTTCCGGAATGTTGCTGGTGAGAGACAGCATCAAGCCGTTCTGGGAAGGCACATGCCCTAGGATATGTCTCAGATGNGTGTCCTCAGACCAGGAAATGTTCTTCTGAAAGACTGGAGGCAAGTGTGGGTGTGCCTTGTTGCTGGCAACCTCTGGCTGGACTCTGGTGCCTCAGGGTAAAGGTGGCCATACATTCAGGGTCAANATGGAATTCGAGTGAATGCCTGACCTGTTGGTTCACCACATCCAGTNAGAAAGAGGTTTGTTGCAGAATACCATACTCTGTGAAATATCAGCTGCCTCTGGGTGATGTCACAGATTGGCAAGTGACCCCAGACCCTGATTCCTAGGCCATTAAGTACATAATGGCCCATATCATGAGAAATTATTATCTTCCTTTTTAAATTTTTGTACCTGAAAAATCACATGGTGGACGGTAATTGAAACATTATTAGTCAGAAACAAAAGCTAATTCACTCACGCGTTTGAANCACAAATNCANGTGGAACATCTCATCTAACTAGNTCCCAAGGATTCACACTCAGCAAAGAANATGCATGTATGAGTTATTTATAGCTGTGTAACAAACAGACCCAAAGCTCAAGGGTCTCAACTGTATTTGCATCATCAAGGTGTCTGTAAGCTGGCTGGGGTGGAGCTGGTCTCAAGTAGGCCTGGGTNGGCAGCTCTGTTGCAAGCTAGGNTCGCTAAGGTGGCTTCCCTCATCTATTTTGATATTAGAGGGCTACCTGGAGCATGTTCACTTTATGGNGAGATCAAGGCCAAATACCCCTCAACGGTGGCACACTGGCGCTTCCATTGACAGGCCATTAACTAAACTCAAACCATGGAGACAGTTTCTGAATAAAGAGTCCTGGAATTAAACACCATCCACAANGAGACCACAGAAAGTATGGGTGAAGGAAGGTGTGATGTAGACCGACAAATCAGCTGTGGGAAAATATTTTCTGACACTGCTGAGCCAAGGAAGGTGGCTTCATCCATTGGGATCCATGTCACAAAATTCATATAATCTGCATAGCTTATGGACAAAATTGATTCCTCACAGTTCTCCAGGCTGGAGGAGTCCAAGTTCAAGACTGTGTTGGGAGCGCGTTAGAGTTTGGTGAAGATCTGCTTTCTGGTCCACAAAGAGAGACATCTTACTCTGTCCTTGCACGAGAGAATATGTGATCTCCATGGGGCCTCCTTAATAAGATCACCTCATCAAGGCTGCACCAGCTTGTGCTAACTCCTCTTAATGCCTTGGGGACTATGGCTTTAACATGTGAGTCTTGAGTTAGAAAAAGTATTGAGACCCTAGCAAATGAAGAACAGCCTGAGACTCATGGGTAGCTGAGGTAGGAACAGTTTAAATAGGAACTGTCTGAGACCCACAGGTGGCTGAGGTAGGAGCAGCTTGAGTGGGTACAGTCTGAGACCCACGGGTGGCTGAGGTAGGAGCAGCTTGAGTAGGAAGTGAGACCCACGGGTGGCTGAGGTAGGAACAGCTTGCCGTTTCCTTTCTCTGTTTCTTATTGGTGCAATAGGGCAAGTGTGCTCTTCGCTCCAGTTTGCACATGGCAGTGACACCTCCCAGCACATCAAGGGCCCGTGTCTGCCTGTGCCTATAAGAACTATGTGGAAGACTCTAAGGGAGCCTGTGTGGGCACTGCAGCCTAGGCAACCCAACAGATAACCTCCTGGCTGACATTCTAATCCCTCTCTGACCCCTGGGTCCACTCCTCATTTGTTTGAGGACTCAGAGGCTCTGGCAAGAAGTTCAGAACCTCCCCCAGTGACACACAGATTGCGCCTTTGAAAGCCTCCAGAGTGAGCTGAGGGGTGTNGAGGACCAAGGCTTCATGGTCCTAAGCATGGAGCATTCTGTTCTGCTGGTTCACTGGGAAGGTATAGCTACCTCCTCTCCACACCCTACTTCCCACTGATCTAGTGCAGTAAATTACAGGCTCCATCTCACCATGTTATAAAACAGTAGTCTTTGCCTAGCAATTAGACCAGTAGGAACACCCCAGTGGATTCATGAGGCTAGGCTTGGTTGTTGTGATTTAAAAATCTTCACCCCTGAGGTTNGTNCAGTCTATTAATACAAGCCGCTGATTCTCTGTCTACTTTGATGGCCAGTATCACAACTCATCTGTGACTATGGTGTACTGGCTAGTTTTATGTCAACTTGATATAAGCTAGAGTCGCTGGGAAGAGGGAACCTCACTTGAGAAAATGCCACCACTAGATTGGCTTGGAGGCAAGGCTGTAGGACATTTTATTGGTAGGTGATTGATGTGGGAGGCCCCAGCTAGTGGTCCTGGTGCTATTAGAATGTGGGGTAAGCCACAAGGAGCAATCCAGTAAAAGCAGTGTCCCCCCAAGTCCTCTACNTCTGCTTCCAGGCTTCTGCCCTCACTTCCCGGGATGGACTACAAGCTATAAGACAGAATAAACCCTCGTCAAGTTGCTTTTGGTCATTGTCTTAGTCAGTGTTTCTATTGCTGTGAAGAGCCGCCATGACCATGACAACTCTAATAAAGGACAATATTTAATTGGGGCTAGCTTAAAATTCAGAGGTTTAGTCAATTATTGTCATGGTAGGGAACATGGTGGCATGCAGGCAGACATGGTGCTGGAGAAGTTGAGAGTTCTACATCTGGAGTCACAGGCAGCAGGAAGAGACTGAGATACACTGGGCCTAGCTTGAGCATCTGAAACCTCAAAGCCCACCCTCAGTAACACACTTCCTCCAACAAGGCCACACCTACTCCAACAAGGGCACACCTCCTAATAGTGCCACTTCCTATGGGCCTGTGGGGGCCATTTTCTTTCAAGCCACCACAGTCACGGTGTTTTTTAAGACACCATGAATAAGTTACTCCCACTTTCTAGGCTTCAGTATCTTCATCTGTAACATGTGGAAACAGGACATGGCCATTCAGATGGTTGTGAGAGTCCAGTGGATGGAAATCACCCAACACAGTGGCTGGTTCACAGGAAGGACACAGGAAAGACTGGTCACCATTTTATTCTCAATCAAGTGTCTTCAGTTTTCATGGTGGCCTCTGACAGACACTGGAGAGTGGCCTCCCTTTAGCGGATATGAGTCCTGCTAAGTTAGTCACAGCCTCTCATCTGTGCTTACGGCTATGTGATGGTGACTCCCTACACAGATCTGAGAGAAGATCTGTTTTTATAAATCATGTTTACATGTTCCTGAGGCCTTGTTTACTGGATTAAGACGAGTTAAGGACCTCAGGACCCACGTCTGCAGGAACGGGAGGAAGAGGGAGATGTTCTGCCGAGTCGTTTGGTGTATGCAAAGGTGGGAATGGACCCAAGAGTCTGCCTTTGAAGTCAAAAGCAGGAGTGTTTCACCANGTGATGTCATCCCCCAAGTGGAACTGGGTATGGCCTTTTCTCCCACATCCTAAAATTATCCAAGTCCCCAGGATCCTTGGCTTGATTCTGTCAAGAGCTTCTGTCAGGAGTAGCTCTGGTTCCTAACCTTAACCCCCGAGGATGTCATATTGGCAGTGGTTGGACACAGAGAGCAAAATGAACTAAGTTAGACATCTGTTAGGAGTCTGATGCTGTCAACAGGGCTTCACTGGGCTGGCCTGAGTGCTCAGGCTCAGCAGGAGCCAGACAAGTTCCCTCACCACGGAGAGATGGTCTTTTACTTTGTGGCACTTCCTGTGAGACAGCCAGACCCTGAGGCTGCAATGCCTACTCTGCACTCTTGAGTCAGCAGAGCTTGGCATGGTGTGTGGATCTCTTTAGTCACCACAAAGGCACTGAAGCAGACTGTGGCCAGTGGACATTCATCTGTAACACACAACTGTTTGCTTTTTGCTTTTAAATGTCAAATGGCTCCACTCTGGATATATACTTACACACACAAATTCCTAGACTTTTGTATATTTGCTTATTTATTTATTTGAGATGGACTCTCCCTACGAGGCCCAAGTTGACTTCTAATTTGTGATTCTTGGCCTCGGCCTCTTGAGTGATGGGATTATAAGCATGCCTTATCCTGTGTGGTCTCTGGCTGGTTGATTTCTTTGCAGTGACAGCATTTGAACCTAGGACCTTGCACACCACAGACAAGCACTCTACTACTGAGCTACACCCCTAGTTCACTCTTATGTTTGTTTTGAGACATGGTCTCCTTAAGCTGTTCAGGCTGGTCTTGAACGAATTCTGTTTTCCAAGCATACTATCAGTTTTTGATTCTACTGCCTCAGCATCCCAAGTAGCCGCGAAGACAGGAGTGCACTACTGTGTCCGGCTTCTGGTTTATTTTGTTAAAAGCTCTTCACCTCCTTTGTAAAACTGCCCTGAAGATTCCAGAACAATCCACTTCCAAACCCTGTGTACACCTCTGGGGCAGCACCCAATCTTCTGAGACGGGTAAAGTCAGAGAAGTCCTCACTAGTGGCCCTGAGTACCAGGGACAGGTGCACATCCTCTACTTTATATCCCTGGTGACTGAATGGCTTGAGCGTGGTTTCTGGAAGCTGTGGATTAATGCGGTTCAGTCTTCTCAGTGGATTATGGGAGCAGGCACTGATCACAGTGACCACTTGGATGGGTAGAATGGGTTGACCANGTGGAGCCTTTTATGCAGTTGAACATGTGCTCAGACCAAAGGGAGAGGAGTGCACCTGCTCTTTGAAGAGACATTGCAGACTTCTCTCTCATTCATTTAATCGATAAGTATTTGCTGGACAGCTAGCACTTGACAGGTCCTGCCACTGGGACCAGTGCTGAGCTTCTGGTACTAATGTTTCTAGTACATTCCAAGCATTCATACATAGACACACCAGTGAACAAGAGGGAAACAGTGTGAACCCTAAGTTCTAACAAAAAGCAAACCACCAGCCAGGTCACNCTGTGAAAAGTGTTGGGTTACAGAGGCTGCGACATGGCCAGAGCCCTGCAATGTTAACTCCACAGTTAAAGGACCCCATGTTGACTGTGACATTTGAACAAAAGGCATCAAGAAGAAACCAACTCAGCAGGTAACTGGCCNAGAACATTCCAAGCAGAAGCAATGATGCATGCAAAGTCTCCAAGAACGAGTAAAGAGAGTTTGTTAGATAGAGAGAAAACAAGAGTGTGTTGAAAAATTTAATCTGCAAAAAAAGATAAAGAGTGCCACAGTGGTAAATAAAAGAGTAATGTTGAGGCATGTTTTATTTTTTGATATGAGACATTTTCAAGAATAGTGTAGATACAGATATATAGATAGACAAATAGATAACAGCATGGATAAGTAGAATAGAAAGGATGGTTAGATAGATAGATAGATAGAAAGGTAGATAGATAGATAGATAGATAGATAGATAGATAGATAGATAGATAATAGGATGGACAAATAGACATAGGTAGTAGGATGGACAGATAGATAATAGGATACATAAATGATATACAAAGAGGTAGATAGTAGAATGGCTAGATACAGGATACTTGGATGGACAAATAGATAACAAAAAGATAATGGTGTGGATGGATGAACAGAATAGGATGAATGAATGGATAGATGGATGGACAACAGTATAGANAGATATATTGTTGTAGAATATTATTTTAAGGTGTGCTACTTTTGTTTATGTTGCATTTGTTTAACTCTGTGAAGCTGTGTTACTGTGTCTATCTAAAACACCTGATGGTCTAATAGAGAACTGAACGACCAATAACAAGGCAGGAGAAAGGATGGGCAGGGCTGGCAGGCAGAGAGAATAAATAGAAGGAGAAATCTGGGAGGAGAAAGAAGAAGGAGCCAGAGAAGGAGGAGGACTCCAGGGGCAGCCACCCAGCTACACAGCAAGCCATGGAGTAAGAGTAAGAGTTACAGATAAGAGTATGGGAAAAGCCCAGAGGCAAAAGGTAGACAGGCTAATTTAAATTAAGAAAAGCTGGCTAGAAACTAAGCCAAGATAAGACCAGGCATTCATAATTAAGAATAAGCCTTTGTGTGTGATTTATTTGGGAGCTGGGTGGTGGGCCTCCCAAGAGAGCAAAAACCAACAATTATATATAATATGATAAAATAGATAAATAGATAGATAGATAGATAGATAGATAGATAGATAGATAGATAGATAGATAGGTGGATGGATAATAGAAAGATAGATAATAGATATAGATTATAGGACATATAATAGATAGTTGCATAGGTCAAACCATTTGTGGACTTCATTTGTATGGACTAATAGCAAAAATAATGGGAGAATTGAAAGAAGAAAGTAGAAGATTTTATTCCAAAGTTCTCTGAATGTGCATGGAGCAGCATCATAGAATGTGAACATACCATGTGGGAAGGTGGACATGTGGCAAGCCTTGAGAAATCACACCAAATGAACAAGACATTTCTCCTAACAACCCAACTTTCTAAACTGTACTTATGAGGACTAATCTTGGTCCTCAACTTGAGATACCTGGGAAGAGAGAACCTCAGCTGATGAATTGCCTACATCAGACTGGTCCTAGGCATGTCTGTGTGGCGTTTTCTTGATGGTTGATTAATGTGGGATGACCCAGCCCACCATGGACTGTGTCAGCCCTGGTAGGTGGTCCTGCAGTGTATAAGAAAGGTTGCCGAAGGTGAGCCTGGGACCAAGCCAGTAAGTGACATTCCTCCATGCTTTCTGACTCCAGACTTGTGCTACAAGTCCCTGCCCTGGTGCCCCTCAATGATGGACGTAGCATGAAATAAACCTTTTCTCCTCATGTTGCTTTTGGTCATTGTATTTATCACAGCAACAGAAGAGCAAACTATGACAATCCTCAAATGATTTAAAAGAAGAAAATAAGGGAGGCAAAAAGAATAAATGGTAGAAATATGAGTCAATTGGGAAAAAACAGAAAAAGTCTAAATCTTGGGTTTGAGTTGAAGCTTGGCAGGGAAGAGAGAAGTGTTAATGGTTTTTAGGAATCTGCTGAGGTCAAGTCAAAATAAGAGCAGGAAGCGTTGCCTCTCAGGATCTGAGGTCATGATAAACATTTACAGGAACCAAGGAAGGAGCAGATCGGTAAGAAGCAGCTGTAATGTAGTGAGCCTTCATCCTGGCTGTTTCCTTGTTGTAAATACGTGTGTAAATATATTCCCTGAAATATTGCTGGAAACTGATCAAAACTCTGAATATCAAGAAGAATGTCAATTTCAGCAGAAAAAGCAAAATCAAGCAAAAGGCAAAAATAATCTTATATGAAGAAACACATAAACGTAAGCCCAATTTGCAAATTTGTTAAGAGGCAGTGTTAGGAGTTCAGCCAATGTCAGTGGGGAATAAAAATACGTCAGGAAATTCTCCATGTTTGTAGTGTTTTTCTTAAATTTGGTAAGAATAGGTGCACGGGACAACNGACATTTTTCATGTTTTAATTTTCGAAACGATGCCTTGGGATAATAAAATCTATTGTATTAAGGGCTGGAGAGGTGGCTCAGTGGTTAAGAGCACTTGATGCTTTTTCAGAGGACCCAGGTTGGGTTTCCAGCAGCCAAACAGTGGCTCAGTTCCACGGGATTTTATGTCCTCTTCTAGCCTCCATAAGTTCCAGACACACAAATGGTGCACAGATATTCATGCAGGTGAACACCGCACACACCACACACCACACACACACACACACACACACACCATACACACACACACACACACACACACACACACACACACACACACACACACACACACCACACACACACACACACACACACACACACACCATACACACGCACACACACACACATTGTATTAGTTTTCAAAAACCTAAGCAGATGTCATGTGACATTTATCCTCAGTGATTATTCTTTTAAAGAAATAGTTTTGATTTTCAAATATCTGTTTCAAGCAGAGGAGGTCATTTGTGGATATTATGGGGAAATATTTACATGTAATTATGTACTTTAGCCAAAAAGAATTTTGCAAAGAACACAGAATAATGTGAGTTAAGGAATTGCGATGAAATGTTTTGGGTCCTGACCACCAAAAATGAGGTCTTTATAAGAAACTGACTTCAAAAATAAATACACAGATAACTTTAAAGAAAAACACGAGGAAAAGTATATCACATGAAAAGAAATATCCTAGAAAAAATGGGACATGTTTCATGGCATTATAATATTCAAACCCTAATGAAAAAAAAACATAAGTATGTGTGAAACCGCCAAAATTGTTCAAAGCACATAAAAATAGTAGAATTAAATAGGGTAGGGAAGACTAACAAAAATACAGCTGGAGATTTCAACACTTTCTCATAAATTGATGGAAAAATGTAAAAATCTCTAAGAATACAGAAATCCTGAATCAAGTAATGGGGCCTAGCTGATATTTTGTTTTAAATAGGGTGAATGCTTAAGTTACTTTATTATTTATCTTTTAAATTTTTTAAAAAATTTATCTTAGTCTTTATTATAAAAATATCATAAACAAAAATCATAATGTAGCTATGTGCACATGAGTGCATACGCCTACAAAGACCAGAAGAGGGCATCAGAGCCTGGAGCTGGAATTACAGGCAGTAGTGAGCTGCCTGGCATGGTGCTTGGAACTGAACCCAGGTCCTCTGAAAGAGCAGTAAGTGTTCTTAAACACTGAGCCGTCTTTCCATCCCCTANTATAATAAATTTTATTATCTCAAGGTATCATTTTAAAAGGTAAACCATCCCAAGTTTTCCTACATACCAATCTTTGTCAATTTTAAGAAAAACATGAATATAGAGACTTTGCTCTTTTTTTTTCTTAACCATTGAGATATCTTTCCAGGCCCTTGACACTTCTTCAATATTTTGTCCAATAGGCACAAAATACATATTCTTTTCTGTTGCACATTGGGAGTTCACCGTAAGAAACAACATTCTGGGTCATTACAAAATGTGTGGTTGCATTTAAAGGGGTTTGAATTAATCACATAAGATAGCTTTCTAGTTAAATATAAATCAATCATTTAAAAAGTGAGGTGAAAATCCCAAAATATTTGGGAGAAATTGCTACTGACAATTTCATAGATAGAAAAGGAAATNCAAGAGACAGCCAAAAACACGTTGAATTGAATGCATACGAAAACATGGCATGTCTCATCACCATAAGCAGCTAAAGCAGTTTGTTGAGGAAAATACATAGCTCTAAATATTTATTGTCAAATAAAAGAAAAATACCTAAAATAAAATAAATAGTTCATCTGTTAGAAGCTAGACAAAAAGAAAAGCAAATTTAACTCCATCAAGCAGAAGGAGTAAAGCAGAAATCAANAAACATAGGAATATGCAAATTGTAGGGAGGTAAACCAGCAGACTTAGTGCTCAACTTGAATAAAATTAGAAAATGATGGCTAGATCTATCAAGGTAAAGGGGAAGACACAGATGAATGAGCGGAAGAATCAAAGACTGGGAAGGCAGCTCTTGCTAGAGTGCTTGCTGCTCTTCCAGAGGACCAGAGTCCGGATCTGGCAACAACTTCAGGAGGTTCATAGCTGCTTACAACTCCAACTGCAAGGGGCCCAATACCCTCCCCTAGCCTCTGCAGGTGTGGCACTGGATCACACATAACCACACACAGACACACATAAAAGTAAGGGAAAGTTCATATACAGAAAGGGGACAAGAGGCTGGGGTAATTATAAATGGCACATAGCATCAGCATGTGCCAAGTGAGAAGCATAAGTTAAGAAATATCATCGCTGATAGAGTTATTCCTAAGGATGCTTCATATCACCCAGTGGTATGCCCGTATATTACTATTCCAATGTTCAGTAAATCTAATGGGGCTGGGTTTTTCCTCTATGGTGGGAATAAATTGTGGCGATGTCACTAAGTAGCACATGATGTAGTTAGCTTGTGTTCAGAAGTCAGGGGATGTGGTGGTATTTTATCTATGTCCCCCAATAAAATTTTCTGAAGATCAGAGGAATTAGGAACAGCTACCAGCCTCATCTTAGACTGCCACCACTGCTCCCAAAATGGAGAGTGTCCCAATTCCTTATTCCTCCACGTCTATATCCCTTTCTGTTCTGTTCTCTCATTGGCTCTTTCAGCCTAGCTACATCACTTCCTCCTGTCGCCCATCTGTCACTTCCTGTCTGTCTGTATAGACCTCCAGGATTCTATGGTTGATGCTGGGATTAAAGGCGCATGTTTCCAACGCTTGACTGTTCCTAGTGTAACCTGGAACTCACAGGGATCCAGACAGACCCTGCTTGCTAAGTGATAGGATTAAGGGCNTGTGTTAATTTTGCAAGGCTAGCAGTTGACTTTGTTCTTCTGATCTTCAGATGAATTTTATTGGGGGGCATAGATAAAATACCACCACAAGGGGACATGCTACACAAACACACACACACACACACAAGGGTTTAGGATCGAAGAGGTTGTTATGGAGTTGATGCACAAGACCCTGAGTTTTGTCCCCATCACCACCCCTGTCTCTTATACACATCTAGATGTGTATAAGAGACAGTCAGAGAGTGGGGCAACCACGAATCCTAGGGCCTCTCCATGCCTCTCTGACAACCCTTTGCTTGCTTTCAAGAGCCCAGACTTTCTGAGTGGGAGCTGGGATCTTGGCTTGAAGAGCCCCATGAAGCCATTGTCTGCTCTGTTCTCTGTTTCCCAACCCTGTGATAAGAATATCCTAAAAATTGGATTCTTCTATTAAAGAAAAAATCCCAGTGTGGGCTCCATAGTTTCTGCCTCAGATTCTCTTTGGCAGTTTCACAGTTTTAAAAATACTTGAGTGCGTCTTTAACTCCATTTCTCCTCCCCTTGTCAAGCCTGGACTTTCCCTGGTGCCTCCTTGGGAACACCTTCCACCTCCTGGAGCAATGCCCTTCGCTCTCTCCCTGTCCTCAGTCTTCACTTCCTCCATGCCTGCTCTCCACTTAGCTTCTTTTCAAACCCCATGCTGGAATTTATCCTCTTTGAGCCAGAAGTCTGAGGAAAGGACTTAAGCCCCTTTCTTCTTGTCCTTCACAAATCCTGAATTAGATGGGAAAACCTAAGTCTGNAATCTCTGGAAAAGAATCTGTCCCCTGGCCTTCCTGGGGTACATCAGCTGGACTGTGANACNGCGAGGACCTTCTGTGGGCTCTGTGTAAAACACCATAAAAACATATGTAGGTTGGTTGCAGGGTGACCTAGGTAGAAACTTCTGACAGTGGCAGGACTCTGCTTCTGAGACTCTGATTCAAAAGGTTGAGCTCGCCACTAATCTGTGCAGAAGCTGTGCCTTGCTTTTCTGTTGCTGTAATAAATACCATGACCAATGCAACTTATAGAAGGAAGGGTTTATTTTGGCTTACAATTCCAGAGGTTAAGAGTCCATCATGGTNAGGAGGCATGGAAGCAAGCAGCAGGCATGAATGGTGNCAGGACCAGGAAGTTGGGCNCTCANAGCCTCTAGCTCAAGCATGAAGCAGGTAAAGAGAACTGGAAGCCATGTGAGGCTTTAAACTCTCAGA
>LZPO01034848.1:804362-815908 GCA_001675575.1 Neotoma lepida
CCAATGAACCTGAGAAGAATGTCTCATACAGTGCTCATCCAGAGAGAGGCACTGTTATAAACATACCTGTGATGTTCACAACAGCCCTATGCAGCAGCTGGCCATCTGTTCTTCATGTTAGGACAGAGAAGGAGACTAAAGCACTGAGGAGCAAAGTCACTCGTTCAAGTTTACAGAGCGTGGGGACAGAATTCAAACTCAGCTCCAGAGTTCACAATCCACACACACACACAGCCTCATAACATGTGATTTTCTGTTGTGAGACCTAAGAGGGGCTAATGCCGGTGATCAAATGGAACATTGGATCAATNTTTNGTGTCTTCACTGTTAACTAGGAGAGGACAATCACTCAGTCATTCACACTGTGACATAAGTCAGGGTGCATTCATCCTCACCATCACCGCCTGCTGTCAGAGCCTGTGCTTGACTTTGTGGTTCCATCAGTTTGGCAACANCTCACAATCTCAGCTGCTGTGTGGGGAAGAGGAGAGCTGAGATGCCTGGTGTGTGAGTGCCATGGTCTTTGCACACCAGCCACACAGCACACAGTGTGCCCAGANGGGAAAGTTTCTCTGTGGCCAGTGAAGGAAAACCATCCTGACACATGGGGCGATACTGACTCAGCNTGCTTGGTGCCACTCCCTGCCACTTGGACATAGCAAACAACGTTTTACTGAAGAATGTGACAAGCTGATCCCGCCGAGTNGATAGTGTTGATTTAAACTTCAGCNCTTTCTCATCTTTTTCTGTTTAAGCTGAATTGTCTTGTGGTTCTGTTGTGCACATCTGTGTGGGCTGCTGCTGGGCTCACATCCCATGCTGCAGTAACAGAAAGCAACACAGAAGGTAGAGATGACTTTGGGGCTTGCCTTCCTAGGATGCCATCAAGGCAGGCGTGCTCAGAGCCAGCTGATCCCCGTTCTTCCCCTTGGTCTCCTCTTTCTCTGTGGTGGGTCTGCCTGCCTCCCCTTGGGCCAACTGTTCTCCGGGTACAACTTGCTCTGGTTCCTCTTTGGGTCCACACTTCCTCTTGTGTCTAGCCTTCCTAGTGTTATGAAATACATCCTATGAAGGACATGGGAAGTTTATTTGTAATAGAGTCAGGGCTGCGTTGGAGCTGGTGTGTAGTGTAAAATACACAATACACAAATTGGACTCAATGGGTTTAAAAATTAGAAGATGTGGTTGGTGTGGGTATGGAGATCAGGGTAGATGTAGGAGTCGTTAGTGAGGATGAATGATCAATATACATTGTATGAAATTCTCAAAGATTAATAAAAATATTCTTTTTAAGGGGTGTGGTGAGCCCCACAAAGAAAGATGGGGTTTCAGGCACCCCAAGAATGGAGAAATAGGATCCATTTCTATCCACGTATCAACTTCACCATTGGGGAAGTGATGTGTTGGAGGACTTAGCTGGCAGCCCAGTCCTGAGATGGACAGTTTCCAAGGAAAGGACATTATGGGAGAGGGAAGCACGAGAAGCGAAAGGACCTGTGGGGATCTCTGTGTAGCATGGCTGTCTAAGCCCCCGTGCCTGGGGTAGCCTTCTGCCTGGTCGGAAAGCTCAGGCAGTCAGCTGTGGCTTACGGACCCACCTGTTTCCTCTCTGCAGCTGCTTTCCCAATAATGAAATGAAGGCTTTGAAAACTGATATCCAGGGGCCTTTCACCGTGGGAACCACTAAACCAAGGTTAATTGTCCTGACTTCCAAGAGCGACATTCCAGAAAGTTGTGGACCTGGTTTCCAGAGCTCTTTCCTCCTGACCTTCAGAGAGCCCCATAGGGGTGGATTCTGTCCTCCCTCACTGCCAAGCCAATGGGGAGATATCTAGCTGTGTGAAGGGACCAATCTGCCTCCATTGAAACTCCAAAGGCAGATCCCAGAGCTGGGGACATAATGGGAATTTGTGACACTCAGTGGGGAACTTTAGATCCATAAACCATAGACAATATGTAGTTGCTCATCTGTGACAGACATAATAAGGATAATCGTCACTTAATAAGTAATCCAAGGCTAATTAAATGTTACTGATATCCATTGCAAACACTCCTTTTTTTTCCCTCACACAATTCAGAACATCATCCTGTACCAAAGGTTGTGGGAGAAGCTCATACACACAGAAAATGAGAAAAATATAAGAAAAAAAAAAAACCCTGTCAACCCCATAACGTCGGCGACTTTCTTCTTAGAATACCCTTCAGTGCATATAAAGTCAACTGGGTTCTCAGAGCTTGAGGATCAGGCATGTTAAATGGTCTCCACACACAACCCTGAAGGATTCTGGTCAGTGTAGGCTTCCCAGAGGGCCTACCTNTGGACAGGTGCCATGTCTGATTGGCTCACTCACCTGCTGTAGGGCACTAAGCCAGGCCCTGGAAACAGAGTCCAGCACACTCTGATTCCTCTGGACTAGGAAACTTGCCTCTACGGCAGGGTTCTGCTCCATCTCGGGTGAGTGATGTTAGCATGGCCATACTTGCTCCATGCAGGTACCCTACCAGAGCTAAGGAGCACACTTCCAGCTACTGGCAAGGTAGGCTGCGCAGAGGGAATAACTGAATTTTTCTCAAGAATGACCCTCTGCTGACCAAAGCTTCTTCCTGGAACTCATGTCCTTCTCCAGCATGGCTGGCCCTGATGCAAGACAAAAATCCTGTTTCCTATGGTTCTGGGGTACTCAGTCCAAAGGTTCCTGCCTTGAATACTAGATCCACCTTTGGTGGTTGTTGTAGTTATTTTTCAATTGCTATGATAAATCTTAGAGCCAAAAGTAGCTTGAGGTAGAAAGGGTTATCATCCATGTCCATCATTGAAGGAAGCTAAGGCAGGAACTGAGGCAGAGACCATGGATGACTTACTGGCTTGCTCTCTCTGCCTTGCTCGGCCACTTTTCTTACACAGTCCAGCCGATCTGCCTAGGGGTGGTGCTGCTCCTAATGGCATGGGCCCTCATCATACATCCATTGACAAGCAAGGAAATGCCTCAGAGACAAGCCCACAAGCCAGTCCAATGAAGGCAACTCCTCAGTTGGTGTTTCCTCCTCCCGAGTGTGTCAAGTTGACAACTGACACCATAAAAATCATAAAATTGCAGAATGCTTTTAAGAGGAATAATAATGATGTCATTTACAGAGCTTCTCATCACACTCCCTTCTTCCTAACCACGTTGAAGAGGGGAGAACGACATTGCCATGCCAATTCATAGATGGGAAATACTGAGCCCAAGGATAGGCTAGGCCCATCTACCAGACCAAGGCAGAGCTGGGCTCACACATGATAGAGTAGTTCAGGGTCCTAGAAACTAGGTAAAGATTCCCGAGGCACATCTAGTAGAAATGTCTTCATCGTGTTTATGTGGTGTGCAGTTTGTGGAATGATATGGAAAGTCCCTGTCCTCGTTCATCCTGTCTTGGGCTTGGGACAGTCCATCCCAGTGACCTTAAGACCCAAAACAAGTGCAGCTGAGGCACTCTCCACTGATCTATTGTGTCTTGAGCTATATCTAACTGTATCCTCCCTTCCTTCTGTGCCTCATATTCCAGCTCATGTTGATCTTTGAAATGTCACTATGGCTTTTGTACCCAGTTCCTGTGCCTGCCTTCTGTCTCTCCATAGCTCCGGTTCCTGGAACGATGCTGGTTCTGCTTCTATTGAGTCCAGGCTCACAGAGGAGGCTGTGAACTGCTACTTAGAGGCTATTCTGACACTAGTACTGTGGGAAAGGCATAAATTCAAAATGTCAGCCCTTCCTTTGATGCATCTGTGGGTAGACAGGCACCACACATCCTAGTGTGCAGAGCTTGGGAGTTCAGGGGAAGACGGATTAGGTTCCCCTCTTGTTAAAGTCCATGATTCTGAGACTTAAACCACCCCTCAGAAATAAGCAATGAGGACAGGAATTGGCCATCTACATGGTAACCCATTAGTGGAAGTGCTTCCCATAGCACCCTCTGTCCACATCAACCAGCCAGCTGCTCATCACTTAGAGTGTGTGCTTGACACAGCTTCTGTGAACACTCGGAATTCCAAGGATTGCAATGAGGGGTGTGGTGTGTGTCACATGGTACGACAGGGAGTAAGCTTTAGAGAGAGGGAGAGAAACCCACCTGGACAGAGAAGGGGAGAGAAAGCATGGCTCCCAGGGAGGCACCGGTGTGATGTCAGAATATCTGCTCTGTGATGTTGATCCATGAAGGTCCATCCATGCTGATGTTCCTGTCTGAAAACNGGGGACAGTGACACTANTGGCCCATCCNTGAGGTTCTGGAAATGGGATAAGAGTGTGCTTGTGAACACTGACAACACTCATCCACTCACTATGCATATTTGTATTCGTGCATTTTGTATAGATGTGTGTACCCAGGTGTATAAGCATACATGTGTTGATGTGCATCGAACGTGTGAATGTGTGTAGATGTGTTTTGTGGATGTGTAGATATATGTCTGTGTGCTTATGTGTGAGTGTACACATGAACGCATGCATGTGGGGTTATGTGTGTGCCTGTGTGTAAGATGCATGTGCATATANGTGTGTTAAACATGCATGTGAGTTCATATGTAGATGTGGATTTGCATGCATGAGTGTACATGCATGTGCACATGTGTGTGGTGGTAGGTGAGGAAGTATGTGCGTGTGTGTGTGTGTGTAAATGTGAATGTGTGTGACTCCAGTGCCCCACTCTGCAGGACTTTTGCTACAGAAGGTCTAAGGCCTGTCCTCTGTCCTGTCTGGTCTCTGNCTGTCCAGGTCCCTCCAGGCCTCCTNTCTTGCAATGCATGCTCAGGGCCCTGCTCCCTCCCACCTCCATCCTCNGGGTCTGAATCCTGCAGCTAGGCATTGCCCTTCTGCTTAANTTTTTTCTTCCTTTTCAGAACTCCCCCCTCAGAGTAGTGAAGAGCCATGCCTCGCTTTCAACTCTCTCATACACAGTAGCTTGTTTTATGACTTTGTTTTAAAAACTATTGGCTTAGGGTGCAATAACACAGATGTCTCTCCTCACAGGAGAACCGTGAATTTCCACTTNTCTCTCCTCTGTGACAGCTCCATTACCTGCCTTGCAAAGTCTTTTCTTTGGACTTGGAAGAAGAGAATCNAAAAGTGGTGTCTTCTCCCACAATGGCGCCTTGCAATAGTGCCATTGGATCAATAGAGCTGGTGCCCACTCTGCCTGGTTGGGCCCTCCACCAAGTCTCCCAGAGCCCACCCAGGCAGCGTCCTTCTGGTGGCTGAGGAAGACTTAATGTCTGCATCCCCAAAGGAGTGCTTAAAGCCATTGCAAAAGAAATATCTGTTTTCTTGTGTGCATCCTGCAGGCACTTTCTAAGTGGTGCCAACCCAAGGGCGGGGAAACTTGGTTGACTGCCTCACTAAATCTTCACCTGCCTGACCCCAGCTGACAATTCCTTAACGTTCATGGAGAACAGACAATGTTCTGCAGAGCCGAGCTCCATCAGCAACAAACGTCAGAGCCTGGGAAGGCTGGATGAGGAGAAGAGAGCTTGGGAAGGCAGATCAGCACACACATCACGGCCCGGGCACGGTGGTGGCAGAGCCAGCCTGTCTTGTGCTCCTGTGCAGAACTCTTCCCGCTCTGTAACATGTCAGCCCGTCATGCTGCCTCTTCCCCGTGTGTAAGTGGTAAGGTGTGAGTTTAATTAGCATAGAATAAAATTTCTTCCTCTCTAATAATAACACCTTGAATTTTTATGTTACCTTCTCTTCAAGGAGTTCAAGGCGTGTGTGTGTGTGTGTGTGTGTGCGTGTGTGTGTAGCAGAGACAAGATCCTATCCCCACCCCATTACACAGAAAGAGAAGTTAAGGAAAAGAGCCATTGGTGGCTCACAAAAAACCCCAGGGGTGCTCAACTTTGATGGAAGATCATAGTTTCTGTGAGTTCTGTGAAGAATTAAGGAGTTTAGCTTCCTTGAAATATGGATAACCAGGGGTAATGACCACAGATGCCTGGAGACAATGGGTGAGAAAGTTCACAAGTCCAGACGTCCTGTGTAAGACCCAAGGGAAGAGAGGACTACCCACCTCCATTGGGCACTGTCTACCCTGTCCCTTAGCTGTCTATCACTGTAACAAAATACCCGAGACATTCAAAGTTCTAGATGGTCCTGAGGAAGATAAGTCAGAGGTTAGCGTTGCCTCTGGTAGAGGACAGACAGCTGACAGGGTCAGAGTACCAGAGAAAGAGGACAATGTAGCTGTCATAAAAATATACTAGAAGCATTAACAGGGGAGTCTGGCAGGAAGGTCCTATGTTTAGCATCTTCTCCAGCTTCTGTATATGTAAATGGAGCAGACATCAAATTGTAACATTAATTTGATTTCTGGTTGGAGGCCACCATCTTTTTATTTGACAGAGAGAGTACATGAAAAAAAATCTCTATTTTGGCTCAGAGAAGGGAAGACTCCTTAAAGAAAGAAGGGCACATCCCATGACAGTCCTTAAAGAGGTTTGTCCCTTTACTTCAAAAAGAAAATATGTCTTGGTGTGCTTTCGTGTATGTGTGTGTGTGTGTGTATGTACATGTGAGTGTGAATGTATGTGCATGAGTGTGTGACTATGTGAGTACGTGTGTACGTGTATTAGCATGTGTGACTGTGTGCAAGTGAGTCCATGTGAGAAAGTGTGTGCATGTGCTTGTGAGTTTGTGAGTGTGCATAAGTATGTTTGAGTGTATGTGACCATGTGTACCTGTGTGTGAATGTGTGTGCATGGATGTGAGGATGGGTGAGTGAGTATGTCTGAGTATGTGTGATTTTGTGTGTGTTAGTATATGTGAGAGTGTGTGTGAGTGAGAATGGGAGAGTGTATGAAAGAGAGAGAGAGAGAGAGAGAGAGAGAGAGAGAGAGAGAGAGAGAATGTGTGTTAGTGCTCTGAATCTCTGGAAGTAGCCAAGGCCATCTTGGTCTTACATAAGGAAGGTGACAGGTAAGGCCAGAGAGACAGTACATATCTGAGTATGGAGGAACTTCCCTCTCCTCCGAGACTGGAAGAGAAGCAAACAGCAAAGAGTGGCATTCCAGGGGCTGAAGGGTGTTCTCAGTCAAGAGCTGAGGAAGAGGAAGGCAGAGACCAAGGAGGGCTTCCGTGCAAAGGAGCTCACTGGCTTGGACAAGTTGTCTACGTTATGGGATCCTGGGCTGTCAACATGATCGGGGATCACTGGAGCCCCGTTCTCACCAGTCTGAGTTGAGGCACAGACACAGCCTCCTGCATCCCTACTCAGAGTAGAGGCACAGGGCTCAAACCCAATACAGTGACAACCACTCCCCCTTTGGCCAGAGACAAGGCAACTATGCTCTGCTGGGCAGGCTCCTCTGGCCCCCACAGTCCAAGTCCATGTATAAACCACAAAGGCTGTGAGCCATCACTTTCGGGTGTCTGTTTTGGGCTGACACTGATGGAGCACCTACATGTGCATGAGCAGACACCTTTTCCTGGGATGAGGACAGACCGTGGCCACTAGTGCTGTGCAGAACAGACGCCTCCTTTCCATTCAGCAGAAGTGAATGCTTCCTGGGAGTTAGAAAATAATGGAGCTGGAATGGTGTTGGAGAATCCAGGTTTTGTGGTCTCCTGGAAGTCATAATCCAATGCTCCCACAAGCCACCTGGCTGTGGTTCCACTTGGATCAGGGTTTGCCATTAAGTGCAGTGAGAAGCTCAGGCCATTTATCACCCTGAATCTGGTGCCTAAATCTGGAGAGAAATGGTCAACTCCAAATCAAAGCTGAGTTCCTCTGCCAGGAACTGGGTAGGGCTAGCACTGCTGGGTTGTGGGAACGAGTTGTCTGGAAAAATGATTACTATTCCTTTAGTTTATCCTTTGAGTCTTGTCCAAGAGGCAACAATTTCTTCTGATTTGCATATTATTTGCTCACTTATTGAATGTCTCCTGAATTCTTACAATTCTAGCACCTTGTTGTGGGTGCTGGAAGCAAATCTCATTCCTGTTGTGTTCTAGGAGAGAGGACATACACCATCCAAAATCCAAGCAATTTGAAAGTGTCATACAGAAGGAAAAACATAAGAGGTTGATATAATGATGAGTAACAGAGCTACTTTAGGAAGAATGGCTTAGAGAGGTCCTTTGTCAGATAGGAGCATTTAGGTGCATGGGAATCCATAAGTCTGAAGGTCGGACAGACGATTATTTTAGGAANAAGTAGCAACAGATGTCAAAGCTTTGGGTTAGTTGAAATGATTATCAGGACAGAGAGCAAGACAAGCCCTGGCAAAGATGAGGTTTGAAAGCAGTCAGAAGCCAGATATGTGAAGCCATCAGACATGATAAGGATTGGCCGTTAGAGACCCCACTGATGAACCTGAAGGACAGAGTTGGAATGTAATCCAGAAGAGGAGACCATGTGCTTCAGTATCAACCAAGAACTTAAAGCAATCTCTTCCAAATCAATGGTCAAGGGTCAGATCACACTCATGAACAGGTGGCCCCGTGGCAGGAAGGATGGATATCAAACTGGGCACTGTCTTCTAAAGGCATCCCCCTGGAAGTGACACAGATTATTTCTGTCATATTTCACTCACAAGGAAATGATACAGTCTGGCCTGTCCTCACTAGCACTAATGACTACCACATAGGATACATGCTGGTGAGTGGAGAGAGCCATGGGGACTGGCAGTAATCACCAGTGGTCATGACCATAGTTCACCCGTCACCAATGGGAGATGTTGCACTCGCCCCTCCCCAACAAGGCTAACCCAACCCTGTAGTTGGATCACAGATATGGTAATAGGAATTGACAGTTATTGCCTGGCCCATGCTCTAAGAATGCAGACATTGGAGATCTTATGAAGGTCCGGATCCACACTTAGTCTTGTTACCAGTCTGTTCCTTGTCTGTGGGCACCCAACAACACCCACATCTGCAGCACCCTGGAGAAGGCAGTTGTCTGAGTCATATGGTTCTGTCAACATGAATCTAATGTTCCTACCTCTGTGGATGACCCAAATTATCCAGAGAGCACATGTTCTTCTTTGCTGTCATTGTTAATCTCTGCTGGCTGCAGCCATTGTGATGTGTACTGCGGAGACATCTCTCCTGGTGGATCTCTCTTCTAGCTGCCTGGCATCTCTTCCTACAGTTGCCTGGAGTCTCTGCTCTCACTGATGCTACATCCTGGAGACCCTTTTACATATATCCAAAAGCCAATTCCTAAGCCTCATTCCCAACCTCCTTTCCTTCCTACCATTACGGAACTCGTAATCTGACCTAAGATAGGAAAGTCAATTCTTTTGTGTCCACTGGCCTCATGGTCCTGAGACTCAGAAACGGGACATCTGGCCTTCACTTTGCCTTCACTGCCATGAACTCTGGAATCGCTTAGTCTCCTATAAACCATGTCTTTCATTTCATCTCGACTCCCTGATCCTAAATGTGCAGAGGATCTCATCCACTTGCCCAAAGATTTTTCCAAGTACCTGCTTGAAGCCAGGCACTGTACTGTCTATAGGACATTCAAAGGGGACTTGAAATGTCCTTACTTGAGTCACACTGAGTCCCAGGCAGAGTCAGTGGCAAAGACAGTGAGCACAAAGACATTGGGAAGTGTCTGGAGACTCCGAGGAGGACCAGACATCACTAAACAGTGCCTCATCTTTTAAACACAGGGAGAAGCAAAGACTTCTGGGAAAAGAAGCATAGGGATTGGGCTGAAAGCAGAAGTGAGCTTCTTGAGAGTTCACCACCCATCATCATCCAGAACAGTTAAAAGCCTTCTGGGCTCCTCCAGGGGCCATGTAGAAAGGTCAGTGCTTCCCAGGTTTGTACATTGACTCTTCATGTGACACGTGTCTGTAATCCAGTCACCGGCATGCAGGTGAACTCTCAAGATCACCTCTATTGAAAGCAATGAAATCTCAGAGCATTCAAGAGAGAGATCTCTGTACCACCTCACCCTTGAACTTCAGATAGGCTGTCATTAAGTGGACATAGCTGATAGGCACTATAAAATTCTTTGCTGGGACATGGTGACCCCACATTGGCCANAGAGTGTAAGCAAACAGTCTACCCTCCCCAGGCCTGGGGTCTCAAATGAAATCATGACCTTTATTCTACAAAAGCTTCCTCATTATTTTTACTTTTAATTTATGCTCTGTTTTTGATAAACAGCAAGCAAATGTTTCATGTCTCTTTCTCCTGTATGCTTCATCACGGTTGCTAACTCTGTGGGGCTTCTGCTCAGGCACCCATTCATGCTCATTCCCTCCCATTCACTAATTCATTCACCAGCTACACTGGCTATGCACTAAGTCCAGTTCTAGAAGACAGAGATCCAGGGGTGAATGAAGTGTGTGCTTTCAGTAGAGTGAGGCAGGACAAACAGCCAAGAGGGAAAGACAGTGAAGCCCTGGAGCTGGGGCTGGGCTAACGAACACTCCACTTTGTGTTTGCTAAAGACAAAAGTCGGTCTTAACTTTCCCCAAGCTTAATGGGAAAGCTATACTTCATTTGCCATTATAAAGAGGTACTAGGCCCTCAATACACATCATCTAAGAATGGTTTCCTTGCTACAGACATGGATCTCCTCTAACTCGTTTGCATCTCATGTAGGCAAATGAAGCCATAGAGAATGTTCTGGTTTATTAAAGGGAAACTGAGGCAGCTAAGCAGGAACTCTTTGAATTGCTTAGTGATGGGGGTCTTGTTGTTCTAGACTCTTTGACCTCTTTATCCCTATCTGCTCTCCCAGGGAACAGGGATGAGTAGTAGAGCTATGGCAGAGTGAGTCATCCACTGAGTCTGTGGATTTGGCAAAGTGGGTGGTCTCTTGGCTAACAAGCATTCTTGTCTGTTTTGATTTGTCCATGCCTTGGTTTATTTTTGCCTTAGCAGCAGTCTGACTTCTGATGGAGCCCAACAACAAACTTGGTCCTCTCCATCTGTGCACACAGCTCTTTCTGCTCCAGTCGGAACATCCTGTCTCCATTTTTCCCTTCTAGACTCCAGGGCTTTGGGAACAGCTGAAGTGAAAGGAATTCTAGGTGAGAGGTCTTCTCTAGAATACCAGGGATGGTGCATAGATGTGTGAGGGTTGGTAGCCCAGAGCAAACCCAGCTGGGCCTATTACTAGGCCAAACAGCTGCTTGGAGATTGAAACCACCACCTAGTTAGTTGCACACTGGGAGGAAAGAAAAACGTTTTAGCTTCTTAGAAGTTCCTGTGGGGGAGAGTAATGGATGTACTCAGCTATCTTTAAAACCTTAGAACAGATGTGACACAGACCTGGAATCCCAGCTACCACTCTGGAGGCAAAGACATGAGGATCACAAGTACAAGGACTGTCTGGACTAGTGAGTGAGTTCCTTAAAACTAAAATAACAAATAAAACAGATTAGAACTGTAGCTCCAAGGAAGAGTGCTTTCTTAGAATCCCCCAGTGAGGTAGATATGTGTTTCAGTGGTAGAGTCCCTACCTAGAATCCCCCAGTGAGGGGCTGGGGTGTGGCTCAGTGGTAGAGCCCCTGCCTAGAATCCCCCAGTGAGGGGCTGGGGTGTGGCTCAGTGGTA
>LZPO01034848.1:825530-841078 GCA_001675575.1 Neotoma lepida
TGGATGGATGGATGGATGGGTGGATGGATGGATGGGTGGTAAATGAAGTGATGCATAGATGGATGGGTGAGTGAGTGTGTGGATAGATGTATGGGTAGGTAGATGAAGAGTGAGTGAATGGATGAACAGGTGGCAAGATGCATAGGTGGATGGATAAGTAAATGGATAGATGGGTAGATGGAGGCATGCAGTTGGATTGGTGGATGGATGAGTGGATGGATTTATGTATGTATGCATTCATGAACGGATGGGTGGATGGATGGATGGGTGAGTGAGTGGACAAGTGAATTGATGGTAAATGAAGGGTGGGCAGATAGGTGGAGGAATGGATGAGCAGGTAGGTGGACAGATTAGTAGATGAATGGATTGACAGGTGGCTAGCTGGGGGAGTGGTTGGATAAGTAGAGCAGTGGGTAGATAGTGGGTGGATGGATGAGCAGGTGGATGGACAGATAGCTAGATGGGGGTTGAGAACCGCCCTGATAGTCTCTCAGCTTTAGTTTCAGCATGTCTATAACAGCTCAGAGAACACGCAGAAAGAGCCCAGAGAGGCTGTGCCCCCACATGAAGCTACCATCCACTCTGTTGGACACAAATTAAAATGACACCAACTTCTCAGTCCAGAAAGATTCTGGGTGAGAAAGAAACAGTTCTCTACACAGACTCCGCACAACTTCAAAGAGCAGAGCTGTATTTCCCTCTTCAGAGTATGATGCTGAAGCCCCCTTACTGCTGCCGCCCTCCTGTGCTCCCTCCTTCCTGAGGGCAACAAACCAAGCATCAGACACACCAATGGTGCCTCTGCTCGGCTGCACTAGGAGGAAAGTTCCAGATCCACAACTGTCCTTGGGTGGTCCCAGCTCTCATCACAATGACGGTCAAACAAAGGCTCACACTCTTTTTCATGTGACCCGCCACGGTGTGCAAAGAGTCAAGTTAGACTCTGTGATGGTGCCCAGAACCCAGGATTCCTCCTGCCTAGGCTGCTCCCTTTCCACATCCCTGCATCCCCCATCCCACCTCTCCCCTACATCATTCAGCCAGAAAATCAAGACCTTTTTCATCGGACCCTGTTAGAATCTGTGGTGCTTGCCTCCCTCCTTCTCTTACTTGACACCTCCTCCACCTCATCTCAGCCAGCACTTGTGCAAATGACACTTGGAAATTCCACCTTCCCTGGCATGTCGGGATGAGGAGAGGACTGGAAACCTGACAGTCTATCACTACCAGGGAGTGACAATTTAAAAAAAAAAAATTCCAGTTATGAGTGTAAGTTTAAAAATGTAACTAAAAGCCTTCATCAAAGTTTAAAGAGCTTCTTGCGCTTTTAGCATTTGCTTATTTTGATTTATTGACAATGACACACCTAGGAACAGCCATCTCTGTGAAGCGGTGAAGTAATGGACTTTGGTGGGAGAGAGGAGAAAGGGGGGTAGAAAGGAGGACGGGGGAATATGGAGACGGTACAGCTCGCAGAAGAGAGGCCTCTGATTACAGCCCACTAATTTGTTATGCACTCTGGTAAATCAGCAGTGAATCACATGACAAATAAGGAGAAAAAAATTAACAGCTGTCATGTTGTGATGTGTTAATTTCCTGACAGTCTCTGCACTGAAGCCAATTACTGATTTAAGGGCAGAGAGAGAGAGCCCTGTTCAAGCTTCTAATTAGGCTTCTTCAAGACTAAAAGGATAAAAGCAAAAATAAGAGAAAGAGAATGAGGCAGGTAGCTGGGCTCCATGAAGCTCACATGCTTTTAAAGCCCCAGTTAAATAGCTTTAAGCTTAAGTGTGTTTAAGATAAGAATTTAGAAACATTTATTCGCTTTTATCCCTGACCCGATGGTTTAGGCTTTTGTGGAGTAATTGGGAGTCGAGCGGGCCCAGGGCTCTTGTTGCCCTCTTTCCAAATGGTCCAGCCTCTCCGATGTAATCTGCTAATAATACCTTTGTTTAGTCGTGTCAACAAGCATTCATCACGGAGGTAGACAAAGGGCGGCAGGCATCCCACCCGCCTCCTACAAGGGGATCTGCACACAGCACACGGCCAGCGTCTGAGCCTCCACAGTACTGTGGCCATGTGTAGTACTGGACCCAAAGGAGAGATCTGGTGTGGAGGAGAAACTACTGGGGCCTGAGTGTGCAGCTGTGGAGGCGTCTTCACACAGACCCAGTGGAAAGACAGATTTGGATATGATGATCTTGACCTCGACTTTTGCCAGCTTTGTGTCTCACCTGGTTCTATTTAACTTGCGTGCCATCTTCACGGGCCCCAGGGATTTGGAAGTCTGCCATGGGAAGAGGTAGAGGGAGTTGGCTGCTGGGAGGCTCCTCCAAGGCCATTCTGGGGTACACTGGGGCATCCTCAGAGTTGCATGCAGCAGACACTCCTCTGTGAACCATGAGAAAAGCAGGACTTAAGAGATCACATGACTTGACTCTGGCAGGACAGGTGGTTGGGTTTTAAGTTGACCTCCCATTAAGACCAGTTCTCTTCCCCCTTCACCCCGGCCCATGGATTGTTGCAAGGCTCTTTGTGCTGTTCGTAATGGGGACTTGGAAGCCAGGAAACCCATGAATGGGTGCCATGGTTACTTAAGATAATTCTTCAGTGGGTCCCCTGGAAGGGTTTTCTCTCCACAGAGCCAGAAGTCTCTCAATGTCCATAGCTATTTTCTTGTACCTGAGAGATAGCCACTGGGATTCACTCCTTGTCTACGGTAAGAATAAGGAAAGAAGGACAAGGGGACGGGAGGGGAGAGGGGATCAAGGAAGGGAAAGAAGAATGGTTGATAGGGACCAATGAAGGATGCGATGGGGAGAGAGAGGAAGCAGAGAGGGATACAGAACAGGATAAACACAGGAAAGCTATTCTGCAGGTGACCAGAGAGACACAACCTCAGCTAGCGACTATGGGGTTCAGGACCATTGCCTTAACCTCAGGGCACGACTTCCTTAGTGTGGGAGGTTCTCAGGTGGGATTTGCCTGCATTGATGAGCTACCAAGGTGCATGGTCAGGTTCATGTATTCTACTGAAAAGGGAAATCTGGGTCTTTTTATGTTAATCATGCTGAGTCCTGATTTGGCATGGGCTGAGCTAGGCTAGGGAACCAGCTGAATTGAGTAGATCTTGGAACTGGATTCTGGGTCCATCCTAAGCTTAGGGACGGGGCACTCTCAGACACAGAAGAAAGGGCAGAGTGCGTGTCCCAAGAAAATCAGGAGATGGTCCCAAAAGGAGTCATAAACCATAACCATGATCATAGGAGATGGCTGGAAGCAAAGGGCTGCTTAGCAGAGAGCTCCCAGTCAGTTCCGAGGCACTCAAAACCCCTGAAACTCTTAATGTCTGCATCTATAGGCAGAGAAGGAAAGAGTGAGGGGTGGGAGCAGAAAACCATGACCAAAGTTTCTATGCAGTTCCCCCAGCCCATCTGTGGGACTGACTGGAATTCACATATGCAGTAGGTCCTCATTCACCATAGGCCTCTCTTTCAACAGAGACTTATCACATGTCTGGGAGTGAAACAGACCCCTAACCTAGGGGGCCCCCAGCACAGCCCCTGATGATGCAGCCCAGCTCAGGGACCCACATAGCCCCAGCTGAGGTCACATCGACCCTCTGCCCCAGAGGACTGCTGCCTTCTGCTGCCCCAGTGTCTGGGTCTAGGGTAAACGCATCATTACTACAATTAAAGAAGCACTCATGCGTCGACTGGTGAGGGGAAATAGATCCCTAGAGTCCCAGCCTCCTCCCGGATGGCTTCCTCCTTTCAGGCAGGTGGTCTGATTAAAAGGCTCCAACGGCTCATTTCATTAGGAGTCACCGTAGGTATTGCCCTGGACAAGAATCCTTCGTCATTGATTTTGTTGGTGGCTGCAACCCTAAAGTTGACGGGATGGCTAAAAGGTAATTCACTTGCCCAGCTTGGCTCAATCCTGACCCATTATCAATTGACTTGAAAGATGTCAGCACGGCGTGCTGTGGAGAGTCGAAGCTTCTGGAGGAAGGTTCGAGAATGAATACCACACATGCACTTACCTGGTTAAGTGCTGACTTATGATGTATTGATTCCTCCATCAGCATCAAGATAGTCTGTGTCCTGGGAGAGCACTGTGCTACCTAGCTGTCCTCAGGGGGACGAGGTCACTTCCAGGGTCTGTGGCTTCTCCCTTTGCAACTTGTTTGGGCACTGTGAAGCCTTGATCCTGTTGGGTATACTTGCCAGCCCATGAGGACTTACTGTATAATGGAAGAGCGGGGTCTCCTCCATCTCCTGCCCTGTGTGTCTGTCTGTCTATCTCTGTCTTGCATGTGTATGTGTGTGTGTGTGTGTGTGTGTGTGTGTGTGTGTGTGCACACGTGTGCTCGTTGTGTGCATTTTCAGGTGTACACAAGTGTGCATCTCTGTATGGGTGTGTGTTAGTGTACCTGGGTGAACGTGTATGCACACAACAGAGGACAACCTCAGCNGTCATCTTGACGGCTAACTTCCTTTGAAACAGGGTCCACTGGTCCATAACTCACCCATTAGGCTAGTCTGACTGGCCATGGAGTCCCAGAAATTCTCCTGTCTCTGCCTTCCCTATGCTAGGCTTACAAGACTGTACCACTTGTAATGGTTGGCATTTTCACATGGACTCTGAGGACCAGACTCGGGTGTGGAGAGTGTCCGTGAGTACTTTACTGATTGAGGCAGTCCCTCAGGCCCAGGGCCTNCTCTCTCCATTCATAACCTTTGTCAGTTCATATGTCCACTGACCAGTGTGTGTTGGGGNGACCATCACAGTGGTCTGCACAGCAGCTTTAATATCCTGATAAAGTACATGTATGAAAACTCAATTCTTGCTTGGTTTCCTCTTTCCTTCTAACTTTGAGCTACCCTAGTAGCTCAGGCTGACCTTGAACTCTCAATCCCATCTCTGCCTCCAATATGCAGGGGATACAGATGTGCATTCCCTTGCCCAGCTGGCTTCCTCTCTCCCATCCAAAGAATGCCAAGGTATTTTCCCATTATCTTCTCCCTCCACAGATACCTGCAGACATATTTCTAGCCACAGAGTTAGGCGGCCNTAGTGTTTAAGAGGCATCATTTTGTGATGTGTACGTGGCCTTATCAGCTCCTGTCCTCCCCGCACCGTGGGGTGTTATCAGCCCCTCTGGGAACTGTGCATGTTGGGGAAGCCAGCCTCTGTTCGAGGACAAAGCTTTCAGATGATGGAGTGGCTGGTGCTGAAAGACACATCGAGATATCAGGTCTCCCGTGAATGTTCTCTGTGAGATTAAACAGCAAGAACAGGTCAAGCTGGGGACCCATTGCTAAATGTGTCAGGAGAGGAGCAATACAAATGTATGAGATACCTTGGTATAAGGACAAAGCAGCCTTTTCAAAGATACGCAACCCCTGGGAAGANCTCTGCCATCTGCAGATGAGGAAANNNGGCCTATGGACAACCCCCAGGGTTGCAAGTTGAGGTCTTTAGCCCTTCTTTGAAAGCAAAGTTATATTGGGAGGCAGAAGAGTAGCTGCAGGGACTTGAATGTCTGAGGGGAAGCAAAGGCTACAGGAGATTACCTTCCAAACCCTCAAGGGCTCAGAGAAATCCAGGACTTGACTTAGCTCTGGNAGAATTTTCACTCTCAAACTCTACCCAATACCCATAACAAATTTTGTCTGNAGACTGTCTCAGATACAGGAAATAGTTTTGGAAGAAGCAGACATGGGNGACACAGAATTTTGTCTGACTTAGTTCAGTTTAGGCTGGGTAAGAAGAGACAAAAGGAGCCGTCCAATGGCCCTGGTGTCACATGACCATCACTCTAGCTACTTCAAAGGTTTAGTATAGTATTTAAGTACTGCTAGACNACAGAGTAAGCTCAAGATAAGCCTGCAAATTCAGCAAGACTTGCCTCTAATTAAAAAAAAAAAAGTTTGAGGATGTGACTCAGTGGTAGAGCACCTGCCTGGAATCCCCCAGTGAGGGGCTGGGGGTGTGGCTCAGTGGTAGAGCCCCTGCCTAGAATCCCCCAGTGAGGGGCTGGGGATGTGGCTCAGTAGTGGAGGGCTTGCCCAGCATGTGTAAGGCCCCATGTTCAATTTTCAGCACAACAACAAAAAGTAACCAGTTCTAACTTGTAATGTAGGAAGTTTTCTTACAGAGAGCACAGGGACCTGCTAGGGGCTGTAGTTGAGACAAAACTATCAGGAAACCCACCGAGTGGTAAGCAAAGTCATGTTTATATTGGGAAATGTGTGCTCTCTCATGAAGGATGGCACAGTTGCAACCAACCGTTTCTTAAAGGAAGCTGTGACCCTAAAACTTTTAACGACTGTTCTCTCCCATCTTCTGAATCAGACTCTATAGTTAAATGGGTCCAGCTTCAACCCATTCTTTTGACACCACCAAATCCAAGTTCTTTATCCGCCATGAACTGCAATTTAATTTTTAAAAAAATGATAGAAGATAAGTAACAAAACCAGGCCTGGTGGCGTGAGCCTGTTAGTTCATCAGAGTCTGAGGCAGAAGGATCACAAGTTTGAGGCCTGACTGGATTTTGGAGTGAGTTCAAGTCCAGCCTGGCCACCTTAGTGAGACTGTCTCAAAATAAAAAGTACGAAGAGGGCTGTGGGTGTAGCTCAGTGGCAAAGCATGTCTTTGCCCAGAGTTTAATGCCTAATACTCCAGAAATAAAAGAAAATAAGCAACACTCCTAGGTCACAGAACTATTGTTAGTGTCAGCTGAAGCCTGGCACATGAGGCAGTCTTCCAAGCACTTGATGCAGACCACAGCCCCAAAGTGCCTTNGCTCAGAATCCCTGCCCATCTGTGAAATGGGTATAATAGACCTCGATAGTGCTGTGTGGGGCTGTCAGGAAGATGACAACACACAAACCAGCTGACAAGAAGCTGTTATGGGTAAGTGGGCTGAGTAGCTTTTCTCCACAGTCCCCTATCCCTGGGCTATTTCCTACTCCATCTCAAGCAGGGACTAGCCCGGCCCATGCCAGGCAGGGCTACTTCCTGGTAGGAGGCCTGTAGCCCCAACCACCAGCTGGCTTTTTCCAGCATCCCTGTCTCAAGACCCTGACCTTTCATAAAAGCTCAAGGATAGCAGGGGGAGGGGAGATTGTCTTTTAATTTAATAGGGAAAATAATTCGTGGGCTTATAATGAAATTGGACAAGCAGAACATAACAAGTAAATACAATACAAACTATGTTGCAAGCCTCTAAGGTAACAGAAAATAACTAGTTTTAGTTGCCTTTTTAGAAAATCTATTATGAAGAATGTCAAGAATTTGACAACAGAGTATTTAATAAAAAATACTATAATTTGTGTTTAAGCGATAGCAATAGATATTACATTTATTTTATTTCTATCCAAGGAGACAGGTTTGGGATTTCTTAAAGGAATTAGGAAACACAAAGTGAGAGGTTTAATGGGTCTGAGATGAGTGGCTGTGGGCTGGGGGTCCCTAGGGCTTCCACATGGGGACATGGGGACATAGTCAGCTGGAATGGGGGGGCTGCCCAACTCACATCAGCTCTGTGAGAACTTACAGAAGGGCATGGTGGAACAGTGCCGGAAAAACACAGAAGGTGTGGCTAGGCAGGGGTGGGGGCATGGTGGGTACCTTCACATGTGCTCATTTTGATCCCTGGAAGTTGTCACTGTCACTCCAGCTGTGTCCCAGGACACATTCAGGGAAGAGTGACCATGACGGTGAAAAGCAGAAACAATCTGAATGTCATTCAAAGAGGAAGTAGGGAAATCAAGTGGCNTTTCTCTCATAGAAGACCACCTTGCCAAGCTGGACGGGGGATAGACCTCATGCACAAAGGATGAGAAAAATGCAAAGGAGATTTGCATAGACCTAAACTCTTCTTGTGCAACCACAGAAAGTGAGGACATATGTGTTAACATGGCTTTGGAAGNTCAGCAACAATGGTTGCCACCTANNGAAAGACAGANTAGGAGGTGATCCAGAGGGGTGTGGAAGGAACTGGGAAGGGGCTGTGGTGGAGTGTTNGCCTTGAGCTCTCCAGGTTCAATTTGGATTGGTGAGGAGAGGGCAGTGGAAACAGAGGCTTAAGTGAGCCGGCTCCCTCAAATAGGAGCTCAGAATCCTTGACTTTTAAAAATGTCTCTGGCAAGTGCTTATTTATTTGTTTATTTATTTATAAATGAATGTTCAAGACTTAGATATTTGGCTTTTCTCTGGTGTGTGTGTGTGTGTGTGTGTGTGTGTGTGTGTGTGTGTGTGCCTGTGTGTGTGTGTTCTCCTCCAAATAATAAAGCTGAGGAGTGCTTCAGATACCTATGTAACTGNGAGGACTGNCTGGGACTAGAGNGAATGGCTGGACATGGAATTGGCCACACAGAAGGCNAGGGACCTTCTGTCTTNAGTTACATAAGGGAGACTGGAAGGTTGAGTTCAGATGTTTTGGGGATGTCAGGCTCTGTTGTTCCTACCTGTGTTGATCAGCTGAGANCGGAGNGAAAGTGAGGACGCGAAGGCCNGAGAGGGCTTGGGCAGAAGANGAAAGTGGANCGCATGATGGGGGTGGTCTGGATGCTGCAGGGAGAGAAGGGTGGTAAGGCTGGCCAGGGAAGGGTCAGAGGTGTTCGATCTCCTCACTGAACATGACTAGTGAGACCCTGGGGGGTGGGCGCTGGCCTGCAGAAGGCTGGTGCCCTCTGAACAGGAATCTGTTATTTGCCCAAAGCCCAACACACCAATCACAGCAAAATGTCGGCCCAGAACCCAGGCTTCAAGTTTTCAAAAGCTAAAACCCCGTTTCAATGAGAGCTCTCCTTTTTTTAATGACGTAACTGATTAAAATGATTTGCACAACTCTTAAATACAGTGCACAGCTCTGAGTTCCATTGAGCTTCAAATTGTGTATCAAGTAGGCTAGGTCTCAGAGACCCACTCAGAGGTACAGCAGGAAGACAACCTAAGGAAACCCTACGCAACTCTGGCTGGGTCTCCTGGCCACAGATCTACTCCCTAGCCACCTGATCCCAGGTAAGTCCTTTAAAATCCCTGAGCCTCAGCTTCTTTTCAAGGCAAATTAGAATCCTTGGGTCTGTATCCTGGGCCATGGGGAAGGTGTAACAATACTGCCTAACCAGAAGAAAGTATGCAGCAAGCTGCAAGGTGCTACACATACTCAAACAGTGAATGCACAAGTAGCATGTATCAACACGGGTCAACGGAAAATCCATTCAGCAACTCACATTTCCATTCTCAACAGACTAATATTTCTAAAAATTCCTCTTGCGTGGCTCAAGACTGGCAACGTTAGCACTGACTCCACTGAAAACTATTTCTGTGTGGCCAGCCAGGATGTGAGTATAGATGAAACTCCAACTCCTGCATGGCCCTGTGCCCACCTGTCACCAGGAAGGAACACCGAGAAATGAGTCACCTCTTTGCCTCAGCTCTCACTGGGACTCTTTTGCCTACAGTTTTCACTGGCTGAGACCCCATCAGAGAAGGGAATCCGAGTGATTGACCCACTGAGAAGGAGACTCCAGTGACAAGAGGCCTGTGAAGTAAGCTGTTGACACTTAAGGAGTTAGTAGGGAAAATAATCTCTGATTTAAAGTGTCTGAGGAGGAACTCAGACACAGTATCACCCACCAGAGCAGAGCCTGAGGGGTGGAATAATAAATATTACAAGCTGAGATTTAATCCAAAGTCTTGGAACCAAGAACAATGGCCCCAACNGGGACACCAGCCACGTGCAGCGGGTTCTGACTACGTGTATGTAAAGATCTCCTAACTCAACCTTCTAGAACATTCCAGCAACCAAGCACTACAGTCACCTCTGTAATCCCTTGGTAACACAGGCTGAGGATTCTTCTATAACCCAAGCAAGCAGCAGTACCCTCTGTGTGTGTCTGCTAAGCTTAGGTCAGGAAAGGATCAAAAAAACACAGATGCCGACAGCCCCCCGGCCATCCCGACCCTCCCCAGCCTCTGCTCAGGTAGCCTGTGGCACAGCCTGAACAATTCATAATCTTGGCACCTGGATGGTAGGTTCCGCCTATTCTCCAGTCCCATAAATTAATCCCCTAATACATAATTAACTAGAAGTGGAAAGGTGAAGTTGAACTTGACCAATTTACTCTTCTGAAGCTGGTTCAGTTCGGATCATGTGATTTTAATTCTTTCCGTGTGACCAGGTGATGGGGAAGGAGGCAGGGGGAGAGGAAAATGCACAGATTAATTTCATTCCTTAACCTTCCTAATGCGCCTGCTTGCTTGCATCGTGTTGCAGACAGCAGATCATCACATGATTTATGGGACTGACCGCTGCCTGCATCTCTCAGGCTAATGACACACACACTGGAGTCATTGATTTGTATGAGTAGCCCCCACTCTTCATTTATCACAATTTAATGTAAGAGTTTGCAATGCAGAAAAAAAATCCACATGGGAAACAGGGACCTATAGGCCCAGCCGCTAACCAGTTATGAATCATTTGCTGCCTTTAATATATAGACTGTTCTATTCTAGAAAATGCCCCCTAAGGTCATAGTCTTCTCCTGAACATCCCGACAATTAAAGTCCCCAAGAAGCTGTTTTAAGATGCATGACCCGCCGGCACCTTTGTTAGCTCACACTCTCTTGTAATGCATGCTATTGATTTGCGTCTGAACTCTCCGGAACCCTTCACAAGCCATAACCCACCAAAGTTTCCGAGGGTGGGGCTGGGTAAGTAGCTCCTGGGATGGACAGGTCAGCCAGGCCACATGTGGGTATAGGACATGACCCCTACTCTACACAAGCACTGTGGGCAAGCCAAAAGTTACCTGTGGCTCTGAGGGTGAGAGCTACCCACACATCCCCAAATTAAGAATAATTCAACATAGGACCTTTTATGTCTGATTATAAAAGGTGTCAACAATGAATAACTTGGAAGACCAGGAAAAGAAACTAAAGATGCGTTGAACAGTAACACACTAAGAGCACCTCGTACTTCCCCTGGGGTGACACCCTCAGGTCATGAGCAGCCTGGCCTGTCTCCCAGGAAGGACACATTTATTACGTATTATAGGAAAAACACATTCCATTTTATTTATTTATTTATTTATTTATTTATTTATTTATTTATTTGGTTTTTCGAGACAGGGTTTCTCTGTGTAGCTTTGCGCCTTTCCTGGAACTCACTTGGTAGCCCAGGCTGGCCTCGAACTCACAGAGATCCGCCTGCCTCTGCCTCCCGAGTGCTGGGATTAAAGGCNTGCNCCACCACNGCCCGGCTTACATTCCATTTTAAACACACATGATTTACTCCTTCTTATGCTGCTATAACAAATATCAGAGGCTGCGAAGTCCATGAGCAGATGGGTTTGTCTGGTGACATCCTTCTTGCTGGTGGGGACCCTCTGAAGAATACTTAGAGTCCCAGGGCATGACGAGGTGAACGAGACAACCACCATGAGTCCGTGAATGGGTGACTCTATTCATGAGGGTAGAATATCCTCAGGACTTCAGAACCTCATCATTTCAAAGGGCCCGACATGTCCCACCTGAGCCAACCTCTTTTCTTCTCACAATGGGGATTACACTGTATTGTGAAGCTTTGTGGGGCTATCTGAACAATAGCCCAATTCTATATCCTTAAATGGAAAGCACTCTTTGAAAAGAGAAAATATAAGCCTACAAAGAGACATACGTATGCAGGAATCTTGACCATGGCTCAAGGCTGTTGATGATGGAGGAGTGGCCTTTGACCCGGGGCATTTCAGAGGGAAAAGGTTNGGGGGCATGGTTCTTATAGATCAGCTCANGGACCTGTTGAACAAAGAGGGCACTTGGGAGCCAGAGGAATCAGGAACCAGAATCCCAGAAAAAGTGAGGCTCACCTCTAGTTGCAAAACAATAGGTCCAGAGCAAGAGCAGCCATCCTGTTGTGGATGGGAGAAATCTCAGGAGGCCTCAACAGAAAACAAATAGTTTTCTCCAGGGAAGAGCACACCAACTGGTCATCTAATACCAAATGGTCAGCCCTGAAAACACACATACCAGTAATATTATATAGAATGAGTGTGCTATATGTGTATATTTAGCAGTGTGTGTATATGTGTGTGTGTGTGTGTGTGTGTGTAGCAACAATTACTGAAAAAAGAGGCCATGAATGTGAAAGAGAGCAAAGAGGGGTCTATGAGAGGGCTTGGAGTGAGGAAAAGGAAGGAGATATGGTAAAAGTAAAATAATAGGTCAAGTGTGGCCCTGCCTCCTNATTGTTTTACAGAGAAGTATAAAATCCTGGCTTTAAAATGGGAAGAATGCCCGGGGAAGTCAACTTAAAGAAGGGAAGAATTANGGTGGCTCATGGTTCCACAGTGTCCGTGAAGCCCACGGTCACTTGGCTCTGTGTTTACAGGCTTTGCACTGAGGCAAAGTGTTGTGTTAGTGGAGCAAAGCTGACCACCACATGGTAACTGGGAAGCAGAAGGAGAAGATGAGGCTGGAGATAAGCGCTACCCTTCAAAGGCACCTCCATGCTGACCTTCTTCCAGCCATGCCCCACCTCCTACTTTCCACCACCTGACTGAAATGCCGTGATATCAGGACTCCATCCAAGGATTAACCCATCTATGACATCGGAACCTGCATGATCCAATCACTTCCCCAAAGCCATCATTTGCGACCAAACCAACACAGGAGTCTTTGGGGGACACTTTGAACGCAAACCATAAAAGAATCTTTATTTGGAAGTGTCAGTGTATCAGCAAGAACACAGCTGAGCCCAAACTAAATGCCGGTGCTGGGGCACTGGTTACTGACTGATCCTACCTGGCTGATGACTATACAGAACCACATAGCCTGCCAAATCCTGTGTCTCCCTAGGGCAAGGACATGAAGAACATGGCCAGAGCCAGGAGGAACNTACATGCTGCAGACCAAGGAACTCTCTAGAAGGAGCAATAGNAATATCCTGTGTAGCAATAGGAGATTTGTGCACCCATTTATAGCTTAGACATTGGGTTCAGTATCAAATTTAAGAATCTCAAATTACAAATTCTGGGTGTGGGGTAAGAGGAAAATAACTTTCTGTTCACCATATTTTTAAAAGTGATGAGTATAAAGAATCTCATAGATAATAATCTTATAGATAGAATAATATCATAAGAATCTCTTATAATAAGGTCACAAACTCTGGAGACCTGCCATACTACACAGTACCTGTTATTCATGCCGTGGTATTCTGTACCAGAAATCTGTTGAGCGGAGCTTTTCATGGTTCCTGTGGAAGGGGTGGGAGGGAGGAGAGAGAGGAGTAGAAGGGAGCCAGAGAAGAGAGGAGGTAGGGGGAGAGACGGGAGAGACGGGAGAGAGAGAGGGGAGAGGAGAATGATTCCATGTTGTAGTTTGCTCTGGAATATCCGCCAAAGCTCACAGGTTAGAGGAGTAGAAGGGAAGCCAGAGAAGAGAGGAGGTAGGGGGAGAGACGGGAGAGACGGGAGAGAGAGAGAGGAGAGGAGAATGATTCCATGTTGTGGTTTGCTCTGGAATATCCGCCAAAGCTCACAGGTTAGAGGCCAGAATAAACCTTTCTCCATGTAAAGCAATCATCTCAGGTACCTGGCCACAGCAGTGGCCTCTCATGGCCTCAGTGGCTCACTGGAACTCGAACACGAGACTCCACAACTCCTTCAGTCNTGTAGCTTTCATGCCTTCAAAAGCAGTACCACGGGGATGGTGCTGCAGGTCCTGCTGCTAGCTGGGGGTGACCTGGACCTCAGCTGCAGTGGCCTCTGTGTGCTTTGACAGCTGCCTCTGAGAAGACACTTCCCTAGGCAGTTGTTTTTGAGCAGGGTGCTCCTGCAGGTGTATTTTCAGCTCAGGCTCTCTCCTTTCAAATGAAATTTGCATTTTCAAAAATTGAAGACTTCAGTGGGTGGAATCTTGTCCAGAGGCCACCTTTTCCTATTGTCCCAATGGAGAGCACAAGTTTCTGCTTTTTATTTAATTAACGCGTGTGTGTGTGTGTGTGTGTGTGTGTGTGTGTGTATGCACCATGTGTGTTAAGTGCTCAAAGAGGCCAGAAGAAGGTGTTGGATCCCCAAGAACTGGAGTTGCAAACAGCTATGAGCTTCCATGTGGCTGCTGGGAATGAAACCAAAGAGCAGCTAGTGATCTTAACCACTGAGCCATCTTTCTAGACCCTAGGTTTTCCTTAATGGTGCTAATTCCTTTAACAATTTCAACTGCTTTCTACNCATACAACACTGTCTTCATCTTCCAACTTGCTCAGGAGCAAGAAACGGGGACAAAGGAAAGCCAGGTTGGGATCTGGTTAGAGCAATCTACAGGTGAAGGGACTGAAAGACAGATTGAGACACAGGGCAGAGGCACAAGATTTAGATGACATCAGGTTTCCATGAGGAGACAGTGTGCTGCTTTACACTCTCGCTTAGTCCTGGGGCGTCTCTGTTAAATGACAGCCAGCTCAGCCCAAGTCAGGCGGAGAGAGGAATCTACCCCCTACTCAAAGAGACTGCTTTAACATGACTTGATCCTGCTACTACACCTTGCTGTCGAATGANGGACCTTCCAGTTTATGGCAGCTGTTTTGTCATTTAAAATGCACTTGTGCACGTGAGAAAGGTAAGAGAACGTAATGAGTGTGAGGAGANGCCAGCAAGCAGTAGTGGGCACAATAAAGAGATAAGGCAAGCATTGCAAGGGAGACTTGGGGGACAAAAGAGCTGTGGTTCCATCCTGAAGTCAGGTGACCTTTACNCAACTCAGGTCGTGTTTTGCAATCTCCTACTCCAAAGCAGGGGCTACTGGGCATAACGACGGCAAGGACATCAGCTTGACATTACCACAGAGAAGGTGGTAATCATAGTAGCAGAAAGCAGGGTACCTGGCACAGCCTCTCTTGCTTGCTATCTGTTGCACACGGATTATGTCACATGGATTCTGCATCCTCCAGAGGAACCATCTGGGCCAGAGATGCTATGCACTGCTTTGCTAGCAGTTACGGATTGATGGACTTTAAGAATCATGAAAAAACTGAGAAGGAAGAGGAGGAGGAGGAGGAGGAGGAAGAGGAGGAGGAGGAGGAGTAAGAGGAGGAAGCAAGCTTCCTGGAGTGAGCCAATCCTGCCCCTGCTCAGTCCTCAAGATCTAATGATGATCTAAGTCCTGCCCTCAGCTGATCAGCCTACACACATTGCTGTGGACTGTCAGCCCCACCAGAGTGGGTCCTCTTTCTGCAGTGTCCGTGTGCCCAGGTCCCAGTGTACAGCATGGCCTCTGGAAACGCTAGAACATGACCATGGCTGTTTAAAAAGACAACTTCTTTCCCCTAAATTGTCTGGTGAAGATGCTGTGTGGAGGAAGTGGACTCTGAGTGGCATGTGTGACCTTCATTCTGTTGTTAGTTCAAGGGTCTTTACATGCTAGGAAAGCACTGTACTGCTGAGTCACACCCCAGCCCCTCACTGGGGGATTCTAGGCAGGGGCTCTACCACTGAGCCACACCCCAGCCCCTCACTGGGGGATTCTAGGCAGGGGCTCTA
>LZPO01034848.1:888580-900233 GCA_001675575.1 Neotoma lepida
ACAGGGTTTCTCTGTGTAGCTTTGGCGGTGCCTTTCCTGGAACTCACTCGGTAGCCCAGGCTGGCCTCGAACTCACAAATATCCACCTGCCTCTGCCTCCCGAGTGCTGGGATTAAAGACGTGCGCCACCACCGCCCGGCTCCACATGTTTTTATAAGACTTTTTTCCACCAGTTGGTTCTGCATGACTCTTGTCAAATTTGTTCCTGAGCATTGTTTGGGAATGATTTCATAAGAGGACCTTTTTATTATATTTACCTACTGGTTGTCTCTAGTAAAATAGTAAGTATACTTCACCCATAGTGCTCATACTGGGTTCTATTATCAGTTCTAGTGAGTTTCTTGTTGATTCTTTTGGGTTTTCTAAGTATGTAGTTATATTACAAGCAAAAGGTCTATAGAATATAGTCTCTCAATTTTTTAATTTGCTTTTGGGTGCTGGGGACTGAACGAAGGTCTTCATGAGTGTTAAGCCAACACTCCATCACTGAGCTAAATCCCTCACTATATTATAAAATTTATTTTTGTGTGTAAGTATATGTTATGTGCTCATAATACAGAGACAGACAGACAGTGAGAAGCTTACTAACGCCCTCAATTCTTGAGAATCATTAAAGAACAGTTCAGTCAGGCAAGCTTGGTGCTCACCCATGACCCCATCACTAGGGAGGCTGGATGGGAAGACTACAGATTCAAGGCCATCCTCGGCTAACATTGAAACCCTGACTCAGAAAACAGTTCAATCCTAAGGACCAAAGGAATTGGCAATGAAACTCTCCCTTGCCTCGTGGGTTGATATCTCTGCCCNCACCTCTCTGGGGTCTCGGCATCTTCACACAGCTCTTTCATATGGGGTCTCACTGTGTAGCCCTGGCTGGCCTGGAGCTCTCTATAGGCCAGGGTGGCTTCAAACACACTGCTCTTCTTCTTGGAAGCCGTTGGTTTTTGTGTTTTTTTCTACCTTGTCTTAAGCCGATTTCAATGTGTCTGTTTTGAAGATGTTCAATGTTTTGTGGTTTCCATTTTTAGCAGAGTTGTGCATAGAAGTCTCTGGAAAGTCTACAAACTCCCTCCATATCTTTGATTATATCTTTGTTCTCAGTCCTATTTTGGTCTCCTCGTTCCTTGATTAGATTTCTTAGTTTTGAATATTTTATTCATCATTTCAGGGAACCCGACCTCATTTATTTAGCAATTCTGCTGACTGAATATTTATGCTTGTTATTTCTGCTAATTCCCTCCTCCTGCTTTATTTTTTAAAATATTTTTGCTGATTTGTTGGGTCTAATGGTCAGAGTACGTGTTTTTAATATTGTCTTGCTTAATAAGAGAAGCAGTCGAGAGTATTATTGTAATAATAAGTACAGCTTTGGCTGCAGCCCATGAATTCTCTTCCTGTGTCATTCTCTCCTTATTTTTCACATAGTCTGTGTTTGTTGTTGTATTCTGTCTTTTACCGAGTTATGTAGAAATGTGTTCATTAAATTTCAAGTAGTTGCTTATTTAACATTACTTATATGTGGTTTGTTTGCATGACAATCAGATAATATGGCCATTAAAACATTTTAAAGAGTTTATTCATGTATTTTAGGAGTCTAATAGAATTATTGTCATAAATATCCCATAGGGACCAGTGAAAAACCAAAGCATTAGCATGACAGAATTGGATACAATATTATGAAATCCACTTTACAAATAGACTCCTCTGACGTTGATATATGAGGTGAGGAAGAGTTAAAGGGGACACAAAACCATAAAAAGTGACTGCAAGTTAGCCCTNAATCTGGGGCTCTGCACTCATTCTTATATTTCTTGGGATTCAATATTAGTTAGGAATAAAAGCANTGCTGGTGATCATGCCTGACATAGACAAAGAGCAGGTACTGCGCCCACCGTGTGCCCCGTACTACACATGCTGCCCAACTTTTCCTTTGCTTCAGCAATGACGTAAGGGTTTCCTGCAGTTCACAGAAGTGGAGCACCCATTAAAAGCTGTGACTAGAGGGAAAACAAGAAGTCAGTAAAGATGGAAGCTTATTCTGTTCCTTCAGTGACCCAGAGTTGTGACCCAATGCNTTACATTGTTGTGTGTTATGTGTTACATTGCATTATGGCAACAGTTGCTTCTTACTCCTCTCTGTCCCTGTCTCCTTCCCTCTTTCCCTTCCATTTCTCCTCCTCCTCTTTCTTTGAGACAGGGTCTCACTGTGTAGCCATGGCTGGTGTGGAACTCTCTATGGAGACCAGGCTAGCTTCAAACTCACAGAGATCAGCCTNCGTATGTCCACCAAATGCTGAGCTTAAAGGTGTGTGCCCCCATGTCCAGCCCTGGCAACTTCTCATCACTCGCAAGGGCATGAGCATCCCTTTTGCATCTTGTTATCCTCCACACAAAGGGCTGCCCTTCACCCTGGACAGATTCAGATGCCAGGCTCTTAAGCACCAGCTATCCCGCCTCCTGTTGTATCTAACAGGGTACACAAGGAACATCCAGGTCACCACAGCAATTCCTTCCCATATCATTAGCAATCCTTGAAGTTAGGAAACCCAGTTTCCAAAGCCTACTGTGGCCTGAGTGGCAAGAGCTCTGATGTCTTCCTGGCCCCACCTCTGTTGCCATTGGCTTCCTCTGTCCTTGCTTTTTCAACTCTGACCTCTGGAATAGCAGAAGCCACACCCTCTCAAAGGCTTCCAATCTCTTCCCTGGTGCCTGCCACTAACTCAGCATATTCAGTTTGATGAGCTCATAGGAGAGTGAAGAGTATGTGACACCTTTATCTTTGAGGTGGAGCAGAATTGGCCTACTTTCATAGGNCAATAGAAANAGAAATACATAGAAATAGAAACACAAAAATTTCCAACATAGCAGCTTGACACTCNGATAAGAACAGCCAAGAGAACTTTGAAAAGAATGGTGTGTTCTCTAGAATTTTTAAAGTTTTTATTTTGAGAGTAACATCACCCATGTTTCCTCTTCCCTGTGGTGATGCCTGGAGCTGAGGAATGCCTTTAACCACATCCCAAACTCCTGGCTTGAGTCTATTGAAAGGCAACTTTGTCTTTTTCTTTTCAATAAGTCCTGTCTTGCTTTTTGTAGTACGGCTGGATGCTTAAGAACGACAAGGGTAACCATGAATACTGTCATTAAAAAACCAGTTATTTAGACAAGATCAGGCACATTCAGGGTGGATGGTCACTGTCATCTTTGGGAGCCCCATCTGCAGTGTGGGCACTGGTGGGCCAGCTCCAGCAGCTAGAGATCAACAGCTGGCAGTCCTGNCCCCTCNGCAGCTTCTGCCTGAGCTGAGGAGGNGNAAGTTGAAGAAGGAAGAATTCGAGGAGTCTGAGGATGNCATGGGCTTTGATCTTCTTGACTAAATTTCTTTGTTTTACATGTTCAATAAAAGGCTGAAGTTGGTTTTCTGTTTTGTTTTGTTTTAAACTGTTTAAGGCTGGAGAGCTGGCTCAGTGGTTAAGAGCACTGGCTGCTCTTGCAAAACACCTGGGTTTGGTTCTTAGCACTCGTGTGGTGGCTCATAACCCTCTGTAACTTCACTTCCAGGAGATCTGACGCCCCCTTCTGGCCTCTGGAGGCACAAGCATGTAGGTAGTAAACAGACATACATGTAGGCAAAACATCCATATACAAAGCATCCATAAAAAATAAATGTAAAAAAAATTAATAGATACTGGGACCCCATATGAGGGAGAACATGTGTTGAGCTTAAGTTGCCTATCTTAATATAATATTTACCTAATCTATCAATTCCCTGCAAATTTTCTAGTTTCATAATCTTTTTTTTTAAGAAATAAGAATGTAATTCAGATGTCTGGGCATTCTTTTGTCTTCCAGGGTGTCAAAAAAATTATTTTAGTTGGCTCTCTTCCCTACCCCATTTCCCACATTCACCTTCTGCCTTCCACCCCCCCCCCAGTCCCCAGTCATGTTATATACATGCTTTGGGGGCACCGATTTCCAGACTCATCCATTTTTTTCCTGAAAGTTTTGTTTTTCTTTACAGCTGACTAAAATTCCATTGTATGACCATACCACATTCCCGTTATCTATTTGCCAGTTGATGAACATGGACACGGGTTCCAGTTCCTTGCTGTGGTGAACAGAGCAGCAATAACCATGGATGTGTNAAGTATCTGTGTTGTAGGAGACAAAGTCATTTGGGAGTAAGCCCNGNAGTGGCATTATGGTAGTTTAATCTTTAAGTATTTTTTTTAGAAAACCCCACACTGTTTTCCATAATTTGTGTATTCATTTGCAANCCTGCAAGCAACAAACAAGGGTTCCTTTACCCCACACCTTCTCCAGCATTTGATGNCATTTGTTTCCTTGATGGTAGCCGTTTTTGATGCAGTCATGCAGTCTGTCGCATACCTCATCCACACTCTCTTNACTACTACTCTAGTCTCTTGGTCATGTCTGTCAGTGCTTTGCACTCAAACAATGCCTTCCATCTTTCTCTGTAGGCTCAGCTTTGTGGTCACAAATTCCTTTATTCTGACCTTATCACGGAATGCTTCTCTTTCTCCATCAGTTANAGGTTGCCTGAGAGAGTACTTCTCTGGGTTGACAGCTGTTGTGTCTCAGAACTTGAACTGTTTTATTTCATNACTTCTTTGCTTTCAAAGTTTCTGTTTTGAAATCAGCTCTTATTCTGATGGGCCATGCCTTTCTTTGTTCTGTGTATTTAGCATTTTAACCAGAATATGATGTGAGGAGCTCTTTTCTGGCCCTGCCCATTTGGCATTCCATGTGCCTCTTGTACCTGGATAGCCCCTTCTTTCCCTGGATTGGGAAACTTTCTGTTATGATTATATTAAAAATATATTCTCTGCATTTAGCATAAGATTCATTTCCTTTTTCTTCTCCTTCTCCTCCTCCTTCTTCTCCTTCTTCCTCCTCCTCCTTCATCCATAATCCATCAATTTAACTTTTCATGGTGTTCTAAGGATATTTATGTTCCGTTCATACCTTTTTGTAAAGAGTTTACTGTGGTTGTGACCGAATGATCCACTTGTTCCTACCATGTCTTTACAGCCCTGATACCCTCCTCCCCTCTTGATCAGTGAGGCTTTCCACTGAGGTTTGCTTCGGCTTACTAAATTTTTCATGTCCAGCATCATTTCAGTTCCCTGATGCTTCATTATTTCTATGTCTTTACTAAATTCACCTTTCATACACTGCATCATCTCCCTTTTCCATTCAGCTGTTCATATTCTCTTGGAATTTGTTCAGTAGTTTAATCTGTATGCCCTTCCATTTCTTTAAACATACTTATTACTATTATTGTGGACTCTTTGTCCAGAATTTCATCCAAGTCTCTGTCATTAGGTTTGCTTCTTCTGAGACTGGAGGTTTTGGGAGGAGTCAAGTTATCTTGGGTCTTCATGTTACTTGTGTTTTTGCATTGACTGNGTCTCACACATCAGCAATTTGGTCAATCAGTTAAAATTTTAAAACTTGATTTAGTCTCCTTCAGCAGGATTTTTGCAGTGTTCCATGGGGACTAGGTTGTGGTGGGGCTGAAGGACTTNTGCCGACTTCTGTGCTTCCCCTGCCATGGTGGACTATGGAATCCTTCTGGATCAGCTTTCTGGAATCATAAGCTAAAATATAGCCTTCCCTAAGCTACATTCTGCTGAGCCACTTTATCACAGAGACAGAAAAGTGACTGATGCATCAGTTGAGGGGTTAGGAACAGTTACCACTATTGCAGAGTGACAGCTCTCCCACTTTGCTAGAGGTTACACAACAGTAATTTAGTGGTGGAATAAAGAGAGGCCTATAGTCTCACATGTTATAATTTGTTGAGATTTTCTTTGTGTCCACCTTTTGAACATATAAGATTTGTAAGTATTTTCTGCTTATTTTGANCCTAATTTTGTGTGTCTATGTATACGGAAAGAAAGAAATTTAGATATATTAAGAAATACCTATGTATACATGGATTCAATTTCTTATGCATTTTTTTTCATTCTCTCAAAATGTTATTGCGGCAATAGTAAAATAACCCAAATAACGATTGCACATAACGATGCTGAGGATAAATAGAGACGTGTCAGCAGTATTCGCAGATGAAAGTGAAATCTTAAAAAACCAGAGACAGAGCAAAGGTAATGAGTGAGGCGGGCCAAGGAAATGGAAGTCTTTGTGCCAGCAGAGGGGATGCCAAGGAAAAACAAATTAATTTTCCCCACAGGACACAGAGCAGGGCTGGGGCTCCCAGGCGACAGTCACTGGGGTTACACATGTGTCCTGAGCAGTGAGGGGCCAATCTCTTGCCTTTTCCAATCTCTGTGGCTTCCACATGTGGCCCATTCTGTCTCTGTGGGGACTGGGACTTTATTGTCTTTAGAATTCAGGGCCCCCAGATGATGGGGAGAGTAGATACAGCCGGAGGAGACAGTACTAACTTAAAGAACATGGAAGAAGTGAGTACAAAACCATAATGGTCACACCCACACCTGCTCCCTTGTCCTATTTCTACAGTATCAGCAAGTGGGTGCAACCCAGGACCATGCAGGGTATGAGAGGATTNGCTTGTGTAAAAATCCAATGACCACAAATAGAAAGGCAGACAGATCCTGCAGTGAGGGCCTGTTCGACAACAACAAAAGATTTCCTCTCTGCTGTTGCACAGTGGAAAGCTTATGTGGANCACTGAGCTTCCAGCTAGGTTGAAGTCTTGCTCTTACATCTGAATGNACAGCAACAATTCATATCCNCTAATAGAAAAGATGGGATATGAAGGACACGGACCAAAGAAGAAGTACCAAAACAGAAGCAAACTGCAAAGAACCTAGAGAAATAATCAACAAGTGAAAGAGAAACATAGACTTAGAGAAATGAATAATAGGAGAGAGAAATGATGGATCCATCCAAGGGGTTTACATCTGACCACCAAGAAAGAGGAAGAAAATCATCGAAGAAATCACATTGAGTCAGGAGAGATGGCTCGGTGAGTAAGAGCATTGGCTGTTCTTGCTGAGGACCCAGGTTCAGTTCATGGTAGCTCACAACTGCTATAACTCTAGTTCCAGGGGATCCAAAACCTTCTTCTGGCCTCCACAGGCACGGCACAGGCATGACATACACACATACAATCAGACAAAACACTCATGCACATAAAAAAATAATCTAAGGTGGGGGGAAGCATTGAAAAAAAGGACATTGCATACTACAGCTTGCATCTTAAGTAAGCACTTAGTGCAAGAAAGGAGGGCGGAGGGGGTAGAGGATGAGGAGAAAGGAGTTGGTGGATGAAAGGAAGGAGGATGGCTTGGAGGGGGGAGGGGACACAAAATTAAATTTCAGTAATAACTACTGGAAGACTTAAAATTATTTATTTGTATTTTCTGTTGTTTCGAGTTAGGGTCTTATAATGTAGTCCAGGCTGGCTAGAAAATCGCAATGTAGTCCAGGTTAGACAAAAGCTCACTATGTAGTACAGATTGGCTTTGAACATGTGGCACATTTTGGAACTGGCAAAACCTTTAAGAGGTGGGGCTTTGTATGGGTCTTAAGGTCACTGGGAGTGTGCTCTTGAAGGTGGTGGTGGGACTCAGCCCCTTGATTTATCTCTTTTTCTTTCTAGGTATGTCTGAGATTGCTTTGCTCATCATTGATGTCCCTCGATAAGCACAGAGGTCATGATGCCAGTCAACCATGGGTTAGAGCCTCCAAAACCGTAAGTCACAAACCTCTTCTCAATAAAAGAAAAAAGACTAAAGTCAGCTTTAAAGGAAAAAAGAGACCTTCTTTTGATATAAGGTGACTTATATGAGCTGTTTGTTACAGCAACGGGAGGCCAAAAGGTACTGTGAACCTGTTCAGGTTAGTCACACACCCAATGCTTACCAGCCAGCCATGCTGACCAAAGCATCATAAACTGACAGAACACCAGTGACAAGAAGTAGACCCAGAAGATTCCATGGCTGGGTGGAATCACCAAGCAAAACTAGAAAATGAGATGGGAATGCTGGGAGCCAAGGAAAAGATGATGGGAGAGAAGTCCATGGGGTAGGTGCACCCAAAGTGTGAAGAAACATGCCTGTGTGTTGGGGAGATTACTGACAGGTGTCTCAGAGGTCTTGGAGCATTTAGAGAGAAATGATTTTTGCCACCTTTTGAAAGACTCTATTCTTACTTTATTTTTAAATTCTGTGTTTCTGTGTGTGACTGTATGGGTTTGTGCACATGAGTGCAGTTCTCGAGGAAGACAGAAGAGGGCATCAGATCCCTTGGAGCTAGAGTTAAAAGCAGCTGTGAACTGCCTGATGGGAACTCTGGGAACTGAGGTCAGGTCCTCTGCAAGAACAGTGTGTGAGCTTCACTGCTGAGCCATCTCATCCATCCTCAGAGAAATGCTTCTCTCTGCTGAGAACAGGAAGTAAGCTAAAAAGCTAAACAGTGGCCAATGGCAAAAGAACAAGAACGGCGTAGGAGAAGATTGTTCTATACTGCTNGGCCAGGCAGAAGACAATGCGGGCTCGTTAGTTAGTATAAGCTTCCGTTACTACCTAGCCAGCAGCTGTGATGTGGATGATGCAGCCAGCAGANGGAAGAGGAAAAGTGGACAAAGGACATGTGAGAACAAAAAAAGTAATAACAGAACAGGAAATGAATAGATGACTCCTATGGTTTCAGTGAGAAGGTCCCTCATAAGCTCATGTCTTTGAACACATGATCCCAACTTGCTTGGGAAGTTCAGGGAGGCACTGAATCTTCAGGAGGTAGAGCTTTGCTAGAGAAAGTGTGTCCTTGAGGGATGGGCTTTGAGGTTTTANAGCCTCACNCAACTTCCTGTCCATTCTCTCTGCTTCCTGTGTATGGCTAAAGCTATGATCAGTCACTTCCTACTCCTGTTGCCTTGCCAGGCCTCCCTGTCTAGGTTGAACTCTCCCTCTGGAACTGTAAGCTGAAATAAACCATTTTGTAAGTTACTTTTGTAGCCGCAACAGAAAAGTAATGAAGATGATAGCATGTTATGCAGTTTAGCAGGAAGTGGAAATATTAGCATTAACTAGAAATAAGATCACGAAAGCCTCTTGTTTTAAAGAAAAAAACTGGAGTAAGAGGGAAAGAAAGAGTGAAGCAAACTCTTGCTTTTCAATTGTATGTAGTTATTGCCTTAGCAAAAATTTGGAATACTCTATATAATAATGACTGCATATAACGTGGTTAGAGTCAATTTTATCCACTGTGTTCACAGACATAGATTAATAACAAAAGATGCACAGAATTCACTGGATTATTTTTTTAAATGCTGATGGTGTGTGTGCGTTTGTGTATGTGTGTGTGTGTGTGTGTGTGTGTTTTGTGTTACATACTCACAACTTTTTGCTGTCTTCAACTGAAATACTCTTCTACAGATTTCTCTCCTGGAACTTTGCCACTGTCTTTATCGGTTCTCAGGCTTTCAGACTCAAAAAGAAACTGGACCATGCGTTCTCCTGAGTGTTCTGGTTGTGATTGTGGGTCATGAATCTTCTCAAGTCCACAATGGTGAGCCAGTTCCTTAGAATGAATTTATGTGGGAAGGCATCTCCCTAGCCCATGTGGGCATCCCCCCCGCTCCTGTTGGCTCTATGTGGGCATCTCTCCCTCCTGTTGCTCAGTGTGAGAATGCATCTAACACTTCCCCTTGCTGCTGTGTGGTAAACTCATGCAAGACATAAAAACTAATTAAAGCTCTATCATTGAGCTAAATTAGATAATCAGAATAATTCAGGTTTCTGAAACATCAACAACAACACAACCAGAATATTCTGATTATCTTTGCATTTATTTAACAAGACCAAAACTTTANTCACTATAAAGGAAATAATTGACACATTACACATTGTGTGTTATTAGAACTTGTTGTTACTGCTCATTAAAAGGCAGTATTTGGGTGGGTGGGGGGAAGCCACAGGCCACACAGTCAGTAGAGACATTTCCAACACAAATACTCAACAGTGATCTCAAGCTTAAAGTATGGAGAGGACCTTATAATCAGTTAGAAAAATTCAGATAGTTCACTAGAAATATAAGAATAGAATCTGAACTAGCACCTCATAGAAAAAGATATTTTAAAAAACATTAACAAGGGCTCAGTGTCATGGAGCATCCAGAAAAATACAAATTGGAGCAGAGTGTGATGACTCATTCCTGTAATCCCAGTCTCGGTGGGCTGGGGGCAAGAGAATTATAAANTGGAGGCCAGCATGGGCTGTAGAGCAAGACCATATCTCAGAAAGGAAAGGAATTGGGTCAGGGAGAAGGTACGTGACGGAAGAGGAAAAAATGCAAAATTGAAACAATAAAACTACTGGAACACTTAAGTTTATGATCATTACAGTTTTCTGTTTTGCTTCAATGCAGGGCCCCACTATGTTCCCAGCCTGGCCTTGAACTTGAGATCATTGCTCCTGCCTTAACTTCCAAGTGCNAGGATTACAGCCAGACCCACAAGCCTAGCAAGGGTTAAGACTGAAAATATTCACGTTGCCAGATGTTTGGCCAAATGTGGTGCAGCTAGAATTCCCTTAANCTGCTAATGAGAATACACATTGGTAAAATTCCTTCTTCAGACTATTTGGAAATATCTATTAAAGCAAAATATGTATNTATCTCATAACTCAGAAACTGTAGTTTAAGTAAGTAGAGAGAGAGCAAGAAAGAGAGAGAGAACTTCCTTTCAAAAACTGCATTCCTGCCCACCAAAAGTGGTATGCCTGCATGTTTACACCTGCAGTCTTCTTATATTTTAATTTAATATTATTGCATGTGTATATAACACTTGTGTAGATGTCTGAGTGAGTCAGGTACTCAGGTGCAGGTCAGATGGTGACTTTTAGGACACGGTTCTCTCCTCCCACCATGGACCCCAGGGATTGAACTTACGTCATGAGGCTTGATCAGCAAACTCTTTTACCTACTGAGCCATATCAGCAATCCTAGTCCTGTGGTCTTAATAAAATCACCTAAAAATATAAAATCAACACTTTTCAAAACTCATAGACTAGANGAATACATTTTGATATATTAATGGAATGGAATACTGCTCAATGATAAAAATGAGTTGAAGTCAAATAGACACATCATGGGTTAAATTATAGATCTAAAGTTAAAATTATTTCCTAAGGTGGAAACTATCCTGGGAAAGATAGATGCTTTGACTGCTGTTGACATGACAGGAAAAGATATGAGTTCAATATACACTTGGTAGACAAAGTCCCCTGTCAGGACTGAGTCCAACCTTGAAAGATCTGCTAAGGATAAAATACTGCCAATAGCATCACAAGCTCCAAACAGATCTTCCATGAAAGGAAGTGTCAATCAAAGTAGCAAGCTTTCCTGTGTACCATGAAATCNCCACGCCCTACCTTAAGGTGTTGCCTCTTATTCTCCATCCCTTGCTATTTCTGCCTCACCTGTACTGACTCTCTCTGAACACTTTATCCAGAAAGTTTAACTCATTTANGTTTATTGTGAAAATGGTTATAATGGAGCCTAAACATGTCATTGAATTTTATGTTTTGCTTTTTCAGTGTTTATCCATCTCTCTGTATTTTCTATATTTCTGTTATAAAGCTGTAGTAATAAAAACAGCTTGGTACTAGCATTAAAAACAGACATGTGGACCAATGGAATTGAA
>LZPO01034848.1:914939-924939 GCA_001675575.1 Neotoma lepida
TTTGGCTGGCAGCTGGTTGCACACAGAACGGAGAGGTCCAGGACTATTGTGGTCACAGTTGTACCAATTGGAACCTCAGCCTGGCTTTGCATTAACACAGGCACCTGCATAACCTGCTCTGTCCCTCTGAGTCTCCGTCACCTTCTCTAAAACCGGTCATCAAATATTTGTTCCCTGAAGGTGTTTGGGAGAATGTGTTGTTTCACCACGTTCTGAAGGCCCTGGTAGAGTCTACTGTAGAAACTACTTGATACAGGTTGACGCCTCTCAAAGTCATCAGTGGGCCTGGCAGTTTTTCCTCCCTGTGACAGAATTGTAGGAAAGGCTTGCTTCGGCTTACACTTTGGAAGGGCCTCCACTAGTGGCTGGCTCCTTTGCTTTCCCATCTACAGCCAAACAGACNTAACATCATGGTGGGAGTTCATGACAGAGGAAAGCAGTTCCTGGGATCCAGGAAGCAGAAAGGAATGGAGAGGAAGGGTTCAAGGGCAAGACACACCCTTCAAAGTCACACCTGCAGTCAGCCNCTTCTTCCAGCCAAGCCCAGTCAGCTGCAGATCTATCAATAGACTGACCTATTGATGAGTGAGAGCTCTCAAGAGCTAATTATTTCTCAACAGTGCCACCAGCTTCGGACCCGGCCTTCAGCTCATAAGCCTTTTGAGGGGACATTCCTTATTCAGCCCACAGCAGTCAGCTCTGCCGTCTATATGTTATAATTGATAGATCAGGATCTGGAGAACTTCCCCACCAGAGAGAGCACCAAGCTTGCTCAGTGCAGCCAAAGACAAGGTTGCATAGTCAGCAAAACAGATGCTTGGCCCTGTGGACCTTGGTATGGCTGCCCTCGCTAGGAAGAGCCGTTCACAATGAGTGTAGGCCGTAGGCTGGGTACCAAGGGTAGAGGTGGCAGGGAGAGACGTGGGCAGCCATGTGTTCATAAGGGAGAGTCACATGGAGGGTAAGCTTGGCTAAGCTTCTAGGAACTCAGCTCTACAGAGGAGTCTCTTGTCACCTCAGTCTCTCAGAGTCCCTTGCACTCAGAGTCACATTCCTTTTTTAAAAAATTGACTTCATAATTGTTTTATGTGTACCAGTGTTTTGTCTAGGCNTATGTCTACNTACTATGTGTGTGCCATGTGCCCAGGAGTATCAGAGAGGACATTGGATCCCCTAGACCTGGAGTCACAGATAATTGTGAGCCACCATGGGAGTGCTGAGAATTGAACCGTGGTCCTCTGGAACATCATCCACTGCTCTTAACCATTTGAGCCATCAGAGTCACAGTCTCCTGGGTCATTTGTTACCGTTTCTCTCTCCTGAAAAGGAAGGTTGTGAGAGGAAACCCTCTGAGTTTTCATCCTATTATAATCCGAACAACTGGCAGGTACATGACGCAGAGCCCGGAATCAATACATGCATGTTGAACAAATTATCGAATGATCCAAAAGCTTTGATGCTATACTGAGCTGAGTTCTTCCAGAACCAGGCACCAGGACAGGGTTTCAAGGGCGAGTTTACTTAAGAAGAAGGAAACAGAAGTAGGCATTGGCAGAGGAGGGAAATAAGACCAGGCAAGAAGAGGCAATAAGGAGAGGTTGGTGTCCTGAGCATCTTCCACCTCAGGTGGNAAAGCATGATCCCCGGGGGAACTCATGGATGTGTGTAGATACAAGCCACCATCCACCTCCTAAGATGGCAGTGGGCTGAGGTGTTTCTGGGAGGATCCCATAGTCGTTGGCCTGCACGCCTTCCAAGGAGTGGGGAAAGCAACTCCCACATAATTGAACCAAGACAGAAATCTTTTATTCACTAAGGGGTGGCCTGCAGCAGATGGAAGTGGAACTCGGAATCTTCACCACCAGGTTCCAATGGGTAGTTCCAAACCTGTGGCCACGCAGCTAGATGGTCCTAGTTAAAACTCAGAGGCACACGAAACAGAACAAAAGGTCACNAATGTGGTGGGAAATAGACTTGTAAGAGAAGAGGGTGACAAGAGTGAGAGGGGTGACAGTGCCTTTCAAGCACCCCAGGCTGGCCTTGAACTTGCAGTCCTCTTGCCTGTACCACAAGGCCTAGTCAAAAATAGTCTTTAATTCTGAGAGATATTGATTCTTGTGCAGGTCATAGACAATAATACTTCTAGAAGTTTCCAGGGTGAGAAGAGACAAATAGGAGGCCACATACAGTCTGAGCTCTGTAGAAATATAGATAATTCTTCAGCGATGGTTTTATTTCCAGTGTGGGAGATNGAGCCCAGAACATCACGCACACCAGGCAAATGCTGTTCTTCTTGTGTGGGGCCTGCAGAAAACCACACACATACCAAGGAGGTATGTGTCAGAGAGCATCACACGCGGTGACCAGTTACTTTTTCTTCTATCTCAGGTTCTTATTTTTTTTTTCAATCCAAAAACTAAGAGAACGAACTCAGGATCTTATGCTCCAGTTAGTTTTCATGTCAGTCTGACAAAACCTAGAGTCACATAGGAAGGGGGAACCTCACTTTAAAAATTGCACTGGGGAGAGAGATGGCTCAGTGGTTAAGAGCACTTGTTCTTACAGGGGATCCAAATTCAATTCCCAGCACCTAGTAGGTGGCTCACAACCATCCATAATTCCAGTTCCATGGGATCCATGCCCTCTTTTGACTTACATACCAAGTATGTACATGGTACACAGACATATATGCTAGCAAAACTCTCTCATGCTTCAAATAAATAATTAAAACACAATAAAACAAACAACAACAGCAACAAAGACTAAAGAAAAAGAAAGAAAGACCTCTATCTTAACTAGAGTTTTTATTGCTGTGAAGAGACACCATGACCAGGGCAACTCTTATAATGGAAACCATTTAATTAGGGCTGGCTTACAGTTTCTGAGGATCAGTCCATTATCATCATAGTGGGGAGCATGGTGGCACACAGGCAGACATGGTGCTGGCTACACCTTGGCTTACAGGCAACAGGAAATCGNCATGAGACACTCACTGTGTGGTATCCTGAGCATAGGAAACCTCAAAGTCCACCCCCACCATGACATACTTCCTCCAACAAAGCCACACCTCCTAATAGTGCCACTCCCTATGAGATTATGGGGGCCAATTACGTTCAAACTACCACAGCCTTGGTCACACGGACCTGTAGCTATGACAAGGAGAGATTGTCTTAACTGATTTCATTGATGATTGATTTGAGTGGGCCAAGTCCACTGTGGGTGCCACCATCCTTAGGCAGGTGGTCCTGGAGTGTACAAGAAAGCTGGCTGATTAATAAGACAACAGTAAGAAGCATCCTCCTTTGACTTCTGTTCCAGGTCCCTGTTCTGACTTTCCTCGATGATGGACTGTGATCTAGAAGNATAAAATAAAATAAACCTTTTTCTCCCCAAGGTGCCTTTGGTCACAGCAAGAGAAAGCAAACTNAGAGAACTTGACCTCCATCTTTTTCAGAATGGAAGACTTAAAAATACAGTGTGACCAGTTCTTCAAGCTGGCCCATGAGCCCAGACTTGTGGGGGGCTCCAGGAAAGCAGAGCATGGTAGCATTTGAAATGAGCTGCTCCTCGTTATCAGTGCTGGTGTGAACGGTCCCTGCTGCCCCCCTTTTCCTCTCTCCTCCCTAATAGCTGTCTCTTATACACATCTAGATGTGTATAAGAGACAGGTCCATTATCATTGTGGTGTGACATAGTGGAACCCAGGAAGACATGGTGCTGGGAGAGTAGCCAAGTGTCCTATATCTTGGCTTACAGGCAACAGGAAATCGACTGACTGTCACACTGTGGGACGCTTGAGAAAAAGAGACCTCAAAGCCCACCCCTACAGTGACACACTTCCTCCAACAAGGCCACACCCCCTGTCTCTTATACACATCTATCTTGGCTTACAGGCAACAGGAAGTGGTCTGCCTTATTGGGTATGGCTTGAGCATGTATGTGTAGACAAAAGTTTGTCTGGTCCTGTGCCTGTCTCTTATACACATCTAGATGTGTATAAGAGACAGGAGCATGGGTCACCCAGGGAAAGCACCAAGGGCTGGCTGAGGGCAAAGGAAATACAGAATGGGTAGTAGAGGAAGGTGGTTATAGGTACCAGCTAAGGCCATGTGACAAGCTGCAGGGATGAGGATTGTAATTGACATGAGTGTTCTGTCCTTTCTTAAAAACTGTTTGTGAATATATACACATATTAAGTTATGAGGCACTAAAAAACTAATCATTCCTCAAGGGACTTTGCTGCCTATTCTAACACACACACACACACACACACACACACACACACAAACACACACAGAGATGTATATGATATGTTTATGGTTGTAGGTGGGATAGTTATTTCATGTTAGGCAGAAAAATGACCTGTTTGTTTTTTCATTTGGAAATTAAATGTGAAATAGGAGGTGTGATTGTGTACCAACTTGGCAAGAGGTAGATTTGTGATGACAACTCTTGGTTGTCATCTTGACTACATCTGAAACCCACCGAAATCCAAGCTGCTGGCACTCCAGTAGGGGATTTTCTTGAGTAGATTATTTGAAGCAGGAAGACCCACCCCAAATGTGGGCAGCACCTTCTAGCTGCAGCCCACATAGAAGGCCATGGAAGAGGGAAACTTTGCTCTTTGGCTGCTTGTCATTACCCCACCTGCAAGTTCGTCTATCNTGTGGCTGAGGCATGCCTTCACCAATATTAGAAGCAATTTCTTTGGAATTCCAACGCAGACTAAAGATCAGTGACTCTCCAGGACCCCAGCACCAGACTGGGACTGCCGAGGCATCCAGCCTTGCAGACCAAACAACTACAAGAGTGTGTGTGTGTGTGTGTGTGTGTGTGTGTTTCTTTAGAGAACTCTGACTAACAAAGGAGAGTAAGGCAGGAGAATCACGAGTTCAAGACCTGCCTAGGCTACAAAGTGAGTGCCAAGACATCTTGGTTAACTTAGATCCTCAAATGAGAAATACAAGGAGGGATGGAGGTGCGGCTTAGCAGCAGAGTGCTTAGCTAGAACCCACTGGTGGCAGGCTTGGGCCATGTCTCAGTAGTAGAGCACCTGCCTGGAATCCACCAGTGAGGGGTTGAGAGTGTTGTTCAGGGGTTAGAGCACTTGCCTAACAATCNAGAGGTCAATATTCAGTACTGCCAACAAATAAAAATAAGAAAGTCATCAGTTGAGGGCTTCATCTTGAAATGTTCATTCCCTTGCNCTTCCCACCCCGTGGTGCCCAGGCACAGAGAACTGCACTNTTCCCTGGAACAGTCATGCTGAGACACTGCAACACAGACACTGACCCTTGGATGCTGTGGTGTGACTCCACACACTGGAATGATCTTATTCATGAGTTGAGAAGGGTTTAGTTGCTTCTGGCCTCACTCATCCTTTGAGCCCTGGTCTTGAGACTAGAACAGTTTACATGAAAGCATTTCATCCGTGGCTCCCACTGCTCCTGCAAGAGTTCACCAACCACAAGCGCCCATCTCATGAGGTTTGTAGAAACAGTGGGAACTCTAACCCGGAGNACCAGGCCAGTGGTCTTCCCCAGAGACTGGCACACAGGACTAAAACTCTTCTACACTGTGATACACACCATGTCTCCAACCAGAGGGATTCCACCCACCCCTCCACTGTTCCCTCCTTCTCNTTCTATCGGGAGCATCCTCCCTAGAAAGTGGGGAAGAGGATTGGTCAGTTTCATCTTATCCCTCATGTCAGTCTCAGGACTGACAGGACGGCTTTCAAAGGCCTGTGCTGGTCCACAACCACAGTTTGGTGGGATTTCCAGCAGGCTGCAGCTGCATTGAACTGCCATGATGCATCCCCACTACATGCTGGATTGTCCATTCAGAGTCGTAAAACCGTCACTTCTAGTATTTCTTCAATCAGAGCTCGTAACCCTGGCAAGAATGCACATCTCAGCTTTTAAGAATTCAGTAGAAATGTTTAAAAGTAAAGCAAAACTGAATGAGAGACAAAACATTATTTGNCATGCGTGTTGAGTTTTCAAGTACACACAGGAATAGGAANACTGTGTACAAGATCCTCCTATGGTGCGTTCAAGTTAGCATCCTGTAGCTGCAGCACAAAGGCTCAGAGATGGAATCTTGAGTGTTGAGAAGCCCCCCTCTGCAAACATGTCTTCTGCTTTGGAATCCTTGCAAATGCCACATCTAAATGAAAATAGATGTACTGGAGTTGTATTTGATATTTTAANATTTTATTTTATGCATAGGAGTATGCCTGTATGTATGTCTGTGCACAGTGTGTGTAGTGCCCACAGAGGCCAGAAGAGGGCATCTGATCCCCCAAAATTGGAGTTACAGATGACTATAAACCCCCATGTGAGTGCTGGGAATCAAACGCCAGTGCTCTAGAGAGCAGCCAATGTTTTTACCTCTGAGCATCTCTGCAGATTTGGTATCTTTGACTGATTGATTGATTGATTGATTGATTGTACGTGGAAAGAATCACAAGGAATCTTTGAAATAACCTAACAACAACAAAACATGATCCTTGGTTCCCTGCTCACAGTGAGTCGTCAACAGGGGAAGAGTCAAGCATGGTATCTCTAAAATGGCTTCACCAGGGAACCCTGCTGGCTTCTTTCTGAAAGTGACCGGCCATGATGATAAAAGCCACCAAGGGATTCCCACGAGGAGAGGACAGAGAAGCAGGCACAGGCTCTGCCAGGCCTTGNGGCTGTCAGATCCATTAGTAGCAGCTCCAACTGTTGGCAACATGCATTGTGTCTTTCAGGATATCCATACCCAGGACAGTAGAAACCCAAAGCTGGCCCCACACTGAATGAAGGTTAGATCTGAAGCCATGTTCTCAAAACTTGTAGTTACAAATTCTACAAAGTCTTTAGGTCATGGCCAAATCCCATGAGTCTTGACTTTCCTCATCAGATGAATGCAAAACAAGAAAAGGAAATCAGCTTCTTTGACCATNTCTAGTGTCTCAGGCTCCTANAGTGACAGAAGAGGGGCCCNTGGTTGGCACATCAGTGATGTTCTAGAAGTGCATGGGAGGGAAGACAGCAATAGGAAAGAAGNCATAGGCGGGGTAGGTTTACATAGTTGNGTAAAAAGGAAAAACCTTGTGCAATACAGGTGGCATGGAGTCTGNGAAACATAGTCACATGGTGGGGCTTCTTCACCAGCTCCTGTNGANTCACTGAGAATTGCTCTTGTCTGGTTTCTCTTTAGGGCGGCATANGAGAGTCTGGACCCTATCAGTTAACCCCGGCAACTATCTATCAGNTACCACTTGCAAGTTTGCCTCTGTGCCTATGGAGATAGGCACATCTCATCTGGTCCTTAAGGAGCTCTTAATGTCTTAATTTAGGGCAGTGGTTCTCAACATGCAGGTCATGACCCCTTTGTCAAACCTCTATCTCCGAGAGCAAAATTGCAGTTATGAAATAGAAATGAAAATAATTGTATGGTTGGGGGTCATCACAACATGAGGAACTGTTTTAAATGGCTGCAGCATTAGGAAGGTTGAGGACCACTGATTTAGGGAATTCATCAGCCTACACAGGGACTCCAGGTGACACTCTGGGTTTCCTCAGATAGCTTTCCNTTTTTCTTCCCCAGGACTTTGTCTAAAAACTACACTGAGACCCTNGTTCTCTCTTACATGGCTNCCTGTAATTCTCTGTTCCTTTCTGGACACTTCACAATGTGCAATTATACAGTCATTCAACTCTGCCTGACACCTCTCCAGAGATTTATTGGCTTATTTCCTACCATATCCCAAAGTGTACATTCTCAGAGAGGAGGGNTCACATCTCCCTTGCTGGGTTTCTCATGTCTGCCCCCAGTACTGTCTGTATTTCTCTTCACTGTAACAAAATACCTAAGAGAACAGCTCAGGAAGGAAGGATTCACTCTCTTTATTTCAGAGGGTTCATGCTCCTAAGGAGAATGTCATGACAACAAGGGCGNGTGGTAGAAAACAATTGTTCACATCATGGCAGACAGGAAATAGAAGGTGAAGTGGACAGGAAGTGGATAGAGATAATATACACCCAATGACCCACNCCAGGTCAGTAGTTCCTCTAGCAACTCCCCACTTGGCAATGTTTTCAGAACCTCCCAACACCGCACCACCAGCTAGAGATCAAACATTTAAGGCATGAGCGATGATGGACATTTAATCGGGCTGGAGAGATGGCTCACTCAGTGGTTAAGGGCACTTGCTGCTCTTCCAGAGGACTCAAGTTTGTCCTCCAGCACTCACACTGGGTAGCCCAACCACCTGGAACTCCATCTCCAGGGGATTCTACGCCCTCTTCTGACCTATGTGAGCAACTGTACTGGCATGTACATACCCCCACACAGGCAGTCCTGCATACACAGANGTAAGTAAATAAATGTCCTCAAGAGGACTGAACTCTATGAAAATGAAGCGAAGGAGAANTCTTCNGAAGCATCACATGCAATGCTGATGGACAGACTCGGGATGACTTACATCTGGGTGGCATGGGTTCCAGTACAGACCCCAGCAGGTGGTCAGAATGTGGGCAGACTGAGAGGTCAAGTGCTTGGTTAATAGAAGGAAAGGGGAAAAAGGCCTTGCCCAGGACGTAAGGTGAGGCTTTGTGACAATGTTCTGACCCCACCCGCCTTGAAAGCCAGCTTCCACCAAAGACGTCCATGTCCTGCCTGACACCTCTCGGAAGATTTATTGTCATAACAGACACTATTCTAAAGAGTTGGCCCCNGATCACGCATCAAAATGGCAAGTTTGAAAGGATTAGAACCATACCTGGTCACATATTTCATCTTGAGTCTACACTTAATTAAGATATTGCCAGAGCCATGGCAGAGACAAGCGGAGAACTAGCACTTTCTTCAGCGTCCCCCATCCCTGTAATAAAATAAAATAAAATATACGTGGATTGCATGCAGTGGCTTATTCATAATTATTTCATGCAGGAGGGAAAAAAACAAATGAAGAGTTATCAGAAGCTNGTGTCATTAATTTTGGAAATCTAGATTTAATCAGAGCGTCTTATAATGCTTATAATGCTAGCACACCGGGCCCTTTATTGAAAGAGGTTTGTAGGTATCATCAAATCAATACCCGTTGATGTGACTCGTTAATGATATGATCNTTTCAAAATTAGACTAATTTTAATTAGCAACAAAAGCATTTTGGGAACAGAAAATCTGCAGCTTTCTCAGCAGATCTTTGCTTCTGCTAACATTTAGAATTTTCCTAAGGGGGGAAGAAGCAAGATTTAAATTCCAATGAAGGTTATCCTGATTCATTTTCCCCCCAGCACCCAAGTTAGTCTTGAGTAGTAAGTTAAGTTCTTAAGAAAGCTCTTGACCTTTTAAAGGTCTCTGAGGTGCTGCTGGGGCCCCACTGAAATCTATGACATGTATTATTCTCAGGAAGCCAAGAGACGGAAGAAGAAAGATACCAGTGGCTTCTCAGACCTGAGTTCTTGGCCATCTGCAGAGCTCAGTAATAGAATTCTGAGCCCTCTTTGTTACATCCCATCAGTGTGTCCCCTGTTGTCTCCCGAGACCCCAGATCTGGAGGCAAAATGGCCAGCTCTGGGTCTTGCTCATCAGACTTCTTCCTGCNACAGACAGGCCACAAGTGAGAAAAAAAGCAATGAAGGAAAAGAGGGACAAAGGGAGAGAGNGGGAAAGGGAGGGGGTCAGAAAAGAAGGAAGGAAGGAAGTTAGAGATGTGAATGACTGCTTTTACCCACAGCTTTAAAGGTGAGGGAAGAAAGCACAGTGTTTCAAGGCAAACAACAGAAATATCTATCGTTTCTTTATCCTTTACTACCTCAGGCACTTGGAGTCTGGCAGCCATTCACCACCTGGTGCAGGAAGTGCCCACTGTGTCCTGTGCAAGTCCTGGACTCAGTGATGGAGCCCCCATCCTTAGTGTCTTCTCAGTCTTTCAGTAGTGAGATTCTCTACCCCATCTTGTCCACTGGGGACTTGCTTACGGCCACCAAGACAGCCTGATGGCCTT
>LZPO01034848.1:929939-932355 GCA_001675575.1 Neotoma lepida
AAGTGATGCCATGGCAGCCTGTGTTGTCTTTAAAAAGCCACATTGGACCAGCAGAGGTGTGCAGCACCATNCTTGTCTAAGAGGTGCCCATTTCCATGGCTTCTCCCAACCTTTGCTAGTCCAGCTGTGGACCTTGAATTCCACCATTCACCTGAGCTTCAAAACAGTGTTTTCTTCATCAACTGACTCAAATGCCAACCTCTGAGGATCCCTTTGAACATTCACCATGCTTCTAAGAAGAGTGACTTCCTGCATGGAGAAGCAGCCAGCCCAGGCTGCCCAATAATTCCTCAATAAAATTCCCAGTAGAAACAGCATTTGCAAGGCCACTCATTCAGAATTCTTTTNCCGTTAGAAGAGAAATTTGGTCCCTGCCTGTGCCCCAATGAATTCTGTAGAGCTCGCTCGCTCTGAGGCTCATCGCAGATCACTTTTCTTAGAGCTGAGACATTTCCTTTTTCCCCGAGGTGTCAGGATCTCTAAGTTGACATAATTCTGCACAAATCACTCTGGTGGTGTAACTTAGAATGTCCCAATCCCCTTTGGACCCTGGCCTCTGTAACTGGGCCATCACTCACTTAGTCTCACCTTATCTTTAAATAAATGTAACCAGAAGGGACTTGTTCAGTTCGCCACCTCTTGAGTGATGTGAATTATTTATTCAGTCTACATAGGCATTCGTTAAGCTGCATACAGTCAAGGAGAGAGAAGCTGTTTGTCTTGTGTTCATCTTGAAGGGTAAGACCTCAGGGTCAGAGTGAATAGCAGGAACATTCTGGAAGATTAGCCCTAGCCTTGGCTGTGAAGAATAGGGTTCATTTGGATTTGTCATCTTCCGTAGGATCTTGAGCAGTAGAACCTCAAGATGGCTCTATTTGGGCTCCCAACACACCCGGAAGGGATGAAGTCCAAGGTCTCTGCCATAGGCATGCACTGCTGGCTCTGACATGTGGCCCTCACTGCAGTGCCAGAAAGCATGTGGCTGACCAAAGAGGTGCAGATAAATGGCTGAAGCTCCATGAGCATCTCCTATAAGGAGAGTCAGTCTGGAGTAACCCCAAAGCTGATGGCATGTTCTGGTTAATAGAGGTTTATGACTCGGTGCTGAGTAAAGGGTGAGATCTCGAGTCCCACGTGCTAAGTTTTGGATGTCAGATACACAAGACATTGTTCCACCCATGTGATTGGCATGAGCTTCAAGCCCTGAAGTAATCCACCCAAGAGTGCCTCCTGAGCTCCCGTTGTCAGGTATATCGATGCTGATGTCATTGAACAGCCAGTTTCAAACAGAGAAGCCCTGCTCTCTTCTGCCCACCCTTTTCATGAATAGTCATTTTCTCACAGGTAGTAGTAGTCCTCTACCACCCTCTCCACCCCCACACTACTTGTTTGGAAATTCTAGTTTCACAAAAATCACCCCTTGTGACTATGTGGGCTTGTTAGTTTCTTGTCAACTTGACACAAGCTGGTCATCTGAGAAGGGGGACCTTTACTTGAGAAGATGCCTCTGTCAGATTATTTCCTTCATTAATGGTTGATGTGGGCATGGGCAGTGTCATTCCTGGAATAGTGGCCCTCGGTGCTATGAGAAATCAGGCTGACATAACCCCTTTGACCTAAAATGGTGTACTGCCTTCAAGATATCCTAGGACAATGGTGGCACCAAGCTTGNGAGAGTAACCAACCAATAACTGATTTGACATAAGGCCTACTACATGAGATGGAACCCATACCTGACACTGCTTGGGTGAACAAGATCCAGAGACTAGGTAGCCCAGGGACTTAGGGTAAAACCAAATAGTGCTGGTCTAAAAGAAGGATAGAAAGAAAAACATACTGATAAAATGAGTCTAGATGATATTCTGCTCTACTCATAGATCAGTGCCTTGTTCAGCTACCATCAGAGAAGCTTCCTNCTGCAGCGGATAGAAACAAATATAGTGACCCATAGCCAGACATCACACAGAATGAGAGACCTAAGAACACCCAGCCTTAAATTGGATGTCTCCATCAAATCCTTNCCCTNNGGACTCAGNGAACTCCACAGAAGAGGAGGCAGAAAAAATGTAAGAGAACTTCAAGAAAACAAGNCCACCTAAATCACCATGAGCAAGCACAGCTCTGCACTAGATCCTCTGCATGTGTATTATGGCTTCCAGTTTAGTGTTTTTATGGGATTCCTGAGTGTGTGAAAGAGTGGGTCTCTGATTCTGTGCCTTCTCTTGGGCCCCTTTCCTCCTGTTGGTTTGTCCTGTCCAACTTCAGTGTGATAGTTTTTGTTTTATCTTATTATACATTTCTTTGTTTTATTTTTTCAAAAAAGTGAATGAATGAATACTTAGCTACGAGGGTAAAGGTTAAAAACTGAACGGTCATTTATGTCTGCTGGGAGAAGGAAAATCAGTCTTCTCCAATG
>LZPO01034848.1:1028642-1038909 GCA_001675575.1 Neotoma lepida
CTCTGTGTGTGTGTGTGTGTGTGTGTGTGTGTGTGTGTGTGTGTGTTTTGAAATAACTTTATTAGCACTCAGACACTTTGCACTGCCCATGGGCATGGCTTAGAGTCCACTCTGGGGTTATCCAGCTGCTGCCTCAAACCAGGTAGAATCCAAGTAGAGTCAGATCCATCTTTTGTGGGTGCCTGGAATCACATCAGTTTATATCAGTCGCTGCTGCTGCTTGCTGAGACTTCATGAGAAGGCAAAACTTTGATCATCTGCCCTTGCACTGGGCAGTGTTGGAGGTAATTAAGAGTACAAGTGCCAATTTGCAGGAAGAATTGTAAACACCTTTGATACAAATGCCACCTTTCCATTTTTTTACTGATTAGGAAAACTCTGCTGTTAATAGGTACAAGTCCAGTTCAGGTATAATTGGTAAGGAACTGAGTGCACTCAGGGGAAGAAATCTTGTTTTGTTTTTTGTTCGCTTTTCTTCTTATCCCCTTTTCTCAGTTTTATGGCTGGAGACATGATTTATTGCAACCATCCATCTTGGGGGCTCATCCATCACACCCGGGTTGCTAGGAGATTGTGGCAGCAGCTGTTTGCTCTGAATCAGACAGAAAAGTTGTCAATCATCAAAGGCAGGTGAATAGCATTAGAAACACGCTATTGTCAGACGGAATAATTAATCAAAGAGAGAAAAGATAATTAAAAAGATATGACCCTTGCAAGTACTTGCTCTGGTTTGCCTGGAAAAAAAAAAGAGAGAAAGAAAGAAAGAAAAAGAAAAACGGCCTGGTCTTTTCTAGACACTTAAGCAGCTGAGGGCTGATAAAATATGCACTCTGCAGTGCATGGCTTTTAATTAATTGAAAAAGGTTCAACATTCAAAGACGATGCTGGAGAAAAGTCCAGTTATGAGCAGAAGTAATATTTATTGTTTGCATGAAGGGCTTGACACAGAGTCTAACTTTTTGTTACAAATCTCTGGCGTCCCCAGTTGGTAAGAAGGTATAGGCTGGGGTCCTCAGGTAACCACTGGAGACGGACTGCTTACGTTTTTTCCATGCTGCTGGCCATCATCATGTGACCACAATGGGACCAAGCCAGCCAGGATGGTTGCCTTTCTACCATTCTGGTGAGTCTGAAAGAACCAAATTCTTTAAGTAGGATTAATTTTATAAAAGCAAAAGTTGGGAGGACCCAGGGACACACCATGAAGTGTCCACCTTTAGGGTCCANAGAGCAAGGTCTTCATTTTTGTACCTGGGACATACCATATCATTTCCATCTGGGGCCAGCATACTGTTCAGAAAAAAAAAAGTCCCCCAGTCTGCAGTCATGGTCTAGAGATCATTTTGAGTGGCCNTGTTTCCTCAAAGATATATTCATAGACTAGGAAGTTCATTCTTGTTCTCTCTGAAGCTAAAATATTCCAGAGGAATTGGGGAAATGTATTAAAGACGAGATAGAAAGTGGCAGATCTCGAGTTGCTTTCCAGTTAAACATGCTGCAATCCCTGAAGCAGATCTACTCTTTTATTTTTGGGTACTCTGCTTGATTTTCACACCATTCTCCTCCCAAAGAATAGCAGGACTTCTAAAATTAGCAGAACACAAAAAGGCTTGACTATTAGGATTCATGAGAAGAAAGAAAGCAACGTTTAAAAAAAATACATTGAAGACAGTGTTTTCAGGGCACACCAGATTAGAGCAGTGGCNTCCCCATCTGGAGCTCTCTGCATGTACAAGCACTTGAGAGTCCCAAGGATGGGACACACACCCTCTCTTATGATGCACTTGCAAGCCCTACTTTGGAAGATACAGAGCNGACCTTTGGTGAGAAACAAATAGACTCAGATAAGCATTAGTACCTGCCTGGGACCCTGGNACCCGGAAGAGGACTCACCTATTCAGGTGGCTGGAGGGTATGCCTACTCAGAACTTGACCTCGAGATTTTGACTGCACACGACACTTTTGTCTTTGAGTCGGAATCTCCACCAAGAGGTGGGTTTCTGGGCTCTCATGTGTCTATAGTGTTCTGACCACATACCAGTTGTCTTTCACCTTCAGGGTCTTCTGGTCTTCTGCTTGCTCATGACCAACTAGCACAGGCTTGGCTGTGCAGGAGTGTCCAGTGGGTGCCCCGCAAGGGTGCGAGCAGTTCCTTTGATGGCCTGAGCAGGTGAGAGGTGCTTCCTTCCCCCATGAGATCTGGTTATTTGGAGGTAGACCTGGGGTAGTTCATTTATTTTTAGTGCTGTGTGTTGGTGTGTGGGTATGTGTGTGCATGTGAGTGCAGGTGCCTGTAGAGGCCAGAAGAGGGCATCTGATCCCTTGGGGCTGGGATTACAGATGTTCATGAGTCTGGGATGTGCTTGATGGGAACCACACTCAAGTCTTCTCTCCAGCCCCCGAAGAGGGGTTCTTCAGAGTTGCTGTCTCCCCTCGTCTAATAAATGCTGAGAAAGCACATTGTCTAATGTCAAGCAAAGTAATTCCCAAACCTGGCAGTTCACAGGGAAGGGCCTCCTGCGGAAGGTTCCCCTTGATATATTGATGGGACATTTAAGAATTAACATAAGAAGAGCATCAGCCTTTAATGCTAGTGAAATTAAATAGTAACCTGCCTTCCCTTAAATGAGAAGCAAAACTGGGGAAAAATAAAAGTCTAGGTTCTGAGAAGTTTAGGCAGGTTTTTGGTTTTTTGTTTTTTTTCTTTTTCTTCTGTTCTTCTGTTTGGAGTCTCCTGCCCCTGCTCCCCCAGGTAACCCCTGGTGGCTGGTAAAGTGTCAGTAAAGGAGCGAAGGAAAAGGAGAGGTGGGGAGCACACAGTTCCTTCTTAGGAGAGGGCATGGGTCCCATGTGAGGTTTGGTAGGGATTCCCAGTCAATGACCCTGGCTTATTATACAAGGTTCCTGTTTCCAAGGGAATTGGCAGGACAGAGGCACCACTATTAGTCTGTTGTTGTGGGATCTCATTCCTATCCTGGTGTCCATGAAGTTAGAATTAGCCCAGGTCAGTCTTTCTTTCACAGTGTAGCTTGAGTTGGCCTTGAAAAATCAAAATCTTCCTGTCTTAGCCTTTGAGGAGAACTGGTGTTATAGACCAGTACCGACACCCCCTGCTTCAGAGTCAGAATGTATGGCTTAGAAACCNGGACTCCCNGCTCCCCAAAAGTCTACCTGGTAGCTGAGTGTTTTATCTAAGTAACCTGTATTTCCCTGTTGTAGTTAAGAGTGACAAGGTTGACCAGAAGTCATTTCGGATGTACCTGTCTCAGCTGGCACGGACTCAAAGCAGGTTCTGTCTGAAGCCCTAACACACAGAGCAAGGAGCACACATTAACCAGATTGGCCCCCCTGTATGTGCAGCCATTCTGAAACAGTTCAAGGACCCAGCCTACTTAAGGCCACGATGCTCATCTGCCAAGGAAGAGTGTTTGAAGGAAGCTGAGAATCACATCCCAGGAGAAGGTGGAGTTCCTAGCAGTCTTCCCCAGGCACCAGGGCTCTCTTCTCATGACATTTGTTTCCTGCCTTTGTGTTTGCTCCAGGCTTGTAGTGAAATGGCTCTTTCATATATATTAGTTAGCCAGTACTAAGGCGGCCTCATAGATGAGGCCACAGTGTGTTATTTTCCCTAGCTTTTCAGTATAAAATAGTAAAAGCAAACCAGGACTCTTGTTACGTGACAGAGGCTCCTATGGAGATGGCTTACGTGGACAAGTAATAGAACCAGTGTGGAGTCAGCTGGGCAAAAGAAAATAAATAAAATCCGCCATGCTCTTGCTCCTGGGAGCCAGGCCTCAGGAGCTTGCTCTCTGTGNATCCTGGAGCCGCAGACTCCGGCTGAGAGTGTAGGTGGGGAGGGAGNGAGGTATTATCTGGAAACACGTGTACTCATTCCTTGTGAAAGAAGTGAAGTATTTAACATTTCTCTGAGGAAAACATCTTTCATTACTTGACGTGTTCTGTGGTAATGATTTTTCAGTTCAACAAACAAGCACTTATTAGTGTTCGGCTGAGAACCTGGCTGAGGTGGTTGGCAGGACCATTTTTAAGGGAGCTGGCTGAAGGAGGAAGGTGAAGGGTGCAGGGGGAGAGGCTTGGCTTCTCTGGGTGGTCTCTGAATGGTCCACTTGGCCTGACTGGGCATCTCTGGGACATACTCTTTGGGTTCTCTGAACCTGGCATGGCCGTTGGGTGGGTGTGTGGGCTCAGGTTGGGGGAAGATGAGTTTGCTTATGTGTTTTGTTGTTGCTACCCAGAATGAATGGACCATCGTGCTCCTTAGTGACTTGGAGTGGGTATACCTGGAGAACTCAGCTGCTCTGTACGCATGCTGGAAGTTTGGTTGATTTGGTGGTAAAGATAAGAAGAGGGAGGTAAGGGGGAAGAACTAATCCGGACATGGTGTGGTTCTGTGAGGCTTAGGCACCAGAGCTGAATGGGTGTGTCTGCCCAGACCTTGCTCCATTCCTCAGGGAGACAAACCCCTGCACATCATAGTTACCATATAGCATCCTGTCCATGATGCCCAGTGGCACTGGCGAGACCCCTGTGTTGTTCTTGGTCCTATGAAGGGGAGAGTATGTGCTCTCCACTCACATTTTCTGTGGCCCTCAACTCCCTGTACCTTTGAACATGGCCTTCAGCTTTGTGTGGTCTCTTTTCTTTCTGTTATATAATGAACGGGCTGGCTAATCTGATGGTGATCCTGGCCCACGACAGCCTTTACAATGCCCAACCTGATGCTCCTACCATGGTGCCCGTGAAGTTCAGAAGAGTGAGCTGGGGGCTCTTTAATGAGCCTGTGATTCTAGTTAGCCCAACAGCCCCCCCCCCCGCATGGAGATTTAGGTGTTCTTGAGCAGTGACTCCGTGCAAGTAGACTACTCATCTCTGTTCCCAGATACAGTGGGCTAGCCCCAAGATACAATCTGTATGTGGATTATCTCATCATTACTCTGAAAAATGAAATCTTGATTTGCATCCGATGGAATCCTTGCACTTAACAGATGAACATTGTGTTGGATTGGCGATCAGACCTGGCCTGGTAGTTCCCTCTGCTGTGTCACATTAGAGAATGTGAATGTTAACTGTTCATACTTTCCAGGAGCCTTTTTGCAGTTTCCTCACTAGAGCCCTGGGGCTCTTGGTAGGAGGGCAGCATTCTGGTCTATGTCTTTCTATTCAGTTGTTAAGCATATCATGAAATTCCAGGTGTTGTAATAAAATTTATAATGATTGTGTTGTCAGGAGGCCCAGAACTCAGTGACAGCTGAAGAGGAGGGTCACCTAGTATTTTGAATGTAATATGACACAGGGTCTTAGAATTGGAAGGGTAACTTCTTTCGAGAGTATGCACACTGTTGTAAATGGAAATTCCCCTTTCTGGAGACCCAGCCACACTGGGGCAGTGAGAGAGTGTGAAGAAGGAAACTCACGGCACAGGACATGTTTCCTTCATGGACTCCGTCATCCTTCCTTGCAGTTGTCCCTGCCCTGGGGAGGTGGTAGCTCTAGTGGCCTGAGAAGCAGCCTTGGGCAAGGACAGGGCCACTCAGCCTTTAGAAACAGCTGCCCCCCCCTTGAGAAGGTACCACGTATTCTCGTGTGGAAACCAAGAAATGGATGGTCTCCTACAGTCAACAGACTGTCACCTCACTGCTTGACCAGGCGGCTCTGACCATTGCAGGTGGCGATCAGTAGACATAAGGAACTTGGAGCTTTTGGCCACAGCGAGACGGTGGATGCAGCCACTGGCCTGCTTCCTTGCAGCTCTGTGTGGTTTGCTTTCTCCGTGATGTTTCCAGAGAACAAGAGCCTTCATGGGAAGGTTTCACTGCCCTCCNTTATGACAGGGCACAGCCAGTCAAGTAGACTTCAGCCGTGGTGCTTTATGAGACATGGTAGCCATGTCCACCTGATGCCACCATCCCTAGATTGTTTTGGTGAGCGTGTGGATACCAATTAAGAAAAACAACAACAACTCTACAGCGTATATGAAATACCAGTGACAAACGCAGTAAATTAGTAAGCTATTTTAAGCAATGAAAGAAAACGAATACCCCTTTTAAATTCATCAGTAAACCAGAAATAGTATGTGCTTCACTATGGACGTGATTTTACACGTATTTTTCCTTTGTAATGCTGGAGCTTGAACCCAGGGCCTTGTGCATCTCAGGCAAGAGTTCTACCACTGAGCCATGTCCCTCAGCTCATTGCAGCTATGTTTCTTTCATTTTATTTGTTTGTTNATTTGAGATCAGGTATCACTAGGTAGCCCTGACTAGCCTGAAATGCAGGCTAGGCTGCTGCTCTCAATCCTCCTGCTTCAGAGCGCTTGGATCACAGGCCTATGCCACATCTCTGGCTGCAGATACTTATGTCAAGTCCCCAGTCCAGGTCATCTCTTGAAGACCAGTAGCTCGCACCACACCAGACATTCTTTTCAGATAACTCTCCTTTCAGTGGTCAGAGAGCTGACGAAGTCCTGGCAAGTCCTGCATCTCTCATTACCCCCACCACCACAGCCAGCATGGTAGTTGTGCTTTCCTATCTGTTCTTGCCAGGCTACAGTCAAGTGGCTGATGCCAGGAGGCCCACGCTCNCCTTCTCTGCATTCCTGCCAACAGGAACTACTATGAAGGCCCCATTCCGGTGCACCTCTGTGTGTGTCCGGGCCAGCTTCCCTGCTCAGGCTGCTTCATGACCAAAAGGAGTAGGAAACTTTTCTTTTTCTTTTTCAAGTGGCCTTTCACCTCCTGTACAAAGCTCGTTCATGTTTTCAGTCCTGAGGGATATGTAGACCACACAACATCACTACACCCACGTTTTCCCCTACCCATCCCCTTTTGTTANGTTAGGTGGTAGAGAGGGGACAAGGGAGTTGGAGAGTGACAAGGAAGGGGTGACATGGCCATGGCCAGTGCATGTCCTCTGAGAGGCCTGGATGCTGTGACTCCCCCTGACTTCCTGTGGTACCCACTTGCTAGNGCTGGGTGTTCAGGCATCCACAGTGATCCCTGGTTTTGCCGCACATCCCAACACAAGGATGCTGCCTCCAGAGGCTCCTGAAGGCGGTTCCAGCTTGCCTAGCTCTGCCTTGCTGGCTTGAGAGANATCCTGGAATCCCTGAAGGCAAGGCAGGTGAGAGGATTGAAGTCTGCTGAAGGCAGCTGCAAAGACTGTATTCCTTTCTTTTCCTTTTATTTATTTATCTATTGGTTTTGCAAGTTTTATTTTTGACTCCGAATTTTAAATTGCCGTGGAATGCAGAGCCGTTAAAGAGAGAGGTCGTCCTTTTAGTAAGCAAGAAGCCGCTTTTTTGAATTACAGAGGAGAATTTGACCCTTTTTGAAAGGAAATAAAGGAGGAACCCGGGTAAGGAAAGCAAGAAAAGCTGATGTTACATTTTCTGTGATTACTCATATCCGAGGCTGGGGCTCCGGGAAGTCGGCTATAATGGAATTTCTTCTTTTCTTTTTTTCTTTTTGTTTTTCCTCTTCCGAGTTGTGTCCCTGCTCTTTCTCCCCCTCCCATTAGAATGAGGAGTGGTTTGTACTTGATGAGAAAAAAATACATCCTTTTTTTTGGGGGGGGGGTTTGTCTCCCTCTTAGTTGACCCAGAGCTGATGTACCTGAAGCTAACATTGTGGACCTTTGTTGTAATTTATTCTCCTAACTATTCTGGGAGCTTTGGGGCTCAGAAAGGCAGGAAGGGAATTGCACAGCAGGGTGTCCCTGAACCCAGAACTCCCCTGGGCCTGAGTTTTGACACCAGCCTGTAACTGCAGTAAGCAGCTCAAGGACTGTAAATAATTCACCTTCAGAGGTGAAAAATCTAAAGCCTGCTAGAGGTTCACAGCTATTAGTAGCCGCTTTATTAGCACTGTTTAAAAATTATTTTCTTGCTTTCAGTTTGTGAGTTTCTCTGGTGCATAACCAGAGGCCTGTGTCAGAGATGCTTCGGCTCTGTCTGCATCCAGCAGATGCGCATATGACAGCTGCGGGGTGTGCCTGTGGTGGGGCTCACCTCCCCTTCCTTTCTCCTTGTGCCCNGAAAGATGGTAATTGTGGTCCCTGGATACAAACACAAACTTAGGCTCTGCCTGCACAAGATGCTAGCACAAGACTGATAACCCTCATCAGGGCAGTAAGAAATTACCATGGTCTCTTACTTCTTGCTCGGAGCTTAGGTGACCAAACCAAGAAGTAATTAGACAATTAGTGGTGGCGACAAAGCTGGGTCTGTAACAGTTCTTCCTTTTAAGTTTGGGGAGCTTATTTTAGTCTCACGGTGTCTGTGTCTTCTTTGTCATTTATAAAAAAGATTCCCATTTTCATTGCAGTAGAGGTGCCCACCAACTCTAGGAGTCTTTTCAGATTTAATGACAAAGCAGGACCACATACATTCTGAAATGTGACGTCTGGAAGTTTAAATGTAAGCACTAACATAGTTCTTACAAGAAGTGGATCCATCCAGTCTCAGGCTGAGATTGGTGAGCTGTGATTGGAAGTCACTTGCCTTTAGGTGACAACTAAAATCAAGGTTTTTGAAAGGATGTACAGAGAGGTGACAGATATCTGCAAGGCTGCCTCTTCAAGGCTATCTCCTATCACTGTGGTTTCAGATAATTCTTTATTCTTATATGGTGATATCTACACTGTGTAAATGGTATTATGGTAATTAATCGTAACTTTTAAAATATAATCTCATATATAGAGCTTTGTATACCAGGTAGGCCTGAGTTGTTATCGTAAGAAGAAAATGCTACAATTTCCCTTCTTATTTGTTATTGGATATAAAAGAGGACAGTTTCTGCTAAAGAAAGATGGGCCTGTTATTGATGATTTAACCAGCCATTCCACAGACTGAGACGTGCTCGGGCCTTGTGTTTCAACACTGGCTAGTCATTCCAAGGAGCCTCATCTGTGTAGAAAGGAGTGCCCTACAAATTGAGCTACATAGACAGAGCTAGACAGTTCTTCAACCTTTCAGCCTGAGGAGTTGACCCTCAAGGGCTCCCCTGGCCCGACAGAGGTGATCACATGGCCCCTCTTTCATTCCTAATGCTATTCAAACATGTCTGGGGTTTCCCAGAGCACAGACTCAAAGCAGCTCTAGGCCCAAGGGCTGAGCAGTTAACCACTCCTGGATTTCATTCCTCCCCCTTCCCAGCAAGGTGTGCTGGGATTGGGTGGGTCCTCTATACAGGGGTTCCATCTGAGGGCCTAGCAAAAGTTCTGTTTCTTTTGACAGAGTTTATAGCAATGTTTTCTTAATTATTCTTGATGTTTTGCCCATTATACCATTAGCTTCTTCAGAGGACAGAGATAAATAGCTGGTATCCACAAGAACAAAGTGTGAACTGAATGCATTTAATTATTGATAGCTCAGTAGCTAAAGGTTCTGAAATGATGTTGTCAAATGCCTTAGTGAGCTGACAGCAGATGTGTTGGTTTGCACACACAACTGGAGACGGGGCACCACTAAAACTCAGGGAAAAGACACCACTAAGCAAATAACAGACTTCAGCGATTCACCTTTCTTAATTCCTTTCCTAATATAACTGGTTTCATTCTGGATATTGGATTTTGAGACTTATGCAATCTGCAGGTTTTTGTTTTTCTGTTTTGTAAATACGAGATAAGATATAGATTGCCTGCGTACAGTCAAACTAGTATTTTTAAGTAAACTCCCTTACCCACTTGTATCTATAGTGTGTCTTGTATACGAGTACACATGTGTGCATTAAGTATGTATATGGCTNTGTTGAAGTCAGTATTTTTACAATCTTAGTCCTAAAAAAGGGATTTGAAAGTCACTAGTTTTATACCCATGTTTCCAAATAGGATAAANCCCATTGCTCACAAATCCCCTTTTCCCTCCTTCTCATTAGTGACCAAATTCGTCTTTATGCACATGAAAGTAAGGACTTCCCGTGTTTATCCTGACGTGTTGACATAACTCGTCACATTTTCAGTTATTTCACTTTTTCATTTTGCTTTCTCTCCCACATGTGGGCTAGGATTCCCATGGTTGAAAACACACACTGAAATACATTGCCGTTCTCAGGCACAGATGGACAGCCAGTGGGTTTTGCACCTAGGACCNAGAGTTACACATCTGAAGGAATTTTACTAACACATGTCAAAGGTTACCGTGGACTCATTTTTTTTTCCCCCTTGAGTATTTGGCTAATGGTACTATTCACCAAGATGCTTAATTATATCTTTTTGTAATGGCTTTGGATTCTTTTGACATATTAAAAAA
>LZPO01034848.1:1054472-1067060 GCA_001675575.1 Neotoma lepida
CCTTTTCTCCTTCATTTCCTGCCCCATGGATGGAGGGTAGGACTACTGTAGAACCAAGTCTTCTCTTCCCGTAAGAGACAAAATTGTGTAGTCACAGATCTTATGCCAGACTCCCATTAGCTCTTGTTTCTCACTCCTGGTAAAGGAGCTGAGGCCCAGGGGGCTCCTCAGGGTTTGGGTACCCATTATTTCCTCTTTTGTCCATCTTCTTCTGCCTCTTGGATGCTACTGCTTTTGAACTATTACAGGAACATGAGCCCATAGGTAGACTGACAACCCNAATGTCAGNTGGGTTAATACCTATCCACTATTATACCTGCTCCTCACCCAACCTGCTTGAGGCTTATCGGTAACCAAAATAGCTTTGCTTAGCCCAGAGTCTAAATGGCTTTCTAGCTGGTGGAATTCTTGACCTGGGATTGGGATTGCATTTGGGGTAATAGAAGGTACCCAATTGAGCTGCCACCTTGTGGAAGTGAACTGCTCTCCTCCCTGGACTCGAGTCAGCTGTATGCATTGGCAAGAATTTCCCGAGCATGTCAGGATTCTGCCAGCTGCACGGGTGGGCCTGGTGGGGGACCNTTCCTGTCACCATGGAGATCCTGCCCTTGTCACCGTAGGGATCATCCTTGCAGATGAAACATCATTTCTACAACCAGAAATAACTTCTCTTTATTGAACGTCTGCCCAGTGCTAGGTTTTGTGCTAAGTGCTTCGTGCGCATAATTCCATGAACAATTCTCAGAAGGAGAATGCTTGTATTCTCATTTTCAAGATGAAGGATCAGAGCATGGACAGGCGTGGTCATTTGCCTGAGTCCCAGAGATGCTCAGAAGCAGAAGAACATGTACCCAAGCCGGCCTGAGGAGACCGTTGGCATCATGCCATATAGACCACAAAGACCNGAGTCCTGCCCTTCCTGTTTATTGTCCTGGCCCTGAGTGTAAGTCTCCCAGGTCCCTGCATCCATCCATACAGCANGTGTTTGCCAACTTCTCTGCATGCTGGTGTCCGGTATTGATGTGACACCAAAAATAAAAGATAAAAAGGAAATTGTATGTAGACTGCCTGCAACTGTTGAATTACCTGGAAGTTAACATGTGCTTTTAGACCTAGAGAAAGCCTTTGGTTACCTGCCCCTGCTTTACCCTCCTTCTGCCANGCTCACTCAGGTCTACAGTTTTGACAGCTGACAGGCAGCTTGGAGGGAGGAGGTCCATTACCTGGGTCCAGGGTGTAGGAAAGGCATAAGAAGTTGGGGGACACAGTAGAGGTTCAGCAAGCTGTGTGATGTTGTGATAGCCTGATAAATAAGATGTGGGGTTCTGGGGATAGGGGAGCAGGCATTGCTTAAGCTCAAGGAAGGAGAACTTTTCTCTCTGCCTTTTCCCTGTGACACAGTTCCTGGAGGACACTGGAGTGTGTCTTGANACAATCTGAGCAGATGTGTATTGAGCACCTCTCCAGGCCAGCACTGGCTGGTGCTGTTCTAAGATACGCTTAAGGTGGCCAGCGGGTGGAGGCCATGACCCAGGCAGGTAATTCTGGTGTCAACACTATAGCCAAGATGGATGCTGAATAAGACAGGAACGTGAGATAGAATAGGTTACTTGTCCCAGGCGGGGAAGGAAACTCAGGTGGCTTCCTGAGAGTGGGGGTGCCCTGCCCTAATGGAACAGTATGGAACCNGTGGCAACTGGTAGTCTTGAGAGCCGTCTTTCTCTTTGGGCCACATTATCTGAGGTTTTGAGACAGAGATCTGGTTTGGATGATGAAGGGAATGCTGGGATTTCTACACTGTTTGTTTCCATGCCCCAGTTTNGATACTGCTTCGAATCTTTCTTGACCCCTCCACTGTGCCGGAACACAGAGATATGCTCTTGCATAAAATGATTCACACATACTCAAGCAAGAGAGTCTCAGTTTTGCCCCAGCGCACCATCAGCTCCACCTCAGGCTCCTGTTCTTGCAAAGTCGGTTCTATGGGTCTCTTGTCTAGTTAGAGGGCACCTTCCTCCTGCAGACGAATTCAGAATCTGCATTCTGTCTCTACCTACCCACCAACCTCACTCTCCTTTTGGTGGTGGCCTCATATCTTGTTACCAGAACGGGTAAATGGCAGCGCTTTAGACTTTAGGACTCCCTGGGCCCTGGTCCTACGTGTATGGTGCAGAACAGAAGATGACAAGTCCACTGTGTGTGTCTTCATGCCCAGCAATGCTTCAGTCAACCCATGTTCCAGAGGCAGCTGCAATAGCAGTAGGCCCCATGATTGAACAACCCCATGGTCATANGCTCAAGGAAGAGCAAATCCTTGGTTTAGCGAAGGTGCCAGGCAGGAGGCCCGTCACAATGGTTGGGCCCTGAGCAGAGAGTGGGAAGGCTCTGATGTAGTCCTCATCCTGACTTTAAGTTACTCCTTTTAGCTCATTTTCTTTGGATCTAATTTGGACTTGGTACATACCTGTGAGGATCTTGCTACCTCCTTCTGTTCAGTGATGGCATTTCTGGGCAGGCATGGCTGGAGTATGGTTCTCTCTGATGGTGTTTCGCTGGTCACTCTTCTGAGGCAAGACCACTGATTGGGAAGGACTACACAGCAGGGCATGGTCCTGGCACATGGTGGGGTGATGACTCACTGTCCCCAATCCACACAGGCACAGAATTGCTACTATCATCAAGAGGCTAGTGGTCTCTTACTGTTAACCCTGGGTACCCACAGAGCCCTGTGCATGAAAGGAGGCCGACTCACAGAACCCAAGCCTCTATTTCCAGAAATAGATTAAGAGCTGATACCTTATCACTCCACACTGGAAAAGGTTACAAATACTTGGACCAGTGAGCCCCCAGACTGGGGACTCCCCNACAGAGTGCAAACTGAGTTGAATGTATCATGCCTGTTGGGTGAGCCTTCTGTTGTATATTTTTCTCCTTATTGTGAGTTTATTATAGACACAATAAGCCCTACCCATGATTTTTATCTATCTGCAGTCACACCTCTCAGTTCTAATTCCAGAGGCTAGTTTGCTTTTAAAACACTGAACTGAAGGGCAGACAGGATTCCATTGTTACCTTGCTTGGCCAACACAGCCGCAGCCCACCACTGACACTTGCAAGCTGCTAGCCACACCTGCATGTCACTGCCATGGGAAGGAGCCCTGAGACGATTGGAGTGCGAGGCAGAGTATTAGGGATTTCAATTCTGCTTTATTTTCAACTTGAAATGGAGGAAAACAGACAAAAAACAAATAAGAAAGCTAAACAGTTGCGTGAGAGCTAGCAATTTGCTGGGCTCCCGATGACAGACACTACATTATCATAATTGTCTCTTCTACATGATAGGACAGAAAAATAATAATGTCATTTTATTTATAGCTGGGGTGGCCCCTTTATGAGAGTCATACAAGTTTCTGCCAAGTGGAGTAGGTCAAATGACATCTTTTGATCAGGCCTGTCCAAAGAGATCAAAGATGAATGGCAAGTATTGGATACTCAATGACAGACCAAATCTACAGCAGAAATAAGGCTGCCAGAGCCTGCCAGTTACCCATTAAAGCCCGCCTCAGGAAGGCAGCCTGCTTGACACATTGGCCGAACACCTAAATCAGCCAAGCGCCAGTGCTAAAATTGTGTATTATCATTGGAAATGGCTATTATTTCCTTGGTAACATTTCTGTTAAGGCTTTGTTTGTGTACGACTGACCCACCATCTGAAGTAGAGTTCGAGGGAGGCCAGTCCAGGAGGCTTCAGCAGCATCCTGGCCTTGACCATGTGTTACCTAGTTTTAATTGTCAGATCCCAATAGATCACAGCCTCGGCTCTTCCTTCAGCTTGGGTGAGGGGGTGGACCAGGGCTCCTCTTCACAGCCCCAGTCTNTCCACACTCCTAGCATTGCTTCAGCGTCTCCTCCTCCACGTGCAGTTGGCTCCATCGCAGACCACACAAAGCCCAGAGCCTTTGCTGAATGTAGTAAGAGGGGGGACTGAGCAGATGGAAAAGATCCAAGGGATGGTGGCATCCTATCCCACCCAGACTTGGGGAGCAGGGGGGCCTTTGGCACCTCACACTCAGTTCATACGTTTTGTACATACAGAGCCGGGTGGAGGCAGCTTCCAGGATGATAGGAATATATGTGATTTTTTTTTTTCCTCAAGCACTTGAGTTATGTAATTAAGTTGGGCTTTGTGGAGCTGTTATTTAAAGGCTTTGGTGGAGAACAGAATTTACTCTAATGTTTTTGGCTCTTAATCTGTGGGGGTGGGATGGGGTGGAATACCAAGAAATAGCAAAACAATATTTAGAAATGAGGACTCCAGGACTGCACGGGAGAACTCTAAATCCTGTGTCCCAGGGGATGCACAGGTGGTGCTGTGGGTAATTTTTTATTCTGCAGCGTATGCTGGGATGTTAAGAAATATTATTAAACATTGAAATGAGTATACTACTTAGGTAATTAGTACATTTCTCTTTCTTTTAATAATTCTGGTGCATTTTCTTCCTTTCTTACCTGTTCTTTGATATGTGGTTAGTCCTAAAGAACATATTTAGAAGCATAATTAATTATAATTAGAAGCAAACAAACCTAGCCGAGGATATCTCCCCTTTGTTACAAGGAATTANNGGTAAAGGTGGCGGTTGCGGAAACCCAGGTTCTGTGCTTTTTAATGAGAACTTTGTTACATGCATTCATNTTCACGTACACAACAAGCACACATGCACACACGTGCCCCGTGGGGATGCAAGAACCCCCGGTGGAAGGGTGCTTTTGCTTGGCTCTTAAAAGTTGTTCAGACTTCGNGTTTCTCAATCACTTTGCATCAACTCCATCTTTAAGTAACGGAGACACTGTGTCAAAGTCATAGCATTACTCCTCAGTGATGAGAAGAAGACAGACACTTGACTGTTAGGCCTCTTGGCAGGAAATTTGGTAGCGAAGTCCCATCCAATTTGTCAAGCTCAGCAGTGGTCTTTGCTCCCAAGGAAGCTTGCAGCCTGCCTTGGCATGCCACCTGTGTGGAAGAGAACCCCAGCCCCCACCCCAGCTCCTTCTGAAATGGCAGGCTATGTCTGTGTGGTTACCTCAGGAGGGCACCCCATTTTCATTCATTGCATAAGCAAGACGTTCACCTTTGACATTTGGGCGTTCCAAAAAATTGTGCCTACCCCATTTGGTGGCTCCCGCCCCAAACCTCTATGTAAATGAAAGTTTAAACAAATCTGGGATCTTGCTGGCTTTCTGTGAAAAAAAAAAAAAAACTTAAATTTCTCTTGAATTATGTAAAGATACATCACAAGATATTTACAATTTTTTTAAAAACAGATATTCTTTTTATATACTGATAAAATTGGAAACTTGAAGGCATATTTGGCAAGTGTAAACAGATGGTTAAAGATATTTGCCGCGAAGTATCAGAAACAGTTATTCTGACTTTCCTGCTTGGCTAAACATCGCTCTGAAAAGTCAGCCAAAGGGGTGCAAAGCGGGAATGCGGGTCTCTGAGTGCCCTGTTCTTTTCCACTGTGCTGGAGGGGCAGGCGAAATCGACCCGTGGAACTTGGGTGGAAAGACCCACAGCCTAAGTGAGGGGCTCTTGATCAACTCAGAAGGAGCCTGTGTGGTTTCCATTAATGCCTGCTGCAGGGGCCTCACTCCCAGGTCACTGGGCATCTTGTGTCTTTCTCCAGCAAGGTACAAAACCGTTCATTTTATTCCTAGGTGCTCCATGCTTGGAGGTTGCCTAGCCCTTCAAAGGCGATGGCTGCAAAGTTGCATAAAGGAAATTCCTGGGAAGGAAGAAAGAAGAAAGCATACCATTACTTCTTATTTATTTTTCCTTCCAGTAGGGTGGAATTCACCGTATAAAACATTGCAAATACCCAAATCCAGAGTTCAGAGGATTGAGTAGAAAGCATTGAATTCCATGAGAGGACCCAGTTTTGAGATGTGTAGTGTGTGTCAGTCTGGGGAGGGCNTGACTGGAAATCTGGGTGCAGAAGGAGGAAGCTGCTGTATNTTTTATTTTTATTTTTATTTTTTACAAGCTTATAAAACACAAATGCCTGTGCCACTAGCTAATCTAAAACACTTTCAGTGCAATTGTTCAGTAGCGATAATCTGTCAACAGATTACAATTTTGCTTAATTTTAATGTGGCTAACTTAAGATGGTTGTATAGTAAATTTATGCAACTGATCACAGTTATTAAATTACCGCATCTGCAAAGGAAGCAATCAAACCCCTTATTACAGTTGCTGTGAGTGAATGCTAAATGTCAAGGAGTTACCAGTGCGCTGCGGGGANTCTCGATCCAGTTAAAGATGCATAAAATATCAGCACTTTTTTAATGCTTGTGCATTCAACAAAGACTCCCATCATAATTAACTGGTATGGAAATAAATAATTTTTACAAACTACCTTCGAAACAGTTGTGCTACGGTTTTTGTCAAAGTCGGTTGCTCTGTGGCGATATTTAAGCCCTTAGACACATTTCCCTCTTAACTCCATATGCTATAAAATATTTAAATCTCACAGAGAGGTTTGAAAATGATATTATAAATCCAACTCTCGGTGCTAAAAAGTAATTTATGATGATTAATTTAATTATACGTTCTAAGGTTTTGATATTTCAAAAACTCGAGATTAATTTTTTTTTTTTTTTTGGTGATGGTCCCAGTTTGACAGTTTGTAGGGGGAGGGGTGATTCTGTCTATAAACAGCTGCAGAGCACCAAAGGTGGAGGAGACCCACTAGGAATGTGGAAGGGGAGAGATGTGCACTGTGAAATTACAGCTGGGGAGCTGGTCTGGGTCCTGGCCCCGCATAGTCAGCTGTGTCCCCAGGAGCCAGTGTCTTGGAGAACCCAGCTGTGAAATGTGTGTGTTAAACTATGCACTCTGGGAGGTTCCCGCACAGAGTGCACGCACGTGTGGGGCGTGTGGGTCGAGGCATAAAAACTCTTGGAATAGCACCNGTCCCTAGGAAGGACCCACTCATGTTAGGTGTTTTTATCCTTTTTTCTGTGTCTCCCCCAGGGGTCCTCAGAAAAACACCTTCCTGANATCCATTTGTTTTTGCTGGTATTGGCCAAAACTGAATCCTATCACAGTTGAACCAGAGGGCTCTCTCTAGTCGACTCCTTTGGCAGACCTTATGCAGTAGTGGGCTTGCAGATCTTAGACCTTTCTGAGTCCGAAGGAAGGGGGAGAGCAGGTGTGCCAGCACCCANTAGATGTGGGGACCCCCACCCTCTCCAGTGTGCTGATTCAGACCCCCAAGTAACCTTGAGAGATAAGGGTCAGGATGCTGACCAGATCTCAAGATGATACCCGGTTCATGCCATTAGAAACAGAATCTTACTCTTGATGTCTCAGCTTTGGACATATCTAATATTGACTCTGTGGACAAAGTCATAAACCAGGGCTTTACTGTCTGATAGAAGGATTCTGGCGTCATTCTGTGTTGCAGTATGACCAGTATCAAGGTGCAGGCTGTGGCATGCCTTCACCCTTGCAAGGTGCAGGCTGTGGCATGCCTTCACCCTTGCAAGGTGCAGGTTGTGCACCTCAGCATCCACAGAGGGGGTGATTTGCTGAAGTGGGTGTTTAAGTATCAGGAGTGGGGTGACTCAACAGCAGATTCCCCACTCCTTTCCATGGCTTTCTCCTTTTGTTGTTATTTTGTTTTTGAGACAGGTTCTTCCTAGGTAGACCAGGTTGGTTTCAAACTCTTGACCCACCTGCCTTAATTTCTGGAGTGCTGGGATTATAGGTGTGTGTTGTCACACCTGACTTTGGTTTGCTTGTCTTGTCTAGTACATTCACCTGTGTTTGTTTGCAGTCATGTTATAATGTATTTGAAGAATAACTTTTAGTGTAACAGATGCATACAGAGTTCCATTTGTGCATTGTGGGTAGGGGTGTGTGTGTGTGTGTGTGTGTGTGTGTGTGTGTGTGTGTGTGTGTGTGTGTGTGTGTGTGTGTGTGTGTGTATTTATGTGTATAGGTTTTTACATATATTTATACATAATACATATAACCAAAATGAACTCAAGCCACGGTGTTTGTCTATAACATCTTATTTCTTTTTAAGATTTATTTTTATTTTATGTGTATGAGAGTTNGCTTATATGTATGTATGTGCACCACAAGTGTGTGGAGTGCCTGCAGAATCCAGAGAGGGTGTTAGAGAACTAGAGTCATAGATGATGGTGAGCTGACATATGGGTGATAGTAATCAAACCCAGGTCTTCTGCAAGAGCAGCTAGTGCTCTTAATCGCAGAGCCATCTCCAGCCTCATAACATCCCATTTCTGACTATTGAGAAATGAGCAAATTTGGACCNTATCAAACTGTAGCATTTGGCTTTTGATGCTCTTATGATAACCTGTAGTGTCTTCAAGAGAGATCTCACTTTGAACAATAATGTACAGCTAGAACTATGTGAACACTCAACTGGAAAATGTGTGTGTGCGCGTGTGCGTGTGTGCGCTCATGTTAAAAGGTCATATGGTTACCTTTTTGTATTAATGACTATAGCATCCAAGCTTCGATTCGCCATAGCTCTAAAATAATCTCAGAACAAAATCTATTAGGAGCTGGGCATAGTGGCTCACACCTGTAATCCTAGCACCCATAGGAGGCTGGGGCAGGAGGATCTGAAGCTCCCAGGTCAGCCTGGGCTTCTTACAAAACCTCAAACAACTAAAACCCAAACAAAACAGAAATCAGAGAAAGTGGTTCTTTGCTGGCCATGGTGGAGTTTCTGTTTCTTGCCACTGTTGTAGAAAGTATAGGACAGCAGCAATCCATAGGGCGTTTCTACTGTTTCTACTGTGTTGTTTCTACTGGAAACAACACAGAGGAACTGAAGTTCCTGGGACGGATGTGTGGGCTTGGGCAAACACTTCCCCATGTTGTGTGAGGACCTTGAGTGTTTTTGGATTCTGGTGTCCTCCATGGGTGGGTCCTAGAAACAATTTTTACAGATACCTCTGGACAGCTGTCGTCTGTCTGTCCGTCTGTCTTTCTCTTCCTCTCTCTGTGGTATTTTGAGGTAAAAGTATNCACCCATATAGTGTCCTTATAAAGGTCAATAGAGATATTTCTTGAGAATGAGAATGAGGGGGATGGATTTTACTTCATAAAACAGAAAGATTTCCGTGTAAATAATATACCAATTTCTGAAGTAATGTCAAATATTGGATTGGCTGTTTGTGGGAGTGGGTGTATATCCTTCTTTTGTTTTCTGTGTGTCCTATACACGTTTTCCTTTTATTTTTATTTCATTTTTTTAAGATAAAGTCTCTCTCTGAAGCTCGGACTAGCCTNGAATTCTTAATCATCCTGAGTGCNAGGATGNCTGGTATGTGCCTGCCCCNTGCATTTCTTAGTAGTTTAGATGTGATGTGGAGTCTTGTGTTTCTTTATTTTCTACCTTACATTCTAGGATACAACCACAAAGGGCTAGGCTGCTCCCAAGGGTCAGCCCCAAATGTNTAGGCACCAGGAAGAAGAGGTCCATTCTTCTGCATTGTGGAACCCCTCAGCTTCCCTGTGAGCTGTTTCCCCAGATGTCCTGTGGCATGGAACCTTCATTTGCCAGATTCTGGCTATGCCACATTTCTCTAAAATTGCTGGACCCACTGCTATTCCACCTGTGACAGATGACATCAGATACCCAAGTCTGGTGGTGTAGATCTGTCATCNTCACTGNCCAGCACACTACAATGGGAGGATCCCAAACTGAAGGCCCTCCTGGGCTATTTAGGGAGACCTTGTCTCAAAATAGATCTGAAAGGGGCTGGAGATGTAGCTCAGTCATGGAGCTCTTCNCTGACTTCTATCTTCAATATGGTAAAATACAAAATAAAGAGGAGGGGATGCCATCCCATGCTTGTGGGGTGGGATCTCCCAGGGCAGCAGAGTCACTGGGTCTAAGGCAGCCTTGGTGTGGGATGGGAGTGATCCCTAGTCACCTGAGTTCAGCCCTTGGCTTCCCACTTAATCTGCCGTGTCTGGGTAGCACACTACAAAGACTGACCCAGCCTACCTCAGGGCATATGAGAGGAGGCAGCCAACTGAAGAGCATTCAGGAAAGTGCTCAAAATGCACCTATGTGGCTGTGGCTGTCACATGACCATTGTAACTGTCNGGCTGGTGTGACTTTTGAGAGGATTCAGGTATGTTTTCCCAGAGCCCTTGGGTTTTTCTGAACTCATCCTCTATTGCATTTCAGGGTNGGAGCTATATTCAGGAGCCTTGTGGTGCCCTCCCNGATGCATAGCAATGCCAAGCCCAGGCCATTGCCTTTATGAAGGACGTGCCTCTCCAAGCCAGACCACTCGATGCCTATACCACTCATTTGTTTGTTTTCCTGTCCCCCCTATGGATAAGAGGCCCGGACTGGAGCGGTGGCATTCATGCACAGTCCAGCAGGTGTGATGGTGTTTTCCTTTGTTTGTTTCTTTTTTCCCATTGCCAGCAGTGAAAACCAGGGGCCCAGGAAGCTGAGCGAGCGCTCTGACAATGCTACATCTCCCAGCCATTTTATAGTTCTCAGTTTGAGTGAGGGCTTCACTAAGTTGCCCAGGCTAGCCTTGAACTCACTGTGTAGCCCACACTTCAACTTGCCATCCTCCTGCCTCAGCATCCTGAGTATCTGGGAAGAGGATACTCTTTGTACACTCCCTTTGTTTCAATTCCAATGGCTGCCACTCTGTGTCCATCATTTGCCTTGACAGGGAGGGTGACATTGACCGTGGGAGAGTGACCACTCTGGCCAAGAGGAAAAGGCTGCTTTTCATTTGGCTGAGAGGGCTTAGGAGATGTGAGTGAACCCTGTCATCTGCTCTCAGTGGGCTAGTGACAGGGATCCCTCACGTTTGAGTTGGCCTCGCCATTCCCAGCCTGTGAACTGGAATTCCATCCTCATCAAGTTCACCATCAGGGCCCCAAGCCCAGCCTGCCTTGTCTCACTGTCTTCCCACTGTAGCCGAGGCGTGGAGGAAGTGAGTTTTTAAAGATCCGCTAATGGCAATGAAGAATATCCCACTATAGCATTAAGGATTTTGCTTCTGAAATGTGTTTAATGTAAATATGCTGTCAGAGACCCTTCAAGTAATTGACACAAGCAGATGATTAGCAGTGTTCTCCACGGCGTTTTTGCATAATCTTACATTTTGACAGAACTCCTCAGCCGCGTTTCATTGTCAGCACCCCACAATCAGGAGGACTTGCCTCCCTGCCAACACTGACTTTGTCATTACGAATCTTGTAAGTGGTCATTTTACTAGTTCAGGGGTGTGTAGGGCTACCGTTANGGCACATTTGGGGGATATAGCTCTCCTGAGAAGCAAACGTTCACTAACTCAGATGAAATCAGATGAGACACTTGGCAGACCCCGAACTGGTAGGACTACTGTAGTTCACCAGAGCATGGGCCCCTCGGGGTGTCAGGTGGGACTACCATGGACCACCAGGGCATTGGCCCCTCGGGCTGTCAGGTGGGACTACCATGGACCACCAGGGCATTGGCCCCTCAGGGTGTCAGGTGGGACTACCATGGACCACCAGGACGTCGGCCCCTCGGGGTGTCAGGTGGGACTACCATGGACCACCAGGGCATTGGCCCNTCAGGGTGTCAGGTGGNACTACCATGGACCACCAGGACGTCGGCCCCTCGGGATCTTGGTTGGATATTCTGTGTGTGTGGCTGAGAGGGACTGCCCACCTGAGCAAAATGATTGAGAGAGGAAGAGCTTATTTCAGAGCCTGTTTCCAGAGGTGTTAGCCCATNGTGGTAGAAGAGTAGGGAGGAGCAGACCAGTTCCAAAGACACGGCGAGGGAGATGCTGATACTCTTCCTCCTTTTCCCCTTATTCCATCTGAGCCCCCAGCCTATGGACTAGTTCCACTCATTTGGAGTGGCTCATCCTCCTTAGAGGCCACTCCACAGACACCTCCACAGAGGTGTGCTTCAGCAGTGGCCTCGGAGCTTCCCCGTTCAGTGAAGACGGAACATTCACACTGAGCAGGCTACAGGAAAGGGGGCAGCAGATTGGTGGTGACCACCAGCCCAGCACAGACCCAGGCGGGCTTTTCTACGGCCAGCCCCACTGGGGAGTTGCCTTCTACAGAGCTAGTAGTCGCCACATTACTGAATTGGATTTTTTCCCCCCTACATGTTGAATTGAGTCTATCTTTGGTGATATAAAAAAAATTCATGTTCAATTATAATCATATCCAGCTGGTCCAAATTAAACTGCCCTGATCTATAAGCATCTATAACTGCATACAGTTAACTTACATTAGCAGTCAATATAATAAACCCTCACCTCTATTGAAGAGGCTCTGTTTCTCCTGCAGGTCTTTAATCTATCTCAATAGATTTCTGGTGTACAGCATGTATAGATCTGGCCAGTGACAAGGGTTAGGGAAGTCTTGTGTAGAACATTTAGTTGTAGCTCTGAAAAGCCCACATTCATCAGAGGGTGAAGTCGATCAGATTGTACCGGAATCAATGGAAGGCTTGTGGGATATCCCTCTTAGGCTTGTAATGCCTTCACCTGCTTTGGAAAGAACTCTTTCTC
>LZPO01034848.1:1072672-1100127 GCA_001675575.1 Neotoma lepida
GCCTTCTTCTTCGTGTAAATCTTAATTCCTGCTTGATGGGATCCATCCATTTACCTTTTTATACAGACACAGCCCTTAGATGTTGGAGGGAAAAACCAGTGAGTCCCAGTGAGAGTTGAGCTGTACACCTATAACCACTTTGAAAATGCGCATTTCTAGGACTGGCCCCCAATTCCCCAACCCATTGCCCATTTACCAGCTGTGCTTTTCTTGAGATTTACGACTGTCAAGTGTGTAGGCAATGGAGCTGTCTTATTGAAGACCACAAGTTACCCATGAAACACTGTTTTGCCTCCATGAGCTCCCATACACCAACTGCAGGTGTGTGGAACACAGAGCCNTGATTAANGTTGACCACTTTGTGTGCAGCAGTGAAGTCCAANCATCCATGAACATCCACCCAGCTTCTATAAGAAGANACAGTTCTTTCTTCCTGTGAAGTTGCCCTAAGTGATTGGCTCCACCATGTTAGGAGTCACCTCCTTGCTCGTGGAACAGAGGTAGAGGGATGTAGGAGTAGGGCTGAGAGTTTGTGGTTTTGATTTTTCTCTAGGAGGGAAGANGANGTGAAACTACATTGAGCTCAGANAAAGGCAGTATGAAAGGCCAGCAGGAATTTTCATCTCTCTGTCCANTCNTGGCACAGCTTATCCTGACACCAGCTGGTAGACCATCACTGGCCACCAGGTTTAACCAAATGGCATCAATCCACCCCACTGCAAGTTGGTTCCATTCATGGCTCTCCTGTGTCAGGTGTATCAAAGTGCTACCATGGGACACAGAGGTAAGGGTACAGACACCTTAGAGAGCCAAATGTCATGGCACACCACTGTTGGTTAGATGTCTGGGTAGAGTATGGGCTTGACGCCAAAGACAAAGCTAACTCAGACGGTTCCTAAACTGAGTGTTCATTCACTGTCCTTTATCTAAAGATTTGCCAAAGATAACTAGTTGCTTCTGTCATGTGAGGTGTTCTTTGCACATGGTAGGTGCCCAGACTCTAGCAGAGTACCCCTTGTAGAGGCACATGGAAGACCCTGTCTCTTGAGGTGGGCGGGCTGCCTTCCCTTTTGGGTCTTGGAGAACCTCCCAGCTGCTGGGCCTCCTCTTGCTCCTAGTCCTCTGCCTTAGGAGGGGCCATTAGGAAGCCATTCTGAGCAGGGACCACTGTAGCAAGAATCAAGAGATACAAGCCAGAAGTGTGGGGGCCCTGCATGTGACTGCGGCCCTCCTATTTTCATGTTGAAATATTATTTTAAACAACTTTAATATGCATTAATTATCCAAAAATAATGGATTCCTCTGACATTTTCATGTGTCTATATAAAGCACTCTGATCATACCTATCCTCTCTTCTCCCTCCTCCCCCATTCTTACTGGTTACTTTCCTCTTCCCTAACTGTTCAGCTACTACTTTCTTCTCTGCCGCTCTCCTTTTACAGTCTAGATTCTACATTTGAGAGAAAACATGCAGTACTTGTCTTTCTCAGTCTGGCTTGTATCACTTAGCACAGTGATCTCTGGTTCCGTATACTTTCCTGGAAATAACCTCATTTCCTTCTTTGTGCCTGAATAGTACTCCACTCTNTGTGTAGACCACATTTCCTTTCTCCATGCATCCGTTGGCAGGCCCCTAGGCTGATTCCCCAACTTGGAATTGTGAGAAGTGCCTCATTCAGCACAGCTGAGCGGGTGTCCCAGTGGTTTGCTGACTTAGATGCCTCTGGAGATACTCAGGAGCTAGTCTCTTGTTTTCTGCCATATCGGGAGGAGCAGCTCTGAGTCTGGAGCAGTGGGGAGTTTCCCCTATGGGAAGGTGTCTCTGGAGCAGAGCTGTCCTTGCTCTACTAAGCAGCAGTGGACTGTAATGACTGCAGCAGCCTCCTGTCACCCTGGCTGTGCCAGAGTGACATGGCCTTACACACACTGCCTTCCCTTGCCAATCAAGTAATGTTCTGCTTTTCTTGGCCTGGAAGCAGTCCTGCTCTGTTAACACAGTGGTCCCCAACCGAATGAGCCTCCGCCGTGCATATNACATCAAATTAACATGTACGAAATTAATATTCCTGACCTTGCTAGTGGGGAGAACCATCAATCTAAGGGAGGTTGTCATCCCAGTGTGGCCAGCCTTCTGGAGAAGGCCTCTCCATTATAACTCAGCCATGTGCACNTTTTTGTAAAGTCAGGCCATGCCCTTCCCTCAGGCCTGGCTTGGGCACTGGGATTTTCTCCAGTTTTCTGGGGACCTCCACACTGGCAATGCTTGTGAGACCCCTGATCCTCCTGACATCTTCCCTTTGTCTTAAGTGGCGGTGGTAACTTCCATTATTCTTAACAGCTTCTAGATGTCCTTATGTGACTCTAGGTGTCCAGGTGGATGCACGGAGAATACTCATGGTCTCTGTTGAACTGTGACTTCCTGCGTCCAAGCATAAACTCTCATTCTCCAGAACAATTTGTTTTTCTCTCCATTTCATATTTATTAACCAGTCAAATAGCCAAACATGTAGCCGCATCCCCTTGGTGTTACATGTTTAGCCAGGGCCATTCAGCTACATCCCTCGATTTCTTTTGGCCACTTCTTCACTCTCTATTTCTTCCCCCAGTGCTGGGGATTCCTGCGTACTAGGCAAGGTCTCTACCACTGAGCCATGCCACTAATCCTTTATTGGTGAATCTTAGGTAAGGATTCTACCCCTGAATNACATCCCCAGCCCCTCACAGAAGGAGTCTAGGCAGATGCTCTACCACTGAACCATGCCCCAAGTTCCTCACTGGGAGATTCTAGGCAGGGGCTCTACCACTGAGCCACGCCCCCAGCCCCTCACTGGGGGATTCTAGGCAGGGGCTCTACCACTGAGCCACTCCCCCAGCCATTCACTAGGGGGTTCTAGGTAGTTGCTCTACCTTTGAGCCACACTCCCAGCCCCATTCCCTTTCACTCTTGATGCTTTGAGCCCTCTACCAATCAGCAGACAGAATTAGATCCCTGTGTCTTGAGTGTCAAGAGTCTGGCGTTGCCGCAGGGTAGGGGGTGGTGTGTGTTAATGTTTGGCCAGTGCCAACCTAGCACTGAATGCTAGCTCTTGCNTCTTCGTACCTCCAAAGCTCTTGGATCTTGGTTCTTTGGACATCTGAGGAGAGTTGTTAAGTCCCAAATCAGCCTGCAGTAGATATGGTAAATGCTGTGATCCGCCCCCCACGACCTGCCCCAAGGGGGAAATCATCATGAAGCATGCAACAGTAGAACCGCATGTAAAAATAACCCAGAGGGCACACGGCCTCCAGTACCTACCTGAGCAGTCTTCACAAAGCAGAAATTCTTGTATCAACTACATCTGTCCAGCTCTGTGTTCATGGTTAGATTTAGGTGGGAATTTCTGAGGACTTTGAACTTTTTAACCCCCACACACAGAGATGACTCAGGGTCGGAAGTGAGCTGACAGGGGATCTGGAACTCAGCTTACAGGATGCAGTCTGNCTGGCAGCTGGGGACTGGGGGGACACTGGCAGTCACTGGGGTCTAGGTGTCCAAAGTGCCTTCTTGAAGCACTGACTGACTTCCTGCTGGGGAAGCACTGGCAATTCTTTGATAATTCCCAAGCAGTGTTGCTATTGGGTAGAGCTGAGCTTGGCCATTGTGATAGNCTCTTCCTTCCTAGAAGTCCAACAGATGGGCTAGAGTCATCGGAAAACATGTGAGGTCAACTCTAGTAGGCTTCCCTACCTCCTTCCTTCTCCTTTAATTCTCCTCCTTCTTTCTCCATGGCCTTCATCTTAAGGTTTCCCTTGAAAGGCAGCAAGACCTGAGTAGTTGCTTTGAGAGATACCCATTGAAGGCCCTACAGGAGGATGCTGAGCCCAGAGCTAGTCCAGGACCAGCCTGGTCCTGGACACTTTCGTGGACAGCAAACCCCTGTGCAGTTGGTACACTGCATTTGAAGAGGCCCTTTAGCTTGGAAAAGCACCTAGGCTCATGCATCATGAAGTCTTTGGTGAGACTCAGGAGATGACTTTGGACNATTTGATGTCCACTCTGCTTGCTCTCTCTTGTTCATGATGAAGAATATGCACCTCAGAGACTAGAAGGCAGCCAGCCTGGGGCTGAAGAAGCGCTAAAAGCCAGGCCTCCACTGCTGTGACTTGGCACAGTTTCATAGAAGAAAATGCAGTGCTGAAATGCCAGCAGTAGTGGTGATCCTCTCCATGGTCCAGGCTCTTCAACATTCCTCTCACATATTTCCTGGAGCTCTGCTCTGATGTGAGCCCCTGGGAGAGGTGTCCCTGTGGGCAGTCAGGAGTGATTCAGACACCTCCTGATGATGTTACTATCTTTGCTTCTCCATTCACTTCCTCTAACAGTAGGACTTAGAGACCCATGGAGGCTTTGGCATTGCCTTTAAGCTTGATCTGTGATCCATGACACAGACTTAGGATGTATATGAGTCCTGGAGAGCTCAATAGCTGTCCAATTTTAGGCATGTCCCTGGCATCTTCTAAACAGTTCCATGTCTCCAATATGACTACAGGAGAGGCTAGGTTTGTTGAGGCCCTGTGGCCTCCTCTACCCTCAGGAGATATCAGAATGCCTTCTTTGCTCGGGATGGCATAGGTAAATCTCTGAGGGTTTCTTTCCACCTCCCTAGTACTCCCTAATACATGCTAGGGAAATGCGTACCATCGAGCTACATCCCCAACCCTCTTTGCCCTTTTCACTTTGAGACAGGATCTCACTGAATTTCCCAGGCTGGCCTTGAACTCATTCTGTGGTCCAAGCAGGACTTATACAGGAAATCCTCCTGCTTTGACCTCGGGAGTACCTCCAGAGTTGTGCCTCCACAGCTGGCTTCTGTTTCCCTGTTGCTGTGGTCATCAGTCTACCAGTGGTCAACCCTTAGCTGGTCACACCTTTAAGAAGGAACACTGAGAACTCAGAGAAGATGGACAAAAAGATATCTAACCTTGGAATTGACCCCTGGTTCTCCCTTGGGGCGTCATTTCCATGGCCACCTTGGTGGCTACNCAGAATTCCAAACTCCTGGCCCACACCATCTTATTAGCCTTTTGCATTAAGGTGATCTCAAGCTTGCGTCCTGTCTCATCTCCATCATGTCTTATTCCCTCCTTCCCTGACCACCTCCAAGCCCAATCCCATCTCCCTGGCCTGTCTGTCCTTCACTTCATCATCTCTTTGTTCCCCCCATTCACCCCCTCCTGAGCCTCTCAAGGCTCTGACCTTGTCATCAGCCCTGGGCAACGATGTGGGGCAGAGGCAATCTAAACTTACCCACAAGTATGCTCTCTGGTCTTCTTTCTGCTGAGAAGCCATGGGAGCAGTCTGTAAGGCACTGTATCAGGTTCTCAAGTTCTAACTTCACAACCTTTATGTCAGCCCTAAATATGCTCCTAAGCACAGGGCAACTTGTAATCACTTCTAGGAACAAGGCACAGCCATTTCCTCTCTTCCCAGCTGTCCCCCCCTCCCTGCCCACCTGTCTCCCCACAGCTTCTGTGACCTGAGTNCCCAGACCCAAGCTCTTGCCCCTTCACCTTGGGGCAAGCTCATTAACAATGTAATGAAGTAATTTCCACTTACTCAGAAAGAAATTCTAGTGTTCCTCAGCTTGCTGTTTATATTTATATTATTTATATGAAGTGCATTAATTTCCTTGTTACACAGAGGTAGAGTTTAGCCAAGGATGATAAATATTATTGAGAGGATTCCTGCCTCTTGCCCTTCTTATGGCTATGGTGGGCCTACTCTTTACCCTTGGACACATCCACCAATCCTTCAGCCCTCCTGGAGGGGAAGGGGTGGGGTCTTTGGAANTATTATGTTCTGCATTCCAGCATACACTCACTCCCATACCCTTTCGGGGTTGGGCTTTTTCAGATCCAGACCCAGAGTTGGGGTCTTGGGGTCAGAAATAGCTCAGTGTAATTCTTTGAAAATCACGTTTAAAAAAAAAAAAGCCTGCCAATTTCTTCATCCCTTCCCACGACCTTTGGAAAGATCTGAGGCGAGGAATGTGAGACCCTCCTGTCCAGTCCACATAGTAGGCTGGGCATTGTTTCCTCTGTGGCTTGCCCTTCCAGGAGTGTTGGGTAATTGGGTNTTAAAAGATGCTTACGAATGTAAGCCTCTTTCTCAGGAATGTGCTTTTACCTGTGTCCCAGTTTGGTTCCACTTGGCTGGGTTCTACTGTTCAACCCACCCTTTANCCCGGGAGTCAAGTGCCTTGTGTCTTTCCACACTGTGTTTTCGTTTGTGGAATAGAGCAAGTGGGGGGTTGGATATAGGTCAGGAAAGTGGCATGGCAGCTGGACCACCCTCATGAAGAGAGGCTGTCAACCAAGTGACTCCAGCCCAAGTCCACCCCACCCTTGTAAGTCTCTGCCCCCTCCTAAGTTTTTCTTTGCTTCTTGTACAGCAGTAGGTAGTCGGGATGGAAGCCCCTTTGCCCTCATTGTCCAGCTGCATCTGCTGTTGGAGCCGGCAGCAAAGTTCAGTCTTCTAAAGCAGAAAGGCACGATGATGCATCCCATGTCGGTCACACTCAGAGAGCAGATCCAGAAAGGACTTGGCATCACACCCTGGCACATCTCCATCCTGGGACTGACTTGAATCTGTACCCACCTTAGCTAGTTAGCTATTGAGGGTCCTGGAAGAAGTCAACTGTAATGTTCCTTTGTGTCTCCTGTGGATAGAGGTTGAGTGACCACTATGAATCTGAGCCGTGGTATGCGAATGATTTAAAGGTATCCACCATAGATTTATATTTTGGCATTTGATCCTTCCTGTGACAATGTACGGAGTGGTGGGGCCACTAGGAGGTTGGCTTGGAGGGAGGTCCTTGGGTTTGCCCTCAGGTCAAATTAGGGTGGCTCTTGTGGGATCTTGCAGTAGTCCTTGTGGGAGTTGGTGCTGAAAGAGCAGACAAGGCGCTGAGGTGTTCTCTGCTGTCCTGTTCTAAGATGTAGCCTTTCCCTCCACATAGATGTCTGTTATTTGTCATGGAGCCCTTGCAAAGGCAGCAATGGGCGGTGTGGATCCAAGTCTTCCGAACCTAGGAGCTGAGTACATCCCTTCCTCTATCATATTAGCTTGCCTTGGGAATTTTGTTAAATCACAGAAAACTGACTTGCACAGCCAGACACTAGGCCGTGTAGCAGACATCTGGGACGGGGAGTTTGGGGCGTGTGGGCATGGTCCTGACNTCATGGAGTTGACATTTAGTTAACACCTGGCTACACAGCAGTGATGCCAGTGGCAACTACAGGAACAAAAGCTGTCTGTTTCATCCCCTCAGAGATGGGCTTCCATCCCAAGTCTCCATCTGGGGTGGCAGCAGTGAGCAGAGGGGAGTTAGGGATGAGGAGATCCTACCACATCCTAGAGGCCCAGGAGAGCTGGAAGGAANCTAGAACAAANTAGNGAGAGGTTNTNGGGGGCACTTTGAGGAATTGGGGCTTTTGTCTGAGGCCAGCGAGGAGTCTTGAGGGTGTACTCCAGGTGAGTAATGTGAGCAGTCAGATGTTTTGTTACAGTCCCAGTGGCTTCTGTTTGTACTAGATTGAAGGGTATGGAGTGGGGAGGACGACATGCTGGTGTCTGCACCAGGCTGGGATGGGAGGGGCCAGAGACATATCCAATCCTGTTACCAAGGCTGTTAATACCACTCTGCAGCTGGCAGTGACCTCAGGCTAGCCTCTTCCCAGATGAGACAGTGAGTGTATAATGCTGACCTACTGTGAGTTGACTGGGTGCAAGAATTCAGATAAGTGTGTGCATAAAGTTAAGTAGNAATGCAGGAGTCAAATAAGTATACAAGAGAGTGGCAGGACATTCTCAAGCTGTCCTTCCTGCCAGGTGCTGGAACAGCACCAGCATCTGAAAACCTACTAATGCACACAGACAGTGACTGAAGCCACCAGTGTCCTCTTCTGACTTACTGAATCCAGGNTATTAGCTGTCCCAAGATCCAGAAGTAATTCTTCTATGCAACCAGAGACTTTGCATGTTTGATTCCACTCAAAGAAGAAAAGACTGTGGCATGGCATAGTGGTACAAGCCTGCAATCCCAACACCGGGGAGGCTGACGATCCTGAGTTGGAGGCAGCTTGGGCTACATAGCGAGAATCTAGCTTTATAAAAGGAGNGGGTGGGGAAGGAAAGGGCTGGAGAGGTGGCTTAGCTGTTAAGAACACTGGCTGCCCTTCCAGAGGACCCAGATTCAACTCTCAGCTCATAACCACCAGTTCCNGTGAATCCAATGCCCTCTTCTGGTCTCCACAGGCACAAGGTGTGACTGTGGTAGATAGACATACATGCAAGCAAAATAAAAGTATAAATAAAAAATAAAAACAAATAATTTNTAAAGAAGTAGAGTGATTTTTGCCCTGCATATACCAGGCCCTGGGTTTGATGATCCCCAGCACAAAAGAAAAAATGGACAAGATAAAGCCTAAGATTTGATTTTCTTTTCAATGTGTATGTATATGGGTGGGTGGATGGGTGTGCACCTGCACGTGCAAGAGTGCAGAAGCCCACAGAAGACAGAAGTGTCTGGATGCTCTTCNGNGTTGCCTGCTATGGGAACCAGGAATTGAACTCAGGTTCTCTTCAAGGGCAGTACTTGCTCTTAACCACTGAGCCATCTCTCCTGCCCCAAGATCGCATTTCTGAAAACTCTGTTTGGTCATGTACCAGAAAGGACAGATTGACATCTCAGTTCTTAACCCTTTGCTCACAAAAGTCTTAAAACACAGAAATGGAGAGGAGGACCTTATAGGTCACTGTACTGGTGCACCATGTTATACACACAGGGAAACTGAGGCCCAGAGGGAAAAAGGCTATTTCTCTTAGGACAGCAGCTTCCTTGTTTGTGGAGTGAATGGATGTTCCCATCCCTTCATCCTCTTTGCCACTCTTCTGACCTATTTCCACTCTCTTAAGTTTGTTTATTTGTTTGAGACAGGGTCCAAATAGGACAGTCTGACCTTGAACTCAGCGTGTTGCTGGGCTCTCAAGGTTTTAAACTCAGTGATCAAGAGCATGTGACATCCTCAGAGGAGTGGTGATTGCACAACACAGCAATNCCTGTTCTCGGGCACCCATTATAATGTGGAGAAGAATCCANGGTTGGTACCTTCGTCTTAGTCTCAGGAAATATTCCCCACTNTTGGGTCTGAACCTGTTGGTCTTTTGCTAGATAGTGAAGTTCCTGGCACAAAAGTGTGCCAATATGCNTATAGAGACTCTCAGAAGCCTGGACAGGGCTGGAGCTAAAGTGTTGGGGAGGCCAGATCTCCCAAGAACCCAGACCTTCCTGGCATAGGAGCTTGTTCCTTTTTCTCAGGGCTGAATTTTGNTNCCACCAGGGAGTTTGGCCATGCTTTCTTTTCAATANTAATATCCTTCTCGTTCATCAGACTGATGACACTCTGATACTATTGTCCATCTCAAAGAGCATATTAGAGTGTGTTGGGGACCAGCCCGTGGTAGGAGCTGGTCACATCAACGATGATGCATGTAAATAGGATTTCAAATGGCCTTCTAGGTATTCAGTGTGTGGGTACTTCCATAGAGGGTATGGGAGCCAGGCAGGCCCTGAAACAAATGCTCATTTTCTCCATACCATCCATGTCCGTTGTTGACCTCTCCTGGTTCCTGATGTCTTGCAATGACTATTGTCTCTNGATTTATTCTGCTCCCATTCTTAATTCTGTGCAAGCTCCAGAATAGAAGCAATGGTCCAGTGTGTGGTGTTCAGGCTTGAGATGGTGGCTCTGAAGCACCTGTCCATGAGACACAGACTTTGATTGCCCTATTCATTTCTTTCCTCACAGTTGGGACAGAATTTCCCAGCAGAAGCAGTCTAAGGGAGGAAGAGCTTATTTTGGCTCCCTGTTTCAGGGGACTACCCTTTCATCGTGGTGGCAAGAATGGAGAGTCTGGCCACAGCTTGTCAGGCAGGAAGCAACATGCTGAAGCCAGAAACTGAAACAGAAACCGAAATAGATTCTCACCTTCAAAGCCTGATCCCAGGAACCTACTCTACTGACTAGGTTACAGTCTCAGGTCACAACTCCCTAAAACCAGCAAAGGACCAAGTTTCAAAGAGACATTAGTTTGTCAAGGGCATTCCATATTCAGATCATAGCAGGATCTGTCTCCATCTGTGTCCCCAGCCTCCCCTTAGGTCTCTGGCAGCAACACAGGCCATGTGTCTTTCTCACCCCAGACTGCCCTGTAGAGCCCCTCCTTAGTGCATGGGGCCACCCAGTGAGTTTCCAGAGACTGAGACCCAGCGTGGCCCTTTTTAGCTGCCCTCTGCAAGGATTTTAAGAGAAATTGCAGACCCACTTAATGCCCCAGTCTCCACTGTGCTGTGTGACCAGCCCTCATCAGTTTGCCCCAGCCTGAGTGGACTCCTGAGAGACAGGGAGTCCTAAGCCAGGATAAGTCCAGGCAAATTGGAACTCTTAGTCACTTCACTCCAGCCGACCTCCCTCCAGCTTGGATCTCTGAAGGCATTTGGGAGTCAAGATTTCTAGAATGTTCTGCAAATTGGGGAAAGATATGAGGGAGATTGTTCTTCCCTGTTTCTGTTCTAATTCATGATTAACATTCTTCACTGTTTGTGGGAAGAGTGTCCCTCAGGCTCTGGGATGGTCCCCTGAACTTCGACTCAGGGCCAGGCCTCAGACTCAAGGCTCACCACAGCACCTGGCAGACCACAGCAACGTACTTCTGCCAATTTCTTTTTCCTGTTTTCTTTCCCATGCAAGATCTCCCTATGTTTATCTGGACTGGCCTGAAACTTGTGATCCTCCTGCCTCAGCCTCCTGAGTGCTAGGATTGCTGACAGGTGTAGGCGGCCACTACCAGCTCTCCTGAACATTTCTAAAGGGTGTCCTATGGCTCACAATCAAGGTTCTTGCTTCCTACGGTGCATATAAAGAACCATGTCCCTTTCTCAAAGCTGGGACATGGTTCCCGTCCAAGATCCCTTTACCATCGCTGCCTCCCTGCAGTTCAGCTTAGAAATTATGGTGGTCAGAACAAATGCAGATTTGATGGTGGTCAAATAGGAAGGTAAGGCATCTGTATAGGTTCCAAAGAATCAATTCTGTTTTTTCAAACCTTATTTTTCTGATCTGAAATTGGAGCACATCACTTCAGCTATTGATTCTACAAACAAGGCACTCCTCCCTTTTCTAAGAACTCTCTCTTTTTATCACCCTAGCAATTGCCAGTGCCATATCACTGCCACTCTGTCCGTTTACCATCGGCCTTTTTTTTGGTTTTTTGAGACAGGGTTTTTCTGTGTAGCTTTGGCGCCTTTCCTGGAACTCGGTAGCCCCAGCTGGCCTCGAACTCACAGAGATCCGCCTGCCTCTGCCTCCCGAGTGCTGGGATTAAAGGCGTGCGCCACCACCGCCTGGTGCCATTGTAAAGATCTCAACATGTAGCCCTGGCCGGTCTGCAACTCAATGTGTAGAGCAGGNTGGCCTCAAACCCNCCCTGTTGCCTCTGCCTCCCCAGTGCTGGAATTACAAGTGTGTGCTACACACCCTGTATCCATTGGTTTTTAGTTCCTGGCAGGAAGAAAAAATCACCCACCCCATTCCCTTTCTCCTTTAGCTTAAAGCTGTTGCTCACGCAGGGCTGGTCACAGCACAGCATGCACAAAACCACCAAGGTATAGAATAACCCAAGAATGGAAAAAATGTATCACAGTGTCCCATTGGCACAGATGTTCCCAGGGCTCTGGGCCTCCTGTGGGGGTTAGGGATTCTTCTAGGACTCCTAGCTGCTGGACTCNGCTATCCACCTGCTCAGGAATGCCTGTTGGATTTCCGTTCCCAGTACAAGGCCTCCAAAAAGACGGAATCCCTGTAGGATACCCATGGAGCCTGTTCTGAGTAAATATTGACAAAGTCGTCTAAAGAGCAAACACTCTGACATTTGTAAGGTCCAAGCAGGGTTTGTATATATTTATACAGCAGGAGCGGACTCTGCATACCAATTCTCCTGAACCCGTTCTGCTATAATTCCATAGGACAGTATACGTGTGTGTGTGGGTGACTGAGCATGTGGGGAACAAGGCCAGTGCTGGGTTATGGCCACTCACCATCTTCTCTCCCAGGAACACTTCAGGCCCCATCCCTGGCAAGACACTTACTCTGGGCTTCTTTTAGACCTACTTTTCTAGGAAGAAGAAAAGAAGGAGAAAATGCCACAATCCTTGGTGTTAATTTATTATAATTGATGAACTTTCTTTTTACTTGGTAAAAATCTTATTGATGTTTTTGTACTTTATATTTATTAAAGACTGAGCCTCAAAAATGTAATGAGTGAAAAAAAAAGTGCTTGCTTAATTTAAATTGTAAGTCTGTCTGTTAAGAAATGCATTAGAGGTAGGAGAAGCATAAGACATATTAATTGACAGACAGGAACTGCTGTCTCTGAGGTTGATACAAGTAATTTATTACTTTAGAAGTGAATGCCACCTCCAGAATGTGCTTCATTAATTTCAAATTTAGTTTTAATTTCAAGCTGTTGCCCCTTGAGAAGAATAAGGTGGCAAATTATGTTTGAAGAGCAGATTTTTTTTTTGCTCCAAAGAAACATCATATTTTAACTATTTAATTTTACAAATAAATGTGCCCATCTCATTTGCCACATTCCCAAGAGCCGAGAACGTATTCTAGGTCTGATCAACATTTACTAATTTTTTTTCTTTCTTTTTCCCTTTTTCCTCTTTGTTCTCACCCTCTGCTCTCTCATTCTCACCTGTGATCATGGCAGCCTATGTTTCCGATGAGTTAAAGGCAGCCGCCTTGGTAGAGGAAGACATAGAGCCTGAGGAGCAGGCGGCNGATGGAGAGCCCTCAGCCAAGTACATGTGTCCCGAGAAGGATCTCAGCAAGGCCTGCCCAAGCTACCAGAACTCACCAGCTGCTGAGTTTTCCAGCCACGAAATGGACAGCGAATCTCACATCAGTGAGACCAGTGACCGGATGGCTGACTTTGAAAGTAGCTCCGTTAAGAATGAAGAGGAGACCAAGGAGGTCCCGGTGCCCCTGGAGGACACAACCGTGTCAGATAGCCTGGAGCAGATGAAGGCCGTGTACAACAACTTCCTGTCCAATTCCTACTGGTCCAACCTCAACCTGAACCTGCACCAGCCCTCCTCAGAGAACAACGGTGGCAGCAGCAGCAGCAGCAGCAGTAGCAGCAGCAGCTGCGGCAGCGGGAGCTTCGACTGGCACCAGAGTGCTATGGCGAAGACCCTGCAGCAGGTGTCGCAGAACCGCATGCTGCCTGAGCCCAGCCTGTTCAGCACNGTGCAGCTCTATCGCCAGAGCAGCAAGCTGTATGGCTCCATCTTCACCGGGGCCAGCAAGTTCCGTTGCAAAGACTGTAGCGCTGCCTATGACACCCTGGTGGAGCTGACGGTGCACATGAACGAGACAGGTCACTATCGCGATGACAACCATGAGACTGACAACAACAACCCCAAGCGCTGGTCCAAGCCTCGCAAGCGGTCTTTGTTGGAGATGGAAGGGAAGGAAGACGCTCAGAAGGTGCTGAAGTGCATGTACTGTGGCCACTCCTTTGAGTCCCTCCAAGACCTGAGCGTCCATATGATCAAAACTAAACACTACCAAAAAGTGCCTCTCAAGGAACCTGTCACACCTGTTGCAGCCAAAATCATCCCTGCCGCTCGGAAGAAACCTTCGCTGGAGCTGGAGCTGCCTAGCTCCCCCGACTCCACAGGTGGAACCCCCAAAGCTACCCTGTCTGATACCAGTGATGCTCTGCAGAAGAACTCCAATCCTTACATCACGCCAAATAACCGGTACGGCCACCAGAATGGGGCCAGCTATGCATGGCACTTTGAGGCCCGAAAGTCCCAGATCCTCAAATGCATGGAGTGTGGCAGCTCCCATGACACACTCCAGGAGCTCACAGCCCACATGATGGTCACTGGCCACTTTATCAAGGTCACAAACTCAGCCATGAAGAAGGGGAAGCCCATNATGGAGACACCTGTCACGCCCACCATCACCACCTTGCTGGATGAGAAGGTACAGTCTGTGCCACTGGCAGCCACCACGTTCACATCTCCCTCTAATACACCTGCGAGTGTCTCCCCGAAGCTGACCGTGGAGGTCAAAAAGGAAGTGGACAAGGAGAAAGCAGTCATGGATGAGAAGCCCAAGGAGAAAGAGAAGACCAGNGAGGAGGAGGAGAAGTATGATATTTCTTCCAAGTACCACTATTTGACTGAAAATGANTTAGAAGAAAGCCCTAAAGGGGGGCTAGATATCCTGAAATCCCTCGAAAACACAGTAACATCAGCCATCAACAAGGCTCAGAATGGCACTCCCAGCTGGGGGGGTTACCCCAGCATCCACGCCGCCTACCAGCTCCCCAACATGATGAAGTTGTCCCTGGGTTCCTCAGGGAAGAGCACACCCCTGAAACCCATATTTGGCAACAGCGAAATCGTGTCTCCNACAAAAACCCAGACCCTGGTCTCTCCACCCAGCAGCCAGACCTCCCCTATGCCCAAGACAAACTTTCATGCCATGGAAGAACTGGTGAAAAAGGTCACTGAGAAAGTTGCCAAAGTTGAGGAGAAAATGAAAGAGCCCGAAGGCAAGCTGTCACCACCCAAGCGGGCCACGCCGTCCCCTTGCAGTAGTGAGCAGAGTGAGCCCATTAAGATGGAAGCCTCCAGTGACGGTGGCTTCAAAAGCCAGGAGAACAGCCCCAGCCCGCCAAGAGATGGGTGCAAGGAGGTGAGCCCTGCTGCGGAGCCGATGGAGAANGGCAAGGAGTTGGTGAAGCCCCTGAGCGGGGGGCTCAGCGGCAGCACAGCCATCATCACGGACCACCCACCAGAACAGCCTTTTGTGAACCCCCTGAGTGCCCTGCAGTCGGTCATGAATATCCACTTGGGCAAGGCCGCCAAGCCCTCCCTGCCTGCCCTGGACCCCATGAGCATGCTTTTCAAGATGAGCAACAGTCTAGCCGAGAAGGCAGCCGTGGCCACCCCACCACCCCTTCAGGCCAAGAAGGCGGACCATCTGGACCGCTATTTCTACCACGTCAACAATGACCAGCCCATAGACTTGACAAAAGGAAAGAGTGACAAAGGTTGCTCTTTAGGTTCAGGGCTTTTGTCCCCCACGTCCACATCCCCAGCAACTTCCTCATCTACAGTGACAACGGCAAAGACATCTGCCGTCGTATCATTCATGTCAAACTCGCCACTGCGCGAGAATGCCTTGTCAGATATATCCGATATGTTGAAGAACTTGACAGAGAGCCACACGTCAAAGTCCTCCACCCCTTCCAGCATCTCTGAGAAGTCTGACATTGACGGGGCCACCCTGGAAGAGGCCGAGGAGTCCACTCCAGCTCAGAAGAGGAAAGGCCGCCAGTCAAACTGGAATCCTCAGCACCTGCTGATCCTGCAGGCCCAGTTTGCAGCCAGCCTCCGGCAGACATCAGAAGGGAAGTACATCATGTCAGATCTGAGCCCCCAGGAGCGCATGCACATCTCTAGGTTCACCGGGCTCTCCATGACCACCATCAGCCACTGGCTGGCAAACGTGAAGTACCAGCTTCGGAGGACAGGTGGAACAAAGTTCCTCAAAAACTTGGACACTGGACACCCTGTGTTCTTTTGTAATGACTGTGCGTCACAGATCAGGACTCCTTCCACGTACATCAGCCACCTAGAGTCACACCTGGGCTTCCGGCTACGGGACTTATCGAAATTGTCCACCGAACAGATTAACAGTCAAATAGCACAAACCAAGTCGCCATCAGAAAAATTGGTGACATCCTCCCCGGAGGAGGACCTGGGGACCTCCTATCAGTGCAAGCTTTGTAATCGGACCTTTGCGAGCAAGCATGCCGTTAAACTTCACCTCAGCAAAACTCACGGGAAGTCGCCAGAAGACCACCTTCTGTTCGTTTCCGAGCTGGAGAAGCAGTAGCATTTGCTGCAGGGCGGAAATGACTGGAGGGAAATGCTGAAGGCACCTTAAAGCCCCTCTGTCTTGTTCTTGGCACATGTTCTTACGTTAACTGCAGAGGATCATTCTGGGCTGNACTGTTTGGTATAACTGTACAGTGTTTAATAGAGAGGTGCATATAATCAGCTGTTGTTACTGGTAAAATAACGAAGGTTAAAACGCAGTGCTAAGTGTTTGGAACTTTGTGTAAATGGGATTTAATTGTGAGCATCCCCTTGATGCTTCAAGCTGCATGCATTAACAGACAGTTTAATTAAGCATTTATAACGAAACCAGGCACACTTTTTCCATGAAACTTGGGTGTGCTGGCATTTCTCACCCTTTCATCTTTAGCCCTCTGAGTACTACGAAGCACTTTTGCATTAATTTGGTTAAAAAAAGATAATAATAAAACAAAATAATAATGAATAATAATAATGTATGAAACTCTGTTTTTAAACTCCTTACCAGCTTAGTTATAAGGAATAATAGGAACCTCCATTTATGCAGATCTGCAGGGGTATAACACGCCTTGAAATTTAAAAGAATATTATTTTCACATTGAAACATAGATGTATATATTGTATAGATTTCAAACTCTTATGGGAAAATGTGACTGGTTAAATGACCCTTTCTTTCTTGCATTTATAACAAGTGTTTTATGTACCTGCTATACTCTGGGCACAAGCCATGCCTCTGTATAGTGTATAATTCCTTATCTTTTTCTTTTTTTAAGGTTTATGTTGTTTTTTTTTACATGCAAACGTTGTAAATTATACAGAAAATTCCACAGATAGCATTTATAAAATATACAGAAGCATTATCTCAAAGCAAGGTATGATGTTTGTTTTGCTATACGGCACATCTATATTGATAGAGGGTTCATGTTTAAATTATACATATTTATTAGCATTCTATTATCATTTGTTTTGAGGCCAGGAAATCCATCCCTGGCAGACATCATAACTATTTTGCACATGGTTCTTAAAGGTATTTATTAGAAATTAAAGGATGCTCAAAGTAAACTCAGTGCTCAAAGGGTTAAGTCTATTTGAAAAGGAAAAAAAAATTTAAAAAAACCCAACAACTTGTACTGTATTTCCTGAACATTGATAAAGCCTTTAAAATGTTTGTACTGTAATCCTTTGCTTAAAACTCATGAGGCGTTCTGTGGGACAACCACTTTCACTTATTTATAAGCCCTCTTGGTTGCTAGTTCATAATGTGGGATTCTCTCTCTCTCTCTCTCTCTCTCTCTCTCTCTCTCTCTCTCTCTTTTAATTTCAATCGGTAACTTTGTTTTGTTCTTCCTAATTATTCTTCCAAGATCCCACACTGCAGTTTTATCTTTAGGCTTATGGAAGGTAACCCGTGGTTACCAGCTTTCCAAGCCATTCTGTTCTTCTCCATTTCTGGCAGTTAATTTGCAGAAATAACTGACAGCTGACACCATATGAGAACCTATGTATAAAATATTGGCATGTAAACACCACAGACACCATGACACACTCCGTGCCCCGTTTTGTTGTTGACAATGGCACACCACGATGTGACTCTTCATAGAACCCTTTTTTTCTACGGCAGCATTAAAATTGTCTTTTTGCTATAATTTTGTGTTGCGTTCACAATTATGTCTGAGATGTGCTGCGACTAACGAGCACATTAAAATTAAATTGTATGCGATCTGTTTATGACTGACTCGGTTGCTGTGTCTGCCAGGTGCTGGCAGTTGGAGGCTGCGCGTAAATCAGGGGAGTTTTCGTGAACTTTGGTGTTTATAAGGAAATCCAGGAGGCTCGTGTAGCAGTTCCCCCAGGAATGAAAATTGGAAAGAAAGGGGAGATGCATTTGAGGCTAGAATCCCCGTGGGCAAGGGATGTCATAATAAAATCTCCAGGGTCAGAGCTCTCTCTTGGGTGGGTCTGGTCTCCCTTCTGGATGCCCCATAGTGTTCCCACCTGAAGGGGGAGGTCTTTAGGGGATTACACGTGGTAGTTTATTCTTGGTAACTTAAGATTTTCAAAGAGCAGGAAGCAGACAGGAGCCAGGCATTCGGACTTTGGGGTCACCTGTTCTTCCCAAGTTAAAGCAGCCAGAGATAACCAGGTGGGGGCGGGGCTGGGGGCGAGGGTAGGAAGGAAGCATTTATATGATAATCACAAGCTTTTATTGGCCCCGGCAAATCCCTCCAACAAAACGCTGAGAGCGTCATGTAAAACTGTAAAATACCTTTATTACTATATTCAAACTAGTCTTGCAGTTAGGCAGAATCAGAGCTCCTAACCTAGAATTATACAAATGAGAAATGTGATACATCCATGTAATACATAAAACACCTCAACTTGAAGGAAAAAAAGATACTCTTTTATTAAAAATTTAAATTAAGCCCTTTCAAAAATGTTCCGCAACACGCCCACGGGTTTTCCCGCTGCTCCCCACCCCTTTTCGTCAAGACAAGTCCAAATGTGCCTTCTACTCTATTTTCTCTCGGCAATCCATCTCTCTCTCTCTCTCTCTCCTCTCTCTCTCTCTCTCTCTGAGGTTTCAGGAAGAACTCTGCTGGAGTTTAAAATGGGCTTCTGGCAGATAATGGCACACGGGCTCAACTCCAACTTGTGACTTAGGCACACAGGTAGGGCACAGCCTCAGAAGAGTCTTGTGCCTCGGGGTCCTGGGTCTGCCTCACTCCTTGCCTCTCGCTCTAGCTCTTGCCTCTAAGGCTCTACCTTGAGGAAGCCNAGAGACATGTATGTTCCGCCAGGGTACCTGCTAGTGCCCTAGAACCTGGCTCAGTGGACAGAGACACCCCCCCCCCGCTGTGCCTTCTGCATCTTTGCATCCTGAAGCCCAGATTTCCACTCTTGAATTTTTCACAGGTTAAATATAGCATTGGTTTATTAGAATCCAAAGTCCTGCATCTAACAGATTAAACTGACAACACTCTCGTCATCACCAGGGCCCATGTGGTTTGAAGGGAGAGGGGATTTGTGTGAGTGATGGTGGAGCCCCCTCTTCACAGTTGAGAAGGGCCCAACACTCTGCACATCTCCTCCTCACCCTCCCCNAGGATTATTATCAGGGCTGTTCAATTTTGAGGGGAGACATGGAGATTGATAGCCAAGGTAGATAGTGAGTTACNCACTCAGTTGGCACTTTGGACTCCAAGCTAGGAAAGGCCTGCTGGTACTAATGGAAACCCCAAATTAATTCTCCCTCCAGGGATGTATTACTAAAGGGAGGTATTAAATGCAATAGATGAAAAAAGAGAGTCTACTTAGCAATGGGAGGGGGGCCACTTTTTCCCCAAATCTCCAAGCCCTGGCCTGGCAACAGGGTAGGCAGCATGCAAGAAGACTCAGCTCATAGCTCATTATGGCCCCAAATCAAAGAGGACCATTCACAGTGAATTACCAGGGCTTTTGTTGATCACACAGTCTATGACTGGTGTGAACAGAAAAGGTAAATGGTAGAATTGGTGTCCAAGTAGGCCTGCAAGTGGATCCTGCGAAGAATGGATTTGGAGGAGGAGGAGGCCTTTAATCACAGGTGCGTAGGTGACCCTGACCTCACCCGCCCAAGCTCAGTCTCACTATAGTCCTATGGTATATCTTCCAGCCATCACATTTACGCAGTATCTTAAAATAACATTTGTGATAAATGTGCAATTTAACTAATTTATGGTGCTATGATGTGCTCAGGGCTACATGCAAGATGAAAATCTTAAATGGAGCTTGAACAGCTCAATTCACAACAAGAAATCAATATGCCACATCTTAGCTATTCGCTGCAGTCAACATTTAGCAAAAATATCAAGGATGTATCTTTTAAATTTTAGGCAGCAAGAGTTCTATAATTAAACAAAACCTTACATGAAACTTAGAGAAGGTTGGTGGTGGGGACTCAGCCTCCCTGGTATCTCCATTCAACTTTCATTCTGCACAAGGAAATATATTTATTTATATTGATTACTGTAGGATGGCGTTTCTCCCCAGGGNGCCCTGCATTCAGAGGGCCAGCCTGGAGGAGCTAGCCTTTGCACCCAGAGAGAATTCCCTCCCAGAGCCAGATCACTGCAGGTTGGTAGGCTTCCCTGTCCCTTGACCTGCAGTCCTACAGCGTGGTGACAATATACATAGAAGTTAAGAAGACCTGTTAGCTGCCCAGGTCCACCTTGAGGGAACAGATTTATGTAGACAGAAGACAGGGGCAGATGGAGAACAAGGCCACACTGAATAGATCGAGTGTTCCAGAAATTCCAACGTACCTGATTTAAAAAAAAAGAAATTAAATGATTTATTTTAAAATATTTTTCAAATTTATCTGCACAGTTCAAAAATAGGAACATTGTAATGGCGATTTATTCTGTTGACAATTTAGTGCAGAAACAACACTTTTTTATAGGAAGCTATCATAAAAATGAAAACAGTGAACCCCAACACCACTCTTTAATAATAAATACTTTAACTTTAAAAATAATAGCCATTATCCTTTCAGCTAATGGAGAAATTACCATTTTCACTCCACTGGAGAGTTATTCTTCTGGTAATAGAAACACTAACCTCCTTTCTCCCTAGGGATTTATTAGTAAGCAAGTACAATCTTTGGCAAAGGCAACCTGGAAATACACCCTTCTTTGGAGCCCATGCATCACTGGATACCTCCAATGCCTCCAGCAGATCCAAGAACTACCAAAAAGATGCTCAGAACGTCACATAGTTCCTAACTTCGCAAGGCTCTGATGGCCTTATGCAAAACATGGAATGGTTAGTTCTCATTGATTTGGGGCCAGGCAGCAGCTGCTCCGTCTCTCTCTGGAAGATGCTAACCTCCCCATGTATAGTGCTGTAGCCCAGCTGTGTCAGGGCAGGCCAGTGATCAAACACTGGGTTTGTTTGCAAGGGGTTTCTTCTTTCCCTAGCACTATGTTGAGTTCCACAAGCCCACAGGAGAATCTGCTTGGCTCCCCCAATTCCCTTTTCTTCTGCCCCTATGAATTTGACAGGATGCACACACACACACACACACACACACACACACACACACACACACACACGACCCAAGGGCAAGAAAACCCTGTAATAGACAGGCTCTGAGTTACAAAGGCATCCATCCCAGAGTGCTCTAGGTTTGGAGACCATGTTCTCCACCTTGCCAACACAATGGATGTGCCAAATTGTTGGTTAGCTGCCTGACAGTTCATGATGGTTGAGCCAGTCCCAGACAGCCTAAGGCTGACTCAGCCTGGTGACAGCTCTGGATCTCAGGAGAGACTTCAGTAAAAGCTGCTTCCAGAGGCAAGGAATTTGGGGATCCATGCCCCCACCTCTACTCCAAGAAGCCAGGTGCCTTCAAAATTAAAATCTAACAATAGATCAGAGGAACTGTTTCTCTACAACCTTTGTATAATGTCTTGAACTAATATATTAATAAATCACTCATGATGGCCAACAAGGTGACCCCTCTACAATTTAAGATCCATAATTAGCTTACTGGAGTTAGGCCCGGCTATTATTTACCATCTAAGCACCATTGTCACCAGATAGCAGACAATATCCACATGGTAAGTATTCAAATATAAATGAAATGAAATGGCTGAGTTCTTACATTGTACCAGCCATATGTCAGATGCTGAGTGGTCACATGTGGCCAGCAGCCACAACTTTGGATATCACAGATCTAGAACGATGGGAAGGTGCCATCTACCATTATTGACAAGATGATTTCTTAAGCCAGACCTCTTGCCTCTTAATGACGAAAGTGTGTTTCCAGTCTGTGAGTATTTCTAGGAATCTTCCTTTTGCCAATATGGGTACATGCCACATTCTCACATGCTAACATTGCTGATCGAAGCCAAGGACACACGCAATTAACCTTGAGCATAAAATTATAAATAGAAGTGCCAGGCATTGATGTCTGCAGTTGCTGCCCATCCCCCTGCCAAGGATACCTGCAAACTCCAGTGCCTAAGGACCTGCCCTTACTTAGCTGGTGATGAATCTAGCCATACTTGAGCTGGAGAGTGGGGCATGGGAAGCCCTCTCCCTGCAGATTTCACCAGTCTCTGGTCCCCTTCCTTTGCAGCCCTAGACAGCAGTAAGATGGTTATTCTGTTCTCTTTTTCAAAACTAAAATATGGCTGGCATGTAGCTCAGTGGTAGAGCAAACTTTGCCTAGCAAGCACGAAGTCCTGGGTTGCAACCCCAGTACCAACACACAACATTTCTTTAGAGGTGCACTTTTTAATTTGGGGGCTATGTTTTTAAAAATTACGGTGTTTCAACGCTTTGCTTCCATTTTTTCCCCCACAGCAGGATTCCTGGGACACATTTATGACCATCATAATTGTGAATTAGAGATCTCCCAGGCCAACTGAAATGAAATTATGAGATGCTGAAATCTGGTTTAATTGGACCATTTATGGAGAAAAAGAAGTCCTAATGGCTGTGTCCTGTCTTTGTGACTGTTCAATTCACATCTATACCTGTGCCCACAGCTGGGGCTGGAGAAGCTTGGGTCAAGAGAGCTAGAGGTGCAGAGAGAGAATGAAATAGGTGTGTCAGGAAGGAGCCATTTCTAGCTTAAAAAAAAATGGAGGTACAGTCGCTGGAGTTCCGCCTCAGTGACCATGAAACCGAGTCGGCAGAAGCTGAAGGACCCGGCCCCTGAAAGCCTCATCAGGGCTTGTCATCGCTCTAATGAATATCATTTAAATTGCTTTGTATATTGGTGGAGTTGGGATGTCGATTTAATTTGTGCATGTGTTTGAATTCTTCTGCTTGGCTAGGCTAACTGAGAAGCAGGCGTCTAATGAAAACTGAGCCGGTGACAGTGTGATGCGCTCCAACCCAGTCAAATGAGTTTGAAGAGCTGCTGTGACAGCCTTCAAAAAGAAATAGATGTGGCTGCTGAAGGAGAAAGGAGGCTTTCTCCTGCAGTGCCCAGACAACTGGGCAGCGATGATGCTAGGCATGGCTGAGATGGCCAGCAATAGCTCAAGTAGACTCTGGTCCCAGCTCAGTCTGCCCTCAGCCCAGGCCTGGGTCTGTCCAACTCTTGTGGATGCTCCACTCTTGTGGTTCAGTGTCACGTAGACAGAATTGCAGAGGGTGTTGAATAGATGTGAGAGCCCACCTTCCCAGTAGAGTCTATGGCTAGAGTTCCCACCGAAGAAGAGAAGAAGGGTTTCCAATCATCTGCGCCCCAAACCGCAAAGCTCTCCCCCACATCCCATGCTGTCCTGAACCAGGAGTATTGTATCATCATGTCCTAAGTTTCTCCTCCTACTCTCCCCGGCTTCTTTTCTTCCTCTNTCTCTCCCTGTAGCTCACCCCGTTTGTTCTCACGTCTTCCCAACTATCCTTGGAGAAGAATTCAGGTTCTGTGTCGCATGGGGCTCATTGATTTCATGAGACGGTGAGAAGTAGTGACCCAGGCCTACAAGTGTGTCCTACAGAAAGGTCAGCTAGGCTTCTGTTTACAAAAGCATTGGGAACATCAAGCTAAGTCTAACTCCAACCCCTAATTNCCACCTCTAACAACCTTTTGTTGTTGTTGAGACAGGATATATCTATGTAGCCCAAGCTNGCCTTGAACTTACTATGTACCCTAGGTTGGCCTGGAACTTCAGATCCTCCTCTTGAAGCTGCCAAGGTGCCAGGATGACAGGNATATGTGGCTAAACCTCGTTTCTGGAAGAGACTTGATTTTTGGCCTCTCTGTTTNCATGAGAGGATGGGCCTTGGATTTCATGAGGCTCCAGCTTTCTCACNAGCCCCTTGGTAGCCCAGATTCTTCAGAGNGTAGTACCTCCATGGACTGGCCCACTCCTGTGGGATGGGCTTCAGTGTGGCTAAGTAGGAGAGAGGGAGGGGAACACAGCCGGGGATTCCCCCTCCCACNTGCTCACTGACCCCNCCTTCCTCTTTTCCNNCTATCTTCTCAGTGGTGCTCACACCGTCAGGCTCTGTGTATGACTCAGAAGNAAAAAAAAATCACAGAACATCCTCTGGAATCCTGGCTTCCTCTACTTGCTCANCCCTGTCATCACTACCACAAGACCCTGCTTCAAAAGAGAACGAACTTTGGAAAAGANATGNGCTTGTTTCCTGAAAGAAACAGTACCAGCCAAGAGCTGGGTGTAGGGAATGTGGTGTGGGTCNGGGGCAGAAGGAAATCCTGGAAAAGGCCCTGGGGTAANGTGGAGGAGCACAGACCTTCACTTTCCCTGAGAGGGGACTTCAGGATCTGCAGGAGTTTGCCACCATGGTCTGTGTGGCAGTAGTGGTGGGTGATCCCAGAAGGAGGCCACTTGTGTCATCCCGAGAGAGGTCTGAGGAGCCTCTGCGAGCCCAAGACATTGGGGACACTGAGGTCTGTATCACAGGATGGTGTTGAGCCCTCGTGCCGTACTGAGAGCATTTTCATCAAGGATTGCTACCCAGAGCCAGAAAGAAAATAGACTAAGACTGCCCTGGTCTCAAATGAGCATGGAGTCAGCTTGAGTAGACAGCAGGAAACAAGTCCCCAGCAAACAACCACGTGCAATAAATAACAAAACCGAGTAGGAAACAGTGGAGATGACAAGAGTCAAACCATTTACTCTGTCATGGCCTGGCTGGGAGCCCTTTGGGTGGGAAGGGGTCTGAACTAAATCATGAAGGATGGATAAGACCAGAGACTGTAGTCAGGAGAGGTATTGGAGAACCCATCCTCTCCTGGGTAGGAACAGCATGCAGGCTGGCTCACACAGCCTTCTCCCCGGCTATGTTTTAGAGATGGTAGGATCAATGGTCATAGCCTGTCACACTTCAAGAATCACCTTCTGGATTCTCCACAATGAAATGTTGCTATAGCTCTCTTGGTGANGGGTGTTTGCTTTTTATTCTGTCCTGGTGTCTCACGCCTGATTTGTCTTGCTCTGTTTCATAGGTACTCCACACTGACCTGGAACTTACAATCCTCTTGCCTCAGCTCCCAAGTCCTGAGTTTCTAGGCATGTGCCAGCGCTCCCAGGTCACCAGGAGTTTTCTCTAGGATTTTAACACCACAGGGTCTTCATCTTTTCAAAGCTGTAGGTTTAGGGTAAGTTTATCAGGAAACTATGCATATGATTTTATGGTTTGGATATGAAGTGTCCCCTGAAAGGGGCATGTGTTGAGGTCGCCAACTGGAAGAGCTGGTCATTGTGAAGTAACTGGATCATGAAGGCTCCGACCTAATCAATGCTTAGATGCTGTGATGGCATCAAGCTGGGGGAAGCAGGTCACTGTGGGTGTGTCCTAAAAAGCTGTGTCTTGTCCTGGGCCCTTCCTGTCTCTCTTGTTTGCACCTGGCTATCATGAGGTGTGCAGCCCCATGCTCTGGAACCCCCACATGGTTCCTACCCTGTACTCGCTTTCTTTTGTGTTGGGGTGACAAAATAGCCAACAGAAGGAGTTTGTAGTAGAAGGATTTCTCTTAGCTCACGGTTTTAGGCAATTTCAGTCCATCAGAGCATGGAAGGCAGAGCAGAGTACCTCCATCTTGGGGATGGGAGGTCAAGGTGGCAGCTGTTCCTATGGTGGGGGACTAAAGTGAGAATGACCAGAGCTCAGGCTGGGCTTTAACCATCAAAGTCCTCTCCCTAGTGATCAAGGCCTGATCCCACTGCCCATCAAAATAGCGCCTTGCCAGGGAACAACCATTTAAAACATGAACCTGGCGGGGAGCATTTCAGATTCAAACCATAAGGTATTAACATGATGTTCATCCCAGACCCAAACAATAGACCCAGCTAGTCTTGTACTAAAAGCTCTGAAACCATGATGAAGCTTAAACTCCCTCCTTTGAAATTGTTTGTCTCAGGATGGAAAGAGTATAAGAGCCAGAGACCGTGGATGATCACAAGGAAATAGTGTCCGCTGGGCACAGCGGGGCAGCTGCACATATGAATTCACAGTCATTGTCACAATATGGATAAGGCCCGAGTAGGCAAAGGCCAGACAACATGCCCATCATGGAGAGGGGAGGTAGGCTTGAAGTCCCATCCCTCGCTGAGAACCTGTTGGCAGTTGAGAGCTGCTTGGAGAGGGAGTAAGTTTTCTTTAGAGGTGCAGCCCTTGGTGGGTTGACTGCAGTCCAGTGAAGGCCATACACCCGAGAGTATATGGGCATCACAAATTTACTTGATTTTTTTTTTAAGGATACAAAGTTGGGTGGGTAGAGTAAGGGGGTGGGTCTGGGTGGAATGGGAGGGAGGGATGAATATGACCAAAATACATGCATGAAATTTTCAAAGAACTAATAAAAAAACATTTGTCTCATGTATTTGTCACAGCAACAAAACACCAAGAAACATACATTTTCTTGTGGCTATGGGGCCAGGGTTTGGGCTCCCCAAATCCTTCACAGACCTTGGTGGTGGAGGTCAACATTCACAAGCTCTCTGCTGCCTTTAGAACTTTAAAACCACATGACACTGGGTCCTTTCCAGGCTCAGGGGGCCCAGAGGTACTNAGCAAGATACTGTGAGCAGACACTGGATCATGGGGTCTTCAGCCAAAACGAGAATTTTGTTTCATGTGACTGAAGTCCTGGCTTTGGGCACAGCTGGCTGGGGATACTTCGAGATATTANTAGCAATCTGTTCTTACCATCTTGGNCTTTTCTCTNACTCTGATTCTCTGCTTTCCCTCNGAAGTNTGCTGTACATTTTTTAATTGATTTTATTTACTTATTATTATTCTTTTTTGGTCACCAGCTTTGAAAGGAAAAGAGCTTGGNGCCCCAATGCNGAGAACCAGAGCCCTNGATACATTTCTTACCAGCTAGAACTGGATCTGGTCCCCATTCCGGACCACCATGGTGACTATCACAGCTGAGCTCCATCACTTCCAGATCCAGCTCAGGTCCACACTCTNTGCTTCTCAAGGTCTGGGTACAAAGGGTNCCTTGTCNAGTGCATGGCCTCAGTTTATGAGGCGGGAACTTCTAATATTCCTTACCAAGTAGNACCATGGCTAAATGAGCAGTTTTCTAGAAATTCTAATTAGACTGCTCAGTGTAGACTCACCACAGACCCCAAGAACAAGTCCTCCAGATGAGCTAGCCACAGTCTCCTTCTCTGTGNNCCAGAAACATCCTGCAGTGGGCAATGCTCATGTGTTTGTGCATGCATCTGTGTGTAATTGCATCTGAATGAACATCTCAAGGCCAGCACCCTAGGGACACAGNGGCCTTCCCAGCCCTAAGGCTGTCACCTTTTCTCTCATCACTTCCTAGACCCTGGTGAGGTTGAGTAGATGTTTCTGGAAAGAGGAACCTCCACTGTTACCTCTGTCTCTCTGACAACAGAACTGAGCAGAGACTGTTCATCTGGTGGCCTTGCAAATATGGTCTGTGGACTGACCATGACCTCTAGATGTGTTTAGTCAGAGCCA
>LZPO01034848.1:1102127-1115047 GCA_001675575.1 Neotoma lepida
CTTCTTTTCATGTGTGAGCAGATATGTCCTTCTCCCATGACACTNACTTGTAAATTTCCCCCAGAATCGGCATGGATTATGGCAGAATCAAGGTAGGTACAACTGTCATGAGAATCTGGAGGTGAGTGTCCAGCCTGGCAGGCCCGGCGAAGAGGATTGCNTTGGAGGACCCAATGTTGAGGGTATGCAGATACTAGAGTTCTGGACCAATCCTGGACTTCCTAGCACCTTCCAGTACCACCTAGGTTGCCCAGTTCTGCTTGCCCAAGACATCCATGCCAGCACTGCAATCAGTTGGCCCAGAGGAATGGACAAAGGAGGTTACAGGGTATTAATTTAATTTGGATTTTAACTCTGGAAGCCCTGCCTGGCAACCAGCTCTCCCAACACCCACATGTCCACAGCCCAACTGCTCCGTCCATCAGGTCTTGTCCAACTTAACTATTCATTTTATGTATTTTAATTTGTTCAGAACATTTATTTGGCTTAAATTTCCTTTTCAGGGGTTGGAATGTGCCTTCCACACACAGGCAGAGATGATCTGCTGGAATTTCGTCAGAAGGAGTTTAGTTTACAAAGATAGTAACTGAGCTATTAAAACCAACAACCCCTTTTAAAGCAAACAGACCATTAAAATATAGGAACGCTTTATGGCATAAATAAAATTGAGGATATAGATTATTTAAAGATAAGATTTTTTCAAGAAACAGGGATAAAAAAACACTTAAATAATTTCTCCACGGTAATTTTTTTTTTTACAAAGTGAACTTCAAAATGCAAATGTAAAATTAAAAAAAAAGACACCAGAGAAATACATTAAAAACCTATCTTACTAGGAGAGACATCCGAAAACGGCTTGACTAGAATATTTGATAAGTACATGATTTCTAAGGGGTGAAGTGGAAACTCTTTGAATTCATAAACGGCAGCATTTACCCAGCTCGTAAAGCTACATTGTGGAAAAAAAGCAAGACTTCTAGATCATTCTCCCAAGCTGACTGACAGATACAATAATTCCNTCCATTAGGCCAATCCATTGTCTTCTTTTCGGCACAGAAGTGCTGTACACGGAGGTAGGTTTCCACTTCTATGCATATTTTAAGGGTTATTTGGCAACACGAGTGAAGCTAAAAGTAGCCTCTTAATCTAATTAATTGACATTTCTGAATCTTGCTTTCACAACAACACATGGTTTCGTGTTCTGGGTTTTAGCACTTGTCAAGCTTTTTTGGAGAATGTTTTGGTCAGAATGACAAGATAATTTGTGACTGAGGCTCCAAGCTCGAGAAGTGTTTAAGGCTATAATGATTTATTATCATCACAGAATAACAAAATTTACAAAGTGTCTCATCAGAATTTTTGAAATAAGTTTGCCACCATAGGAGAAGCAGGGAGCTGGGGGTGGGCTGGGTTGGGAGACAGGGAGGGCTCAGAGTTCATATACAAACCCAGNCATGACGGATTGGCTGAAATCTCCTCTATTAAAATTTATCTCTGCATGTTCCTTGGGAGGAACCACAGAGCAGGCCAGGAGGACAAGATTCGATAGAGAATGGAGGAAAATCCGGCCTTCTCCCCCTACCTTGTCCTTTGTGAGCAGGAAACCCGAATCCCCAGCTCCACTTAGAACATATATGTGGCCGCAGTCAATGATGAATTTCTACATTTTGGCAACGGTCAGAGCGAAAGTAGTCACACTATCTATAGAAACTTCGAGATGGAGAACACTTGGAGTGTGCTACTGAAAATGCAAGAAACACATTTCTGAGAGGATGAAATAATATCACTGAGTGACAGTAAATTAACATGCTGACATTTGCAGACTTCGAGAGCACTGCCATAAAAAGAAGTAATACAACATGACTAATTTGGACTTCTTCTTTATTTCTTTCCTGGGAGAGACAGCCGTGGCCCTCCCAGGCCACCCGTGAGACTGCCTCTCAGCACTTCCGCCTCTCACAGGAAATGCAGGAGATTTTAACATTCCTCCTTGACTCTGAGTTCCAAACATGCTCCCTGGTATGCCACATGTGTGTGATGATGGGCACAGGAAACGTTCAGACTCCTGAGTGACAGCTGGTGGGGGTGCACTTCCCTGATGCTCCTAAACCAGCTGCCTGTAGAATATCAGGACTGCAAAGCATTGGGCACACACAGTGTGCTGTGGTATCAATGGGGAGACTGAGACAGAGAAGATATAAGTTCCCATGGTGGATTTCTTTCCTCTGGGCCAAGAGTCCATCCTGAAAGGTTCCTAGAGGGACAAATGGGTATCTTTATACACCCTACTTGCCTCAAATGGAGGCTTGTGTGATGTCTGGCACCCAGCAAGTATAGAAGAAAGATTGGCTAAACTGATTAAACAAATGAGTGAGGTCAGTGAATTATTCCAAAACTTCTACACCAAGATCTGTGTCTCCAAAAACCCCATTAACCTAGCAAGCCCTTCTTATCTCAGACTCTGGGCTTCCCTGAGAAGACGCCAGTCTTCAACTCTAGAAGGTCTTCTGTCCTACATGCTGTGCTTCTCGGTTGAGCACCATACTCCTCCCCACAAAATAAACAAGGAGTGTGTGTGCATTCTGACACCCTATGGTGCATTCTAAACTGTGTGCCTTCTGTGCTGGCCCCAGAATGTACATCTCTCCCATCTGCTGGTTGCCACACTTATGGAGAAAGGCTCTCTGGAAATGAATATACGCTGTAAAAGCCACGACCCTGTGAAAACTGGCGAACCACTTCTATCCTAATACATGTAAGAGGAGGTGGTCCTGTGAGGTTCATTGCTGCTGAGGCTGAACTTGGCGCTTTCTGGATCTGGGTCTTGTGTCACCACCCATGGAGGCCCTTTTAGAAGCTACTCCAAAGATCAGAAACCAAGTGTGAGGTGTCCCTTCTCCTGTCTGGTTGGCCCATATACGTCCCACTCAGTATAGTTCAGCTTGAGTGGGACCTGGGATTCTGGGATTCCTTCTAGGATTTTCCTATGACCCTCATCTTTAGTGATGTCAGTCCATAGGAAGGATCACAAAGGAGCCACTGTCTTTTCCTTCTACCAAAGGCCAGCCTCTCTCCTGGGATGCACACACACAGTTGCTGTCCATATTTGCTGAGTCTGGCAATGTGGATTCCCAGANAACACCATCCCCTGATCTTCTCCTAGCCTGTCTAAGGATCAAGTGTTCTCAGGCACACTAGGAATAGCTGAGCCTCAGGAGACACTTGAGGGCCACCTTGCCTTGTAATGGACCTGGGGATGGGAACTCCAGTCCATGTGTCTGGCAGGTGCATGGCTCAGCCATTTGTCACACCCTCTTTACCCAGTCCCTGCCTGGATGGTCTGAGGATTTGCGAGCCCTGGGCAGTGTCGTGGGCAGACATTGTTACGAGGTAACATAAGTTGAGAGTAACCTTTCAGCAGAACAGTTTGAGTTAAAATAAAGGGATTGAAAAAGAGTACAATGACCAAAAAAATCTATAAAAATGCAATTGCGCTAATATAATTTTATCACTTATTTAAAAATTTAGTCGACCCAAAAGACTACCAAGTGTGAAATTAAGGAACAGCTCCTCTACTTTTATGGAAATCACTCTTCCTCACTTGTCTAATGGCCTGATTTTGTCAGATCATTTATTTCCATGGCTTTAAAATGAGCTTGACAGACAGAATTTTATAACACCACTTTACTGCAAATAAGAACATCATTTTCGCTTATTAAAACTGAAGCTTAGAGAAAGCATTAAAATTAACAGTTCACTCTGCTTTAACCTTTTGAATACTGCCATGACTTCACACCACAGACTATGTGTAAGGAAGGATGGCGGGCTGTATGCGGATGGAGGAGGTGGGACCGGAGACGCGTCCCAGACCCACTGCGAGTTGGGGAGGCTGCTTGCCCAGCTGGGAATGGCTGTGAAGGTGCCTTGTGGAATCTTCCAGCTGGGCCAATGAGCTCCAGCTTCAGAGAGCCAGTGCTAGGACCCAGGGGAAGCAAGCAAAAGGCGCTCCTTCTAAGCTGAGGCCAATGACCTGCACTGTTCCCTGGAGATGGACTTGACTGACAGCTGTGCTCTGAGAATCTTATATATTGGATTGCTTCCTTCTGTTACATGTTTCAGGGGGTAGGCACTGTTCCAGGCACCTAGGATAAAATATTAAATGAGAATCTGGTATGGTAGTGCATGCCTATAATCCCAGGCCCTTGGGAGGCCAAGGCAAGGGATTGGGATTTTTATCCACTCTGGCATACACAGTGAGTTCCAGGCCAGCCTNGACTACATTTTTTTGTCTCAGAGCAAACACAACAATAAAAATCCCAAAAGGGGGTAAACAATAAAGGAAACTAAGTCCCTGTTCTTAGGGTGCTCTGCCTGTCATTTGGGGAGATAGCTCATTAGTTTCCGAGCAGACAGGCATAGTCTCCTGTCTAGCAAATAATCTAGAGTTTGGGAGAAAGACAAAGCAGGCCAATGACAGACAGCTCACGGGATCTGCTTGCTGGGCTGAAATGCTGTTTCTCACGCTGGGGAACTTGGGGGTGGGGTTTGCAAAGTGGTCTGTCCTGGGCATTGTGGGTTCGAGCACCCAAAAGTCCCATTCTGTGCTTCATATGGGTAAGGGCTGTGTGAGGGTTTTTATTGGGCAGAACAACTGCATATCTGTGCCTGGGGCTTTGTCCCAAGCCTCAGAAAGCTTCTCAGTCCTCATGACAGGTCTGAAACTCCAGGCTGCTAACTAATACCCACAAAGCAACTTTCAACCAATGGCTGATGGGAACAGGAATGTCAGAGCCCAGCCCGGGCCTCTTGGGTGGGATGCAGCTGAGCTGGATGTTTCCCAGGGTCCTGCCATAGAATCAAGCCCCAGATGACCACTTCCTTATTGACCAATTCACAGCCTCCACTTACCTACCCAGCACTTCCCAAGTGGATGGATGAGTGGGCTTTCTCCCANGGAGCAAGGATGTTGCATGAAATAGAAATGCCATTTTCAAGCAGGAGGAATGGTGAAGGTGAGGCTCAGGATGTCTGACTGGTTGGGGTGTCTAGAGAGAAGGAAGTGAGAGCATGCCATGAAGTGAGGGCAAGATACAGGTTCTGGAAAGGCTGACCTGGCCAACCCACCCAGGATGCACTCAATTGTTTTCTCTCTCTTTGATGTTTTAGCCTGGGTCCCTCTGCAGAAGACACAGGAGGAAAGCTGTATGTGGGAATATTTTGGGAACATTATCTGGGGCAGGGGCTAGGGATGGGGGCACAAAATAAACAGGCCAGCCATTCAAAACAAGCACAATCAAACTGATGCTGTAATAGTGCTCCAAATGCCTGGGGGCCCTAAGGCTTGTGCCTAACAACTTTGGAGAAAGAAGGGTCATGCCCATCTACTTTGAAGGATCAGGCTGGTCTCAAGACTTTATGGGAACAAGCGCCGAGCATGTTCCTTGAGTTGAGAGTCTGCTGTGTCAAGACAGAATTAGGAAGCTTAGTCTTGCCTTATTCCCAGCTCCTGTGGGGAGGGTAGCTCTGCTTGGGAGTTAGTAGGTCTCTAAGCAGAATGGTCCTACAAAGAGGCTGGAGTAAGAACTGGGTCAGAGAGTAGTGCTGAAAGAGGAAATGACTGGAATGGGATGAGTGGCAAGCAGAGACTGCCAATCTGAGCTATCCTGTGTGGGTCTTTGCCAATGGCTACCATTTCACAAATTGTGAGCCAAGCATTCAAGGTCAAAGCATTGACTTGGGAAGTGCTGGGTAGGGAAGTGGAGGCTGTGAATTGGTCATTTATTGAAGTGGTCATCTGGGGCTTGATTCTATGGCAGGACCCTGGGAAACATCCAGCTCAGCTGCATCCCACCCAAGAGGCCAGGGCTGGGCTCTGACATGCCTGTTCCCCTCAGCCATTGGTTGAAAGGTGCTCTGTGGGTGTTAGATACAGGTAGACATCTCAGCCTCTATGTGGCCCTATCTGTTCCTCCCACATGGTGGCCCTTGAAGCCACNTAGCACCCTCTTGGAGCACTTGACACACCAAAGGCCACAGCCTCAGCATGTATTTGCTTACCACAAGCACTGTAACACCTGCAGTACTCATAACAAGACCAACAGCCTCAGGACTTCTCTGTGGGCAGATAGGTAGGGAAGTGACTTTCTGTATGAGATACAAAATAGACAACCAAGAAATGATGAATGAAGACGACGAAGGAACATATAGTTTAAAAAAATAACATAAATGAACATGCTGGGTGCCTGTTCACTGTGTCTGCTGTAGCATCAGAGCATCTCTGCCTGGCATGCCCTGGGGATACCCTCAGGCACCATCAGTCACTGCCGAGGCCCCTTGGGCAAACATCTGTCACTGCTTTGTGTTGTGATCTGCTCACAGGTGGGTCTCGTCTCTAATCTGGGAGCACCTGGAGGCTGGATCTTTTCTCTCTGGCACCTGCAAAGGATCTCCAGTGGTGTTGATATGGCCAGGTGGCAAGCAGGTGAGTGGAAGATGTAAGGGGCATGAGTAGAGGTTTAAAAGGGACTCCTCTCCAAGAAGGCACAACCTGAAAACATGGTCCCCGTGAGGGTCTATAGGAGCCAGATAATGATTCCTCCATGGGCTTCTTTCCACGAAAGTCCTGAAAGGTGGGATTCATTAAAGGGACAGCTGAGCCCTGGGGAGACTGAACAACAGGGCCATGACTGCAACCTCAGAGTAACCACACGTCCAGTCTAGGCACTCCTAAATCTGGAACCACAGCTCTACTGTCCTACAGAAAGCCCTGTGTCCATGCCCCTATCATGCACTGGACTTCCTGCTCTGGGCAGACTCATCTCCAGCTTCATGGGTGCATACCTGTGTTTCTTCTTGAAGCTGAGAACAGAGAGGGGACTATCCTCCCCCATACCCTATCACCAGCCCCTGGCTGAGGCTCGGCACAAGGTAGGTACTGTGTGAGTGGGATTATCCACTAAGTTGGACTTTTCAGTGCTGTGAAAAAATACCCAGGAAAACAATGCAAAGGAGGGANGTTTATCTTGGCCTACAGGTGCAGAGAATTCAGGGCAATTCCACTTGACCTCCATCTGAGGTGAGGCNGTGGAGTGTTTGCTGGGAGTCAGCTCTTCATGGTAGGTGGGAAGAAGATGGAGAAAAAAAGGCTGGGGGCAGAAAGGGGGCAAAGGAAAGAAGGAAGGNGGAGGGACAAGGAGGAGAAGGAGGAAGGAAACGGTGGAGGAGGTAAGGATGAGAAGGGAACCTGCATACCCAGCAGGGAAAGGCCCCAACGACCCATTCCTTCCAGTTAGGCCCCGCCATCCACAGTTGCCACTATTTCCCAATAGTCCATTTAATTATGCATCTGCCAACAGACTAGTCCATTCATGAGGTCAGCTCCATCCTCAGAAGCCTCATCTCTGAACATCANCCTGGGACAAAGTCTTCATTCTACACNTAAGTAGGGGCTGTGGAAAAGANCCTTCATGCCCAAACCATGACACCTGGTTCTCTTATGCTAGCTGGCTTGGTCTTCAGANGCCATGAGATGCTCCCAGATTCATGCTACTGTTTGATCACGAAATATCTCCACGGTCCCATGTGTTGAACACTTGGCGTCCAACTTAGAGGTTCTGCAGACTTACTGTAGACCACCAAGGGTGGCCCCTGCTTCCTGTCTGCTAAGATGTGAACAGCAGCCTTTGCCAGCCACTCCCACCACTGTGGTAGTCTCCTGAAGCACATAGAGCCAAGAAGACCATAGCCTGAGCCCTCTGGAACTATGAGCAAATAAGCANTTCCTCCTACTGTGCTGTTCTTTCAGACATTTTGNTCACACAGACCCAACAAACTGATTCATGCAGTACCCAATTCATNCTGTACTCCAAGAGGAGTAGAATAGAATACAGAATACCCCTGGGTGACCTCCTCTGCTGTCACTGTATCAGTCTGAGGGTGAGCTGACTTCCTCCATACCCAGGATTTCCTGAATGACTGTGTCACCCATGCAACCACACACCAAGATGGGGAGCAGCCATGGTGACGGTTGGAAGTTGTTTGGTTGGGAAGACAGTGCAGGTCATGTTAGTCCAGTACCCTAGCCTTACCTAACGGAAGCAGGATGGTGGGGACTGACTTTCAAATAGGACTGGGTAGGATTTTGAAAGAGAGGCTGTGCCTTCTGCCCCACTGGTAATAAGAACACTTATTGTCTGCAGTATGGTGCTTGCTGAAGAGAGCCTCGAGTTGCTGGGATATCCAAGGCTGCCCTCCACTCTTAGAGGTAGCTGAGATTTCCAAGAACAGCTTTCCATGTCATTCCAAGGTGGGATGCTCACAGAGCTAGTGTCCACTTATCACAGATGTGTGCCATTTGGATTTGCTATCATCTACTGCTAATAGGACAGAATAGGACTTAGGAAACTCTGGAATATTTGGCTACATTTTCTTTGTCATACTCAACTGTTGGACCTTTATCTCCTCATATTTCCTCTTTAAGTTCAAGAAAAGATGGAATGAAAAATCAATTTCTGTCTCCTAATGATAGTTAATTTTAAGAACTATTTGCTTATTTATTTATTTATTTATTCATTTTATGTGTATGGGTATTTTGCTGGCATGTACATCTGTGATATTGAGCCCAGAAGAGGGCAATGGATCCCCTGGAACTGAAGTTAAAAGACAGTTGTTAGCTGCCATGGGGGTGCTGGGAATTGAACTCAAGCCTTTTGCAAGAGTAGCAAGTGCTCTTGACTTCTGAGGCATCTCTCCAGCTCCATGACGATTAGTCTAAATTACTGACTTGATTGAAGTGAGAGGCACCTTGTAGATTAGTAGGATTTCTGGAGACAGTTTGATTATGAGGGCTCTAGTGTAACCAATGATTTGATCCATTGATGGACTAATGATTTAGTGACATTATTGGGAGATGATGGAAACTTTTGGGGATGGACCTAGTGGAAGGAAGTAGGATGATGATATGAGGAGATATGATGTATGATATGAAATATGAGGAGATAAAGCTCCAAGAGTTGAGTATTACAAAGAAAAGTAGGACANTAGGACTTTTCTGAATGCTGTACTTTGCTATGTCCCTCTACATGCATCTCTTGCTGCTTCCTGTCTGCCATNAAGTGAGCAGGTTGTACCACATGCTCCTGCCACCACAATGCTCTGCCTTGCCTTGGGCCAAAGACAGTGGAGCAGGCTTTGGACTGACACTTCTGAAATCATATGCCTGAGTAAATCTTTGCTTCNCTTTTCTTACGTACTTCTCACAGGCAGNAAAAGTCTAATTCGGTTTCAGAGAGGCTCTGTGGGNAATCTACTCTCTTCATCAGGAAGAAACACTGCAGTGTTTGTTGTCTCTCATTGAAAGTGAGGTCTCAGTGCGGCTTCCTGGTCATATAGAAGACATGCTCCCCATTCCTCTGGCTNTTATNAGCTTTCTGTCTCCACTCCCATGATGCTCTTTGAGTAGGTATTGTGTTGTAGATGTGTCACTTGGATCCGGGCACACACTGTCATTTGTTCTTTACAACTCAACAACATGGCTGCCTAAACAAGATCTGAACAATGACAGCATCAGTTGGCATGTCAACATGGATGGGGGAAGCCCCATGGGGACCCACCCCTAGACAACAAGCTATAAAAGGCAACTAAGACTGCTGAGAGAGGAAGAATTAGTCTTCCCCAGGGATGAACTTCCTTATTGGTTAGCCAACACAAAGTGGTCAGCCCTGAAAATATATACTATATGAGCAACATTAAATGGGTTCAACAGTGTGTGTGTGTGTGTGTGTGTGTGTGTATGTGTGTGTGTGTAAAAACAATAATAATTAAAGAAAAGGAGGCCAGGAACCTGAGAGGGGGTATAAGTGTCTAGGGGGACATGCAAATGGTTGGAGGGAATAGAGGAAGGGGGAAGTAACGTACATACAGGAATATGAAGTAAAAAGTAAATTAACAACATAGCTTTGTAAAACAGCAAAAACAAAAAAAAAGTGATATTTGCGCCCTGCTCCTGTAGTGCAACCTGCCCAGTCCCCACTGTCTCAGGTAGGGAAGCCCATTGGTGAATGCTGGCTTTTATATCCAGAGGCCCTCCTCAAGTCTTGAATCTCAAGGGACTCTTGCCTCATGGTTTCCCAATGGCTGCTCCATCCACATCAGGGCATCCTGAGCAAAGAATGGGTAGGTTCATGGGCCCACCTGGAGTACTCTGCCTCTTGCCTTAGAAATGTCNTTCCCACAGCGNCTCAGAGCCCAGACAANTGGCTNGGCCCAGACTGATCACACAGCCTCCTAAGACAANAATTCCACATCTCCAAAATGTGAGAAAGCAGAGATCCTAGTTGCCCCGCCTGAAAATCACCAGCTTCCCATAACCAGATCTGCTTACACAGGCAGGAGCTTAGACATGCAGCCATTGTGGAAAAACAAAGCCACACAAGCGGGAAAGCCAATGCCAGGCTCCAGCCTTAGAGGAGCTAGCTGTAGGATGTGTTATATTTCAGCCCCCGGATCAGTGGATTGGGCCCCTCCCTTCAGCCCATCCCACCAGGGTCTAGGTTCCCAGCATATCACTGTTTCATTGCACCTGTGCCGCAGAGCTTTGTGGTGATTCGATGCAGACACCTCTGTGGGCCTCCCTGTGTCTAGGACCTGAGACAAGGNATGCTGTTGCCTTTGGTTACTGGCCCTAGAGTTTAGAGCGCATGGGCATGGCCTTGAAGCCNTCTGCTTNGTTCTTAACAGAAGCAGTGTCCCAGGGACACTGAGGCAGGTAGGATTTGCCAATGGGTCTCCTAAACATGGCTNGTCAGCTAGTCCAGATGTCCAAGGCCTGCCTGGTAACATCTCTCAACTACCACAGAGTGTGAGACTTTCCAGTGAGCCTTTCTGATCAGGGTGGAGACATGTCCTGAGCAGACAAGGGCAAAGGCTGAAGCTCTAGTAGGGATTCAGAGCCTCATGGTCCTGACACAGGAGGTACTAGCTGCCTGCAAGTCAGATGTTTCCTGACCCCTTACCTGTGTATTGAGATGCAGAAGCAGAAGGTCACCAATGCTTACAAGTGCATGTGGGATGTTGGTTATTTTATATCATGCGGTCATTTTGNAAGTATTGTTGGTGACTGGCTTTTCTTAGGCTTTTACCTTTTCTGTCAATCCACTCATGGAATCACAGCTAAGGTACCATTGTGTGCATTTAAGCCATTGCCCTATAGAGGATAGCTGTTGTCATTTCTTTTTGTTTTAAGCTTAAAAAAACCTTATTCTTCCTTTTTTTCTCTTCTTTCCCTTTCATTCTTCATTTTCCCCAGNCATATTATCTTTATTTGTTCAGTGATGGGGATTGAACCCAGACCAGGGCCTTGCACATGCTGNGCAAGGACTTTACCACGGAGCAATTTGTTAGCCTTCCCTCTTTGCTACTGACAAGGACAGCGTTATAAACACACCTGAGCAAGTTAGATTTCTGTGCACTTGCCAATCACTCTGTAGGAATGCTTCATTGATGACAGCTCAAACAATGGGACACACATTTTCAATTTTGGTAGCTTCCTCACTCTCTACAGCTTTTACACTCTACCCACTTACATTGCTAAGATGGTAAGAGTAATCAATCAATGGTGTTTAAAGACCCTCGGTGACCCTAACTGTCCCTGGGAGCACCTTGTCCAGGACTCTGCATGGGGACATCTCACTCTGAATATGCAAGTTACATATAGAGACTTTCAATCAAAGGCAACCAAGTGTTTAAAGTGAACTAACTATCAAGATCCATATACAGTGCTTTTACCCAAATCCAAATAACAGACACAGAGAGAATGGTGTGGAGAGGAGAAAGCCATGCAAAGATCGACACTAGAGTGGGGNTATGCAAGCATGGGAAGAGGCAGGAAGTGGATTCATCCCTGGAGCCTGTGGGAGGATGACCCTGTGGACGCTTCCACTCTGATCTCTGCCTCCTAGAAACTGCTAACAAAGGTCTGTTGTTTGAAGCCACTGAGTTTGCTACCATGGCCACAAGAAACTCATTTAGACTCTCAGGCTCAGAAAGGCTATGACTTCCTTTNTATTTCACATATGTGCATATGCATATGTGGGCANATTTGCACATGTACGTGGAGACCACAGCTTGGTTACAGNTGTCTTCCTTGGTCACTCTTCAGGCTGGCCTAGAACTCACCANGTAACCCAATCTGAGCTCTAACTCTCACTGTTTCAGCTTCCCAAGTCCTAGATTGCAGGCATGTCCCATCCCTGCCTTATTCTTGTTTTATGAGTAATGAAACTGTGATATAAAGAGGACACTCTGTTGAGGCCACAGAGCCAGGAAGGAGGTTATGCAGCATCTGTATATGCCATTTGGCCCTGTGTCAAGTGCATACTCTTAACCTCTCTTTGGTCTTTGGTGAGTTATAAATAAAATAACATGTCCCTCCCCCATTGCTGTCTCTTATACACATCTAGATGTGTATAAGAGACACTCTTAACCTCTCTTTGGTCTTTGGTGAGTTATAAATAAAATAACATGTCCCTCCCCCATTGTCATACATCACAGACTCTAAGGACCCTGCATGGCACACCTCATGGATGTGTCCCTTACCCTTAGGTCCACAGGGAGGTGCCTGCTACCACAGGAGCAGTCTCTACACACAACACATCTTCTCTTGGTGTTGGATAGTTCCATGTCAACTTGACACCAGCTAGAGTCCAGTGAGAAAATGCCTATATCAGACTGGTATATGGGCAAGCCTGTAGGACATTTTCTTAATTAGTGGCTGATGGGGGAGAGTCCAGTCCATTGTGGGTGGGGCCACCCCTGGGCAGGTGGTCCTGGGTTCTGTAAGAAAGCAGACTGAGCAAGTCATGAGGAGCAAGCCAGTAAGCAGCACTCCTCTATGGCCTCTGCACAAGCCCTTGCCTCCAGGT
>LZPO01034849.1:20716-35282 GCA_001675575.1 Neotoma lepida
GTGTCCCTGAGGCCTCCACAAGCCACACATACCAGTGAGAGGTGGAGGAGTCTGACAATGACCTCTTCCTCACAGCTTGCATGCCCCCCTTGACAACGTATTTCATCTTTTTGCCTAAAAGGATGGTACAAAGGTATGCGTGTCTTCTGGATCACTGGTTAAGTAGATGTCCAATCTGGAATGCTTAATGTCAATCCCGCTTTTTTTTGTAAGTTTCCCACAGCTTTTCAAATAATTTTCTTGTTTCTCCTTTGAATTAANAGAAGGGAATTCATAACACTGTCAAATGGCCACAAATGCAGGGTTCCAACAGTTCTCCCTCCCCAGTCTCTCGTGGGTGGGGGTAGGGAGTCTTGACCAGTGACAGGAGAAATTACTCTGCTGGCTTTATTAATGTCCACATATGTGGACAATTCTCACTAGGATGTAGAGATCTTTGACATCTTGTTTTTGCCACTTTTTTCCCTGAGAGAACAGAGTCATTTTGTAAGTGACAAATAAAGGAATAGGCAAAACCAGGCCAGATCAATCAACAAGGGTAACAAATAAAGGAATAGGCAAAACCAGGCCAGATCAATCAACACGGATATTTCTGAGTACCCGTTCCATACACTAGACAATGGAATGAAAATGGAAACCAATAGCAGGGTTTGTAGTGAGAGGTCTGAGGAGATCAGGGGAAGNTAGCTATAATAAGAAATGGAGCTGGAAATCACAGATGAGAGAGACGTGGTTCTTTCCTGGGACCTGATGCATTCTGTTCTGAAGCCTCATGCGGTTGGCTTTTCCTGCTTCCCTCTTTGAAGCAGCATTAACTATAGTCCGGGGAAGGTGAACGCTGCATACCTAAATTGGATTATTTTTATTGTTTCCACAGGAACTGCCCCNTGTGGGGAATGTTTGTTCAGGGAGTATGCCGTGTTTGTCTTCATTCCATCCAATTGTCCACAAGAGTGATTGGATTTTATGTTCTATAACTAATGCCGCAGAGTGTGCTTGAAGTCTACTGCCTTCAAACAGGATATGCTTTTCCAAACTCCCTGAACTTGTGTTCTGTTCATGTTTTNTTCCTAAGTGGATCATTCTCCACCCTCTTATTTAGCCTTTTTTAAAACCTAAAAGCCAGAATGGGATTTGCAAACCCTTGCTGCTGGATTCAGGGCCTTTGAGATTCTCGGTGGCAGCGGAGCCTTGNTTCCATTACGTGATCGTTCTAGCAGGGTGTGGGGCATAAGGCATCAGAATGGCAGGGTTGGGACGTCAGAAGACTCTGTGGCCTTGGGAAGTCGCTCACTCTTCCTAAATGGCCATTTTGTTATTTGTGCGATGGCCATAAAGACTCTACCCCTTTACCAGGGCTGTGGGGAGAATCAAACGGAAGATGCATGGAAACCCCTTAAGACAGTACCTGACACATAACAGCACTTCATCAACAGGGTGTGTTACTTAAAGAGCAGGTGCTGGGGTGGAGGAGAAATGTTCTGGCCAGTACAAGCTTTCCAGGTATCTGAGCAAGAGGGATAATAGCTTTTCCTGCTGTTGGAGGGCCCTGTCTATGCAGAAGAAGACTGTCTTGTTGGGTTCATCTGCCTCGCAGTGTTGCTGATGCTGACTCAGCTGGCTTGCCGAGCGACATAGCGGCCAGCAGCGTTCATCACCTTCTGCATCCCCTTGTTAATTCTCCAGCTATTCCTCTGGGGATGAAGGGTGTATTTGTTTTCTGCGGGAGGCACCAAGAGATTAAAAACAAACAAACAAACAAAACAAAACAAAACAAAACAAAAAACATAGCCTATCTGGGACTCAGCGGGTGACTCAACTCTGCTTCTCCTAGGATCCACCAGAGTCTAAGGTTCCACTCACACTCAAGACTTTGTATCTATCAGATTGATGTTTATTGTAGGTGTTTTGTTTGCTAGGTGAGAGCCGCAGGATAGGAGAGTAGAGACTGCACCAGCAGTCTCTTTGGATTTCAGTCCGCCCCCACCCTCCACCCCCTCTTCCATGTGACTGGCACAACTCATCATGTAACCTTGACAGCTTTCTTTCTCAGATCCCTGACAACGCAGGNCTGCACTGGGGCAGTCCTCAGGTCCCCTTCCAATGCAAACGCTCCACCACCTCACGGGCTTGGAGAAGGGAGAATGACCCCTCTGTATGGCCTTGAAAATTTGAGATTTTAGAGATTTCAACTTAACTTTCTTATCATTAAATAGAATTAGGCAAGTGACGGTTGAATGTGCTTCAGACAGAGGCAGTGTAAGGCCAAGTCAGCAGGTGTCTTGACAGCCCCAAAGCCTCTGAGGAGCCTACTCTGGGCCCACAAGACCCTTCTGGGGTTTTTTTTTTTTTTTTTGATGCTGTGGGTGGTGCTGCTTCCCGCTGCAGAGCTTCCGGGCAGCTCCTGTTCTCTGGTCCCCTTTCCACTTGTTGCCAAAGACGGTGAGCTCGTGGCATGCTGTCTGGCCCAGCAATCCCCTCCGAGATCTCTTTTTCTATAAAAATGGACCTTGCTCCATCCTCCTCCAAGCGAATGTACAGCTGGCTTCAGCAGCATTGACCTGTAGGATAATCACTTAACTGTGCTCCAAAAGTGTAGGGGCACCGTCCAAATGTCCTCAGCAGAGATATGCACATGACAACAATGCCTTGGTTGTCTCATGGACGCATGTGTGCCTGTGCCCCTGTTTCTCATGAATATATATCATGAAGGAGATGCTCAAGAGAGCCAGTAATTCAGAAATTTATGTTCACTGTCCCCAAACTCAATTTTCTAACTGTGAGGTGCTAGGTAAATTCTGCATGGATTTTGAAAGCTGGGTGAATTTTCTCGTAGTGTTCTGTAAGAGAATTGTGTCTTCCTACAGCTGGCTTGCCTCTAAGGCCAGTCACTTTGAATTTTAGACAGGCAATATCACATATCAATGGCAGGAGAGAGCAGGAGTGGTCCCATCATCAGGAGCTATTCATCTGTGACTCTCACGGGGTGAGCGTTTTCTGGGCCAAACCTTCCTATTATCAACACCATCTTGGAGATGGAAATTTTCCCATGGCCACAAGGTCACACAGAGCCAAACTGAAACCTTTAATTAAGGTTAAAATAAGAAAGCCAGGAAGGTGAAGGTAGATACTGACAGCAGGGCCTGATGCTTCCCAGGGAGACAGCCCCTGAGGTTCAGCCCACTGAGTCTCATCCTAAAAAAGGCATCTGTTACCTTTACTCCAGGGCATGCTACCAGCTATTACTATGTTCTTTCATTTACCTGGGGCCTCTCCAAGTACTTACCAAGCTCCCATGTGAGAGACATTGAGGGACCAGGAGCCCTGCCTAGTACACAGAGGCCAACAAATGGAACTGCTAAGCTTCCGTACAAAGTNCTCCTCCATCATNCAAGATGGCTCACAGCCAACTGCCGGNAAACCCTGCAGGGCTACAGCCAGGGCCCTAGAGAAGGGTTAACCATATGTATTGCGCCTGCTCTGTCTAGTTTCCACTTCTTTGCTTTCAGATACTTCCATAAATCTTCATACTTTGTTTCAAATAACTTTTTATTAAAGTATTACATGTTATGTGTATAAGTATTACACAGTCATTTATCAAGCACATGGATCTTGAGTACATGTTTTTATTATATATTATTTTTATTGAAGCACATGAGTAAAAATAGACGTGTCCACCCATGGGCACATATCCTAAGCGTATAGCTTTGAAAGCTCTTTAAATAACTTTCNCATACTAGCTAGTCCTATTCAGGGAAAACATTAATAACCCCTAGAAACCTGCCTTTGTTTCTCTTCCACTCAGATGACTCCTACTCTGGCTTCTGCCACTACAGATCTATTGATAGCTTTTGTACTTTACAATCACAATGTAGGTATAAATAAATAGACACTATACACATGCTTCAACATCTGTTCTTCCCACTCAGCATCAAATCTGTGAGATCTGCCCATAAAAGTCATGTGGATCTTACTCTTTACTGTCAAGTATTCTTAGCTGGGCTTAGTTGCTCAAACCTATATCTTAGCTACTTGAGAATCTGAGGAAGAACGATTGCAAGTTCAAGGCCAGTCTAGGCACCTTACTGAGACGCTGTCTCAAAATTAAAAGTATAAAGGGGCTGGGATAGTTTGGTGGTAGAANGCTTGCTTAGAATATTGTAAGGCCCTAGGTTTAATGACCAGTGCTGTGATGAAGAAATAAATATTCCACTGAGTAGAAATAGCCATGTACTTGACTATTCTTCAGATGATGTGCAGTGGAGCTTCCCTTTGGGGTCTGTTAGATGAATGCATATAAGCATACACTCCCTCCACACACACACACACATACGTACATACCAGAGGGAAAGAGAATCAGAGAGCACTCAGGCCTTTAGTCCCAGCACTCAGAAAGCAGAGGCAGGCAGTTTGTGAGTTCAAGGCCAGCCTGCACTACATAGTGAGAACCTGTCTTTAAAAAACAGTCTCTGGCAAAACCTCCACCATAGTTGCTGGATAACTAGGACTCAACAATGGCCTCCTTTGCCTGGCTTCGGCTGGACCTAGAAGGATAACATTTTCAGATTNTTGGAGTCGACAGAGAAAGTCCCTGAGCCCTGGAAAGCCCGTGGATAGCTGCTGTCTGCATTAACAAGTACAATGGGGAGATATGTGGGTCAGTTCGTTCCTTAAGATGCTCTCAAAATATCCTGGGAGCTCTTATACTCTAGAGGCTAGTTCTGCCTCTACCTGCTCTGGGTCGGGGGCCCCTATGTTATAATTTGAGACAATTAGGAACATTAAAATGAATGGCCACGTCCCTCGAATTTCATGACACAGTTGGAAGGAGGGTCTTGAGGCTATGAGTTACATTTTGAGGCAAAATTGTCATTTCAGTGTTCATCCCTGCAGAGAACAATTCAGGGCTGGCTCGGGTGTGTGTGGGCAGCCCCAGTGAACTTCTCTGCATATTTTAGGTTACAGCATAACTTATAAGAACCACATGGGCAAAGGACAGTCTAAAGGTCATTAGTTCTAGGAAAATATCCAATTAAAGACTCCACCATGCTCNGAGAAAGAGGATGAAGTCAAGGGAGCCAGAGAGCCTGGTACTATCCAACAGTCTGGGGAGAAGNGCTATTAACTGAAGCCTTAGGGAGGTTAATAACAGAATTACAGTCGTCCCCATCCAACACAAAGNCACATAGTTCAAACTCCAGGCAATTCNTGACCCANGGTGGTTCCACTTTCCACATTTCATCTTCATTCTGGTGTGAAAGCAATAGGCAGTAAGTAATTTTGATTTTGGATTCTGAGCTTTTCCCAGGCTAGCAATAATGTCCTTGGCTACTTTCTTCTGCTGCTGGCAGCACNGGTGAGCTCCAGTTCCCAGCCAGCTCAGTCATAGAGCAGGGGGACAAAAGATCCTGAGAGGTACACTGTGTTTCTAAGCTGTCNCTCTTTAATTGCATTTTTTTGTTTGGTTGGTTTATGGAGATAGTCTTGGATACCCAAAGCTAGCCTTCAAGGGATGATTCTACTGCCACCGTCTTCAGAGTGATGAGGTCACAGGTGTGGGCCGCCAGGCCCAGCTATTCACTGCATTTTTGAGTTTTAATATCTTCAACATACAATGGGTATATTAGGACACAACCCATCAGCGTTTTCAGCTAACGGTAAACACCATCTGCCGTAAGTAATTTGTTAATTTAATAAGATAACTTTTCCTAATTGGTGTCCCCAATTATTTTTGAAAAATGTTAATAGATCTAAAACCTTTCCAATCTAAGAACATTAAAATTTTGCTTTCTGACTCTTAAGTAGCCATGACTATTTCAGCAAAATTGGACAGTCAGAAATGTGGAGGAGAAAAATCACACATCCGGTCTTGTCATTCCTGGTTTACCTCCGCATACATTATCAAAATCCTTCTGTTCGTTCATTTTTGTCTAAATTTCTCCTTTACCTCTTTCTTTTCTCCTGGTGTGGGGATATGACTAGGCTCATACCATGTGATAACAGTCATTCTGTGTTTCTTCTTTTGCTTTCTGGTGAGGCAGGCTCTCACTATGTAGCCCAGATTGGCCTCAATTGAGTGATTCTCCCAGCTCTACCTCCAAGAGTGATGGGACATAGGCATGTACCATCATGCCTGGCTAATAGCAATTTAAATCCTATTTATAACTTCTATAATGTGAATATTTTCACATATCCTAGATAGTTTTAGGGTTTTGGTTTTTTTGTTTGTCTATCAAATGAAGTATCATAAACATATATCAAGTTTATTTCCTTTCCACTCTATTTTAGAGATGATTATACTATATGCCTTACATCATGCTTTGATNGAGTTTTTTTTTATTAGCTAAATTGTAATGCAAACATTTGCAGATTATCCTCACTAGTTAGCCTAGAATATGGCCTTGTGCCTCCCACCTCTCTCTGAGAGGGAAAGTTTGTGAGCTGGCTGCTGGGTTTTTCTTTAACAAGCCTGTCGTGATTGTGACACAATCCATTCCACATAATGGCTGGCTGAGTAGACTTTGAACTTGGTCCCCAGAATCAAGATGCCTACCAGGAGGGAGTTCTAGAGGTNGGAAGCAATGGGAGCCAATGCACTGTCTCAGACCTGNTCAATGTCACATCCTGGGTACAGTTGGCAGTGTGCACCAAGGAGAGGGGACATTTCCTGCAATGACACCGTTCTACCATCCTATGANCTCCTTAGCTGCCGTTTGGTCCTCTCCTTCCACATCTCAGAGCTCTGCATCCCACATCCCCTGACCAATCACGTAATAGGGATATTCAGATTAGTATAAAGTTATATACTAGTTATAAAGACTCGCAAGAAGGTTGGTGGGGACATGTCCTTGGTTANTCTAAGAAGGGAACTGACATCTTAAGAAGGTAGACTGGGGGGTCTCTTCATGATACGCAGAAGACACAGTCTGATTGACCCCAGCAAGTCGACACAATTTTTTTTTATTCTTGTTTTGTCTTTGAGACATGATCAGATGTAGCTCAGGCTGTCTGGAACTCACTATGTAGCCAAGATTGACTTTGAGCTTCTTCTTCTTTTTCTTCTCCTCCTCCTTCTTCTTCTTTTATTTTATCAGTTTTTAATGATAAAAATGTGTGTTTGTTTGTGTTGTGTGTATATGCACAGCTGTATGTAGAGGGGCATACGCACTCACCAGAAAAGAACCTCAGATGCCCTGTTTTCTCACTCTCTACTTTATTACCTCCAGCCAGGGTCTCTCTGAACCTGGGACTAGGCTCATGGTCGGCAAACCCTAATGATTTTCGTGTCTTTGCTCCCTCCCACAGCCCTGGGTTATAGGTGCTCATGGCCACACCCAGTTTTTTATATGCGGGGAGGACTCAGGTCTTCATGNCTCTTTGGCAAACTCTCTTACCCACTGAGCCATCTCCAAAGCTCAGCTCAGACTGTCTGACCCTCTNGCCTTCACTTCCTGTGTATTGAGATAACAGGCATACACTACCACACCTGTTTACTTGGTGCTGAGGATGGAATCCAGGGCTTCAGGCTTGTCAGGAAAGCATCCTATTGAGTTATATCCCTGGCCTCTGCATCNTGCAGAGCCACCTCTAGGGGTGGAGGCCAAGAATCGGAAGCCACTCACTTTTATATCCCTGCAGCTTCCCAGACTCCACTTTCAACCAAGCAAGGATGTGATCTCCCGACAGGCAGACNGCAGAAGAGATTCCTGAGCTCCAGCTGTCTGTGTCCTTTGTCCTACAGTCACATCTGTTCAGCTCTGGGCTTCTTTGCCTTCTAGCCTTCGTTTCAGAGTCCCCTGGCCTCCCCTCACCCTTCATGGAGGACTGAGTGTGTGTACAGACACATTCCTGCCACCTGGGGTCACATCTCTGCATTTTCCCTCTTTGTTTCATTTTGGTTCCCAGCAGGGCTTCACAATTTTCTTGCATTCTGTTAATAAAAATTAAGCAATCAATTTTCTTCCCCTCCATTACATCTAATTCCCTCTCTAACTCAATTATTATTGCAACCCTGGCAAGTGCTTTGCTAGGCAGATGGCAGGAAGGACAGGTTGCCAAAATAAAGGGCATTGTTTGCTGAGGGATATTGTTTCCATGAAAGTGATGACACTTTCCTTCCAAGGATGGATTATTTTTTTCTGAAATCAAATTCATGTTACTCTGTTAATGTAATAGGTTTGTGCAAGTGTTGCCAAGATTAATATAGGCACATGTAACGAACTATAGCAACCATTAAAAATACTTTATGTCATTTAGTAGTGTAAAATAATATGATGATATATATTATTTTCTTTGAAAGAGATTAGGATAAACCTGTTATGTGACTTTCCATTCCCAGCCTCTTGAGTTCTAAAATATCTAATATCCAAGGTGTTTTATTTGGTGCCAAAATACCAAGCAAGCCTGGCAGATTAAGTGAAAGTCCTTCCCAATGTTGCTTGGGAAGTTTCTGTCTGACCAAGAAAGGCAAGTAACCAAGCCAGAGTGCAAACTCNAACTGATAGATCAATTGATTGATTGCTGGTGTCTGTGCTGATGTGAGAAGGAGATGAGAAGGGAGCAGGCGCCCTCTGTAATATTCCTAAGGAGGTTCAGCTGGGGTGGAGGAAGGTACTGACTCGGGGTTGAACCCTGAAGAAGTTTGGAAGGCTATTTCTTTTTTCCTGTGTGTGTGTGTGTGTGTGTGTGTGTGTGTGTGTGTGTCTGTGAGTGTGTGTGTCTGTGAGTGTGTGCATAGATGGGAATATATATATGTATTACATATGTATATCTGTGCATTCAGAAGCTAGAGGACAGCCATGCCTATTGCTGCTCAGGAACTATTTTCACATTGTTTTTTATTGTTGTTGTGTTGTGTTTTATTTTGTTTTGTTTTGTTTTGTTTTTTAAATAAAATTGCTCATTGGCCTAGAACTCAAAGTAGTCTAGTAGCTGGCTGTCCAGGGAGCCCCATGCATCAACTTGTCTCCACCTCACCAGCTCTGAGATTTCAAAGTTTGTCCCCATGCCTAGCTTTTTGTTTGTTTTGCATGGGTTCTGGAGAACAAAACTCATCCCATTCTTTNNTGTCAAGNACTTAACCAACTGAGCTATCATCTCAACNTTTCACTTTTTTTGAGATAGGGTCTACCTGTGTAGCCCTGGCTGGATTGAAGCTCACCATGTGGACCAGGATGTGATGCACTTGAACTTGCAATGTCCCCTGGTCTGTGTTTTTTTAAAAGCTGAGGTTACAAGTGTGCAACACCATGCCAGCTTCAGTGGGCTGTTTCTACACTGTATTGGGTGGAGAAGCTGTTTTTTTATAAGGCTGCTGTAGAATCAGTCTCCTTATTTGATACTCACACTCCAATCACAATCCATTCTGCCGTGCGTATAAAATCACCTCCACTTTCCCTGCCTGTGCTTCCCTGGGTCACTGCTTCTAGTCATTGGTTTTTCTAGAAAACAGGAGAGTCCCTGAGATGTAGGTCTCAGAGTCAAGAAGTAACGGTAAAAAAGACCTTAATAACCTTCTTTCTGTAGTCCAGAAAAGCCGGGCATCTCTGTCCATTAATTCCCATAGTAGACTTGAATGGATTGAGACACAGTGCCTGTAGAACATCTGGCCAAGATTTCCCTTCTGAAACAACTTGGACATGCATTGCATAAGAGATTGCTAGACATAAACATAAAAAGTGTTTCCTTTGTATGATACATTTATAACACTATAAAGCTGCAAAATATACTCACCGCTGAAAACTCAGAAAGTGTAAGCAAGCGCAATAAATTTAAAAAAAATAAAGCAAAATCACCTATAATTCTGTTCTATAGAGACATCAGCTGTTGAAATTGTACTGTGTCTGAAAGGTTTTTCTGTTTAGACTACACATGTTGTTGGGCAAGGGAGTGGCCATTCCTGCAAGCTGCCTTGTCCATTTAGTAGTTGTGTTAGTGAGCTCTCAGTTGCTGTCAAGAAATGCTCGAGATATCCATTTAAAAGGAGGAGAGGCTTGTCTGGGCTCATAGTTCAGAGCTTTTGACACATGGTCAGTTAATTCCATTGCTATGGAGCCTCTGGTGAGGCAGAGTATTGCACCAGCAGGGAGCAGAGCACGTGGCAGAGCCCAGCTACTCACCTGTGGCTACTGGGAAGCAAAGGANCTTAGTGGTTTGAATGAAAATGATCCCCACAGGGAGCGGCACTATTAGGAGGTGTGGCCTTGCTTGAGAAAGTTTGTCACTGGGGTTGGGCTTTGAGGTTTCAGAAGCTCAAGCCAGGCCCAGTGTCACTCTCTCTGCCTGCTGCCTGNGCATCCAAATGTATAACTCTCAGCTACCTCTCCAGCACCATGTCTGTCTGGATGCTGCCATGCTTCCTGCCATGATGATAACGGACTAAATCTCTGAAACTGTAAACATCTCCAATTAAATGTTTCCCTTTATAAGAGTTGTCGTGGTCATGATGTATCTTCACAACAATAGAACACTGACTAAGACAGGAGAGAGGAAAGCCCAAGGTCTTCACATCACTTACTCTTGCAACCCACCACTTCCTAACTTCCTTCAACTAGGCCCTGCCTCCTAAAGGTTCCACCCTCTCCCAGAACTGATGGAGACCAACTGTGTGTGACTATGCCTGTGGAGCACATTCCAGATCCAAATAATAGCAGTAATGTGTTGTTACTACTNTTAATGTTTGCCATTTTGTCAAATATATCTTAGTATTTTTAATGGATGCAAAGTACTCTGCTACATAAATATACCATAATTTATTTTAACCACTTCCCTGTGTTTTACAGTTAGAAAACAGCTGAAGGTTGAGTAATAGTATNCATTCCATCAACTGGCTTATCATCAAAACCTTACATCTATCACAATGATTACCTTCAGACAGATTATTAAAGGTGCAAAGATTATTAAAGGTGCAAAACTTTGCCGAGGCAAAGTTTATTTGTTTGTTTGTTTTTTTAATTAAGGATTTTAATGTTGCTAGCCAAACTGACTTCCTACAAAATACTACAAGGATATATTTTGCAAATTGTGATTTTCAAGTTTGCATAATCTGCTTTTTATTTTCATTATCTGAAAAGTCATATATGTCCTTATACTCAGCTTATATTCCTTTCAGTTTCAGTTATATGACCTTGGTGTACTTTAGAGAAATTATTAAATGGGACCCCTTCGAGCTTACCAGGTTCTTTCGACAAGCAGTCCCCATTTATACAACTATCATACTTAACATACAAATGAGTGGCCTTGAGCTTGTGGGATTCAGATGTCTGCTCAATTAGAACCATTTTCATAATGTATTTGAAGACTTTTGCTCAATATTCATAAAGCCAAATGTTCAGCTACTTTATTTGCCAGGCTATTATGCCCCTGCATAATGGGAGGCTCCGTCGTCTGAGGCAGGCCTGGCTGCCTTGCTGCCTTGCCCCGACTCTGGGAGCACAATACAGGTAACGCGCCTTTGGCTTCCCTCCCAAAACCNCAGCACACAGATGGTGGAGAACAAAAGGCCTGCATGGCCCACCATGTTTCAGCTGCTCTTGCAGCCTTCCTCTCAGCCCTGCCGGGTTTGTCTTCCTCTCCACCCCCACCACCAGCATGCACCTCTGCCCCCTAGGACTGACAAAAGACCATGCTCAAAATACCCAAATGTTGGCCCAATATGGTAAAGCTGAAAGGAGGGACATTGGATGTCACCCCGTCTTCTCATTAGACATTGTCATTGCCCTCCTCTTTGATTGTCAGGGAAATAAAGTCCATTTAGGTGCCAAGAAACCTTCCCGATAGAGAGGTTGCCATAGCAACCATGTAGAGATGAATTAACCAGCAAGCCATTCAGTCACAAGGTGCTGGCTTGGAAACTGCTCGGCATGGTGTCCCACCTTCTTTTGAAACTTGATGGTTCTGCATGGCCCAGCGTCTACTTTCTATTTCTGTGTTTCAGGCACAATTGTTTGTTAAGGTATTTGATTTGCTATAGAATTAAGACTCCCAGGGGCGAGAAGAAGAGGTAGGGTGGAGAACAAGCTGAAAGGCTGGCAAACTATGACAAACCCAGAACAACTTTTCAAAAAGTGGCAGGGCAGGGGTGGTGGATCAAACAGANTCGCCTCCCTTCAGAAGCAGGTGCAGAAGGCTAATGTAAATTCTGCGCCCTGTGAGGGGTAACACAAAATCAGCTCTATCTAATGGGGAACTGGTTGAGAATAAACCTCATGCTTTTNTTAATNTAATCCTTGCTTTGTAAGCCATGACATTTAACCGGGTAATTAAATAATAATTGAATAAGTCTGCGAGGCATAGAACCAAGCAGAAAGGCACATTCCCTAGAGANAATTTTTTATCAAATATTGACTTACTCTTCAATATTAATGATGGGGATTTGATGCTATATTTTATATTTACATACTAACGTTGTTTGGAAAGCCCTTTGTGATTTACAGGGTCTCAACTTACACATGTGAATTGAATTAAAAGCACAAAAGAAAACTCCAAGGTCTGGAGAGCACACATGGATGGTAGGTGTGGCACAGGGTAGACTTCACCCCAGTTGNTCTTGCATCNGTGGAGCGCTCTGGCCTATCATGGCCTCCAGAGAGGCATATAAGCCTACCTGTTCTTATTCCACACAGACACTCACTTGGTGCTGGGGGAGAAATGGAGCTCCTTCTTTTTCTTGTTTTCAGATTGTGACATTATTCTTTTTCAGTTATGTGTGGGGGTATGTGCATCCGAATTCAGGTGCCTGTGGAAGCCTGAGATGTTGAATGCCACGAAGGAGTTATAGACAGTTGTGAGCCACCTAATGTGGGTGCTGGGACTAGAACTCGGGTCCTCTGCAAGANCTGTGTGTGCTCCTAACTCCTGAGCAACCTCTCCAGCCCAGTAGTTTCCTTTTTAAGCAATCCTCTTGCATTTTGCTGGCACACTGGAAGCAGCAGATAGAGACGGGTATGGTGTCCCCACTAGTGGTGTGTTAGTAAATACCTAAAGACTGGCTCTTGGAGATGAATGTATATATTTACATATGTGTATACCCTCATCATGTGCTCTACTCCTGGGGAGGATGTGTTACACATGATTTAATAACAATGTTAACATACACAGTACCCTGTCTAACTTCCATATAGCCAACTCATTTGCATAAGTGCTTTTAGCTTTTTGGTCTGAATTCTTGTGTNTGCACTNAACCTGCTATTAATTGCCATCGACAAATAGTTTGTGCCTGAATGTTGACTGTCTGCATATGATGAAAGCCCAACAATAAGGGTGTGTTGGAACTTTACTCTGGTCAATAATGCGAGTTATCACTTAACTGAATAGGAAATGGCTTCCTAGCATTGGGGGAATATCCCTTAACGTGTTCTGCCTGTCACAGTACAATGGCTACAGATCTGTCACCCTTTTAAGTCTGATTTCATCATTAGCATTTTCCCCAGATCAAATATAAAGCATTAGCAAAGCAATAAGTTATGCCCAGACTTATAATTTGAAATTTCCCCTCTAATCCTGGAAGTTTGTAGCTACTGACAACGATGGTGCTAAACACAGAGTTGAGGAGGGCTGAGTTGTGGTGGCCATTACATAATATTTCTAGCATGGAAGTGTAAAAGAATTTTAAAATCTCCAGAATACTGACTATAATAAAAATGTGGTAAANTAATTTTAANGACGAATTTCAAGCATTTAGTATCTTTGCTTTAATAAAACTTGTCTAGCTTGGAGTGAAGTTAGCTTCTTATTGCTGGGATGTGTAGCAGACAAAACAATTTAAAGGGAAGGCTGGCTTATTTCAGCTAAAGATTTCAGTCCACAATCCCTGGCCTCACTGGCGGGCACTTGTTTGCTACAATGTATGTGTTGGGAGGAGATCAGAGGACAACTTGTGGGAACTGGTTCTTTCCTTCTGCTATGTTGGTCTCTGGAACGAACTTAAGTGGTCAGGCTTGATGGCAAGTACCTTTATCCAGAGCTTCTCACGGGCTCTACCCTGGTTTTNTGTGATGCTGGATCGGTACCCAGGGTTTCGTGAACACTGGGCAAACACTCTACCAAATGGACTCCATCCCTAGTCTCTGTAATATGATCTGTAATGTGACTTTTTTTAGTTACTGAAAATCCATTTCACTCCCTCCCAGACTCTCATTAGTGAACAAAATGGGTCAGGTTTGGGGACCNCAGATCCTAGAGGAGGAAGTGTCATTTTTACCTCATTCAGATAAATATACTTTGTAACAGAGCCATGTCCCTCTCTGACCTAGTGGAAAAGAACCTTGATATCTGACATAAATGGGACTTACAGATTTCACTCAATATTTTCAAGAGCTTTGCATGCTATGTGATAGGGAGAGGTGTGAGTTGGCCCCGGCTCTGCTGGCACAGCCCAGTACATTTGGCGGTAAGTGTGGATTCTGGACCAGATTCANGATGTATAGCCATTGAAGAACCAAGCGCTGTACCACACACTACCTGAACTGTGCCTCTGCTACACAGAAGCAAGATTATCAGACGGCAAGCCCAAACGTGTGCTCTTTCTATTGTCCCTTTAGGAGAACAGCCTGGAGGATGCCACCTG
>LZPO01034849.1:54628-67296 GCA_001675575.1 Neotoma lepida
TACCAGTCATCTGAGAGCTCAAGGGGACTTTAGAGTCGGGGCCACATTCCAGTATGGTAAAACATAAGACAGATGGATTATGGGTCAGTGATGACCATGGGGTTTTATTCTGACTCTGAACTCTAGAAATAGATATCAAATTCAAAGTTANGAAGGAAGTAGAGGGATTCCCATTGAAGTCATTGCTATTTGGGGGTTTCTTGTTATAANAAGNGCTATCTTATGTTCCCGNTCCTACCCATATATAACATATATGGCTNTCTCTCAATACAGGCAGCAGTTCTCAACCTGTGAGTCATGACCCCTTTAAGGTCAAATGACCCTTTCACAGGGGTTGCCTAAAACCATTGGAAAACACAGTTATTTACATTATGATTCGTAACAGTAGCAAAATTACAGTTATGAAGTAGCAATGAGAATAATTTTCTGGTGGGGGGGTCACCACAGCATGAGGAACTGTATTAAAGGGTCACACATTAGGAAGGTTGGCTGGAGTGTGTGCCACCGGCCCTGCCTTTTCAACTGTGCTCATTTGTTTATTTGGTTTCTTTTCATGTGTGCCCCATTGACTAGCGTGGCCCCTGGGATGGAGTATAAGTTTAATGGGAATTTGTTGACTGAGTGAACTTTGACTGCCCTTGTGGCCGCACATAGAGTGGAATATACCTTTTTCCCTTTTCCTGCTTCCTGTCATATTTCTCTCTTGGCTGCATAGCTTGTATTCTCCAAATCTAAGACTAAGCCAGAAAACTCTGATGAAACTCCCGGTAGTACCCTGGAGTGTTACANACTGAGGGGATGGTCATTGCCTTTGGTGTCTAAGACATTATTTTATGGAAGGAAGGGGCAGCTTCCCACTTGAAAGGGAGAGGCTGTCCATTGCAACTTAGTCATTTTCCTACCTGAGGCAGAGGTGGGCAGGTCATTAGAGCCAGGACAGAATGGAAAGGGTGGGGGCAGGGTTAGTGGAAGACTTGGCTACTCTGAGAGGGAGAAAGGGGCTCTTTCAGCTTTTCTGTGACAGCTGGGAGGGCGGTGGGGAGGCAGTTCTCAGAAAGCAGGATCAAATGGCAGNCTCTCTGTAGAGCTTTAAGCTGAGAAGCAAGAAAATGAATGTATGTACCCAGGGAGCCTCTCNTGCGCTCTGGTAGGCATCTGAATGGGGTCATTCAGTTGGCTCTGCCCATCTCATTCNTCATGCATAATCTCACCGCAGTGGTCAAATAGCTCTTCAGTCTTCNATAGCTATTCCTACAGGGATTTCTCTCCTTTCNCCCTTGTTTACAGTTAANNCANTTCGTTTGTTATTTGAATTATAAAGGTGCACATTAAACATAATCATTCCAANAGTACAAACAAACAAACAAACAAAAACAGCTCCTTACTCCAGCTTTGTTAANTTTTAGATTTTATGCAGANGATGAGTTTGAGGANTGTAATTAGATCTGTATTGCCTGAAGAGCCACCATAGTTTACACCACAATCNTAAGTGATTCATTAAAAGGTAGCTCCTGCGCTTCCTACTAGTCCAGAACCTTTGTGCTGAGACCCACGTAGCCTGTGTGGCTAAGTGGTTATCCATGTGTTTGACTTCTCTAGAGCCTTCTGAGTGCTCGGTTGTGACCTGGCCATGCGCAGTCACACCCTTGCTGAGATGCTCAGTTTCTCATTAGGAAATTTTTTCTTTGGTTTTTATGATTTTTTTCCAAATGTGGACTTTTGAGACTGTCCTTGCTTTTTGTGGAAGATTTTACTTCCTTCTTATAGGATGTGCAAAATATTGGTCATCACACTGGGATCCCACGACCCGACCCGTTTCTCTGACATGAAGGCTCATGATTATGTTTGCAAAAACCAGAATCTCCTTCCCTCATGCTTTTTTCAAGTGTCACTCATGGGATGGGCCCTTTACGTACCAATTCGTTGCCACACTCACCACACTTCCTTACACTACCTCGTGAATTGAACACTTGCTTGTTGACAATGTTTATTCATCCTAGCCTTGCTTCTTTGTTTACTGTAAGGCAGTTTGGTTGGCAGTACTTATTTCTCTATTGTCTAGGGTTTTAAGAGTTTGGAAATAGTAACACTCGGGTTTGTCTGTTAGTGTGCACAGAACTTCACACGAGCAGGATGCATTTAAAAATGAATCTTGAAGATGACAGTTCTCATCAGAAACCTCAGAGACCTTTGAACAGTGGCAGAAGTCTGATGTTGTGTGGTTGGAGCTTCTTCTCGGGAAGATTTACTCAAGCTGGAAGCAGATAGCAGCACAGTAGGGAGNCGTTTGTCACACTTTCCCTGGGATTAGCTGAAGTAGAGGAGAGTGTAGGCATTTCGCACAGCCTGGTGATGCCGCCAAGGCTGAAATCCCTCCTTTGCTTTAAGGAATCTGAACTGCTTTTGAAATAAACACATCTGGATTGGAGGNTGACTGTGTAAATAAGATCTAGACCCCTTGCTTCTGTCTGAAAGAAAATATGGAGAAACCAGCCAGGGTTTTCTGAGCAGGTCTTAAAGAAGTTGAACATCACCAGCCTTTCTTTCCTTTACCTTTGTTGTTTATTTTATTTCTATACAGAGGAATCTGCGTCATGTCTCCAACATGTGTCCAAACATGGCCCTTAGGTCTAAACATGTTTACTCCTCAGTTCTTGTCAAACAGTCAGATTTGGAAAATGAGCGCCAAGCCTAAATCACTGCACGCTGAATGCCTCCCGATCAACATGAACTTGGCAATGAGTCTGTGTCTAGGGGTGACAGTGTTGCTTGCCTGGGGCTGTAAGCTCCATGAGGCAGCCTTGGCTCCCCTTTGCACCCTGACTCTAGCCCACTAAATGATACAGAAACACTTGTTTTGTGCCTCATTGCACTTTAGAAAAGTTTCAAAACGGTAATCAAGCATTTCCAGCACAAATCAAAATGCCTCAATTGGCGACATGTCATCAGTGTGAAACAGTTTTCTTTGGCCATGTTGTTGATTTTTTCCTGCTCTTAAAAACATGTTGACTTTTAGCTTATTTTCTGACTTCCAAAGACTATCTAGTTTTCAAACATTTCTTCTTTANGGGACCACTAATTTTGTAAATCCTGTGAGAAATTATTCTGCAGTAGTTCAGCCTGTGAGAGCAGAGGAGCCATACGTGCCGTGTCTCAGCTTCACCAAGATGTCACTCTCCTAAACACGGAGCGAGTGTCGGAACNACCCACAACAGATTTCACCCTGCTGACTGTGAAGGAACTACGGTCTCCACTATTGAATTATTACCCCAGCAACCACTGCTTAATGACATTTCTTTAGGGATTAGGGTTGGGGTTGAAATAGGTCTAACTCTGTAGCCCAGACTAGCCTAGAACCTGAGATGTAGTCTAGGTCTCAAACTTATGGCAATTCTCCTGCCTCAGCTTCCCATTTGCTAGGGTTGTAAGCATGAACCAGCATACTTGGTTCTTAATGAAATTTTTAAACTATTTTAAATTATTTTCAGGGTAAATCCTNCAAACTCAACACCATCACTTAGCATAATCTCCAGTATAGATGGACAGTGACCCCAGTAGCAGTACAATGAGGTTGAAGCCCAGCATTTTGTTCCAGAGANTATAGATTATGCTCTTGGTTCCCTAACAGTGATCTATTCATGGCTGTATTAAAACACAGACCACACAACACACACACATGCACACACAGAATATTACTTTAACTATGTAAAGATGTGTGACTTTTTTATGTTGTGGAACATTACTTTAACTATGTAAAGGTATGTTACATTTGTTTATGCTGCATTTGTTTAACTATGTAAAGATGTGTTGCCTTGCTTGCCTAAGGCACCTGATAGGTCTAATAAAAAGCTAAATAGCCAATAGGTAGGCAGTAAAGGGATAGGAGGGAGGGGGCTGGCGGGCAGAGAGAAGAAGTAGGAGGAGGAATCTAGGCTCGAGAAGAGAGAGAGAATGAGGGAGGAAGAGATGGAGATGCCTGGGGGCCAGTCAGCCTGGCAGCCACCAACCAGCCAACACAGAGGAAGCAGAAAAAGTAGGACTTCTAGAAGGAAAGAAAGGTAATAGGCCCCAAGGCAAAACATAGATACATAGAAACAAGTTAAATTAAGTTTTAAGAGCTGGTGGGACAAGCCTAAACTAAGACTGATCATTCATAATTAATAATAAGTCTCCGTGTCATTATTTGGGAGCTGGTTGGCAGCCCCAAAAGAAAGCCTGCTACACACATGCATGCACAGACACACATGCATGCATGCACATATATGCACACATATGCATGCACACACACACACACACACACACACACACACACGTATGTACACACTAAAAGGATTTGAAGAGCCTCACTTGTTTCATTTAAGAAAACACTTCAATTTCTGATCATGTGCTGAGTCAAGCTTTATCGTGGTGTGAAGAGCCCCTGAGTCTCACTTCAAAGAGCTAGCCGAAGACGCCACCAAGTGAAAAGGCCAGGATTATCTGGATAAATTCCAGACATGTTCTCCTGCTGGAAGAAACTGCAGGGCAATCCTTGTGTAACACAGGGCCTGGAGGACAGGCCAGAGGATCCTGTTNCAGGATGTTTTACTTTAGAGCAGTAGTTCTCAAACTTGGGCAGGCATCAAAATCACCTGGAGGGTGTTCTAAAAGAGACCGCTGAGCCCGCCNGTGGGGGTCCTGACTCAGGAGGTCTGGAGGCAGACCAGGGAATTTGAATGTCTGAGAATAATGTGGATCTAGGAGGCATGTATTTGAGAACAAAGTGNCCTAGATANGGNNTGGGAGATAGTACGNGTCTAGCAGAGCAGACAGGGGAAGTGTCAGAGCCTGTAAGTAAATGTGCCAATGGGAAGAGAAGACGGGAACTGAGGAGGAAAGTCAGGTTTGTAGGCAGTGCGGTTGAGCTGGGCATCTGAAAGGAAGGTATAGTNGGGGTTCTCTAGAGGAACAGAACCAAAAGAATGAAACTATATTAATGGACTCAATCACATCAGCTTACATTAAAATACTAACAGCCACTGTCTCACATCTGAGAGCCTGAAAACCTGGTAGTTGCTTGGTCCTTGAGGCTGGATTCTCTGTAATCAGGGTCATCTCACAATGGCTATCCTGCACTGCAGAGGTTGACAAGCCGATAGTTGCTCAGTCCACAAGNGTTTNGCTATGTAGCTCTGTCCGGTCTGGAACTCACTATATAGACCAAGCTAGCCTTGAAGTTACAGGGACCCAGTTGTCTCCTCCTTCCGACTTCTGGGATAAAGGTATGTGCCACCAAGCCTGGTCCCAGTCACTGATTTATTGCCGTGATAAANATCTAAGAAAAGTAATTTAAAAGAAGGAATGATTGGTTTTGGCTTTATGGCTTCAGAAGTTTTAACCCATGGTCAGTCAGATCTATNGCTTTGGGCTGGAAGTGAGGCAGAACCTCACGGCAGTGAGAGTCTTACAGCATCTGCTCTCTTATGGCAGCTGGGAAGTGGATGGTGGTTGTTTGCATCAGTAGACTCCCTCTCCTTCCCCCTTCTTTCCATGAGGCCCCACAGCCCATTAGATGGTGCTGTCTACATTCAGGGCAAGTCTTCCCTCTCAGTCACTGTCCCACATGTCAGTTATCTCCAGAAACACCCTCACAGATACACCAAGGAGTGGGCTTTACTCATTTCTTAGGTATCTCTGAATCCAATAAAGTTGACCATCAAGATTAATCCCCATGTAGGGTTGTAGATGAACATCCATGAGAATCCCTGGGCCAGATCCAGAAGGTAACTCATTTCTGCTAAAAATCCGCTGGCCACGTGATCACATCAAGAAAAATCTTGTTGACCAGCCAACCAGTCTCTGCCACATTCAGATGAAGGAAAGCAAGGCATTACAGTTGTTACAATTAGGTCAAAGAAGAAGGTTCATTTATAAACCAGTAATGCAACTGCGTGCTGCCACTGTGGTACTCCTTGTGGGATGTCTTGTCATTGCACGGACGCTCCTGTAGGTGGGGAGCAAAGAGGGCACTAGGCTGGACCTAGTCAGGGAAGGCAGAATGCTTACTTCTCCCTGTGTGTGCTTGAGGGAGGCTGTGCGCTCTCCCTCTCTGAACTAAACCCTCTCATCTAAAAATATCCCATCAAGGAATGCAGCCGCGTCTGGCTGCTGTAGAGGGAGATGGGTGCTTTCTCCATCTAATAGCTTTTGAATGGACCCATTCAAAATACCCTGCGTGGAGAAGTCTGTGCTGCTAATGTGGGCACACATTTCTTGCTTTGGGTGTATTTTTAGAATTTGTTGCACTGTCTGGAAAGGTTGATTGAGAAAGGCTATCGCTAATCTCTTAGCACATTTGGGGAATATCTTCAAGGATGACACAACTGTGTGTTAGAGATTTTTAAAGGGCTGGGGCTGAGGACTGTTCACTTTGGGGAAATGAAGACAAAGTGGGAATATAATCACACATGCGTGTGTGAATGCCCGTGACGTGCATGTGAGCACACACACACACACACACACACACACACACACACACACACACACACACACACATAGACACACACACACACACACACACACACACACACACACACACACACACACACACACCTGTCTCTTATACACATCTAGATGTGTATAAGAGACAGGTGTCAGTGTATGGAGCAGGCATGTGACTTTACAGTGACTGATGAACTTTCATTTTTTTTTTTTAATTTTGGTTTTCCTTTTTAAGTTTTAGTTATTACTTGCAGATGTTTGTACTTAGAGGAGGAGTGATAACTGGTTCAAAGTATTGATTTGCAATTGCATAAAAATATCATATAAGAACATCTTAATGAAATCAGTGTTCTTTTGAAGTAACTACCTAAACACCAGAAACACACTTCATGGCAATTAAGGGAGAACTCGGTCACTCTAGATGCACAATCTTCTCTAAGACTAAAAAGAGAATAGAGTGAGTGAGAGCATAACCTTCCAGAGTTCTCTGAGGAGAGAAAGGAGATGGCTCGTGTGCACCTTAGCTATTTACAGGGAGAGGCGGAGAGGCGGTGGGGCGAGGGATGGTTTGATGTTTGAGAAGCTCTCATTCCCAGAAGCACTTTAAAATCCCCTGGGAGTTTTAANACACTATGTGCCCAGGCTCCCTGGACCTCTGAGGTGATTACATCCTGAGGATACTTCACCAGGAGACAGCAGCTCTTGCTTCACTTTATGCATGGAGCCTCAGCAAAAGTGGAAGGTGGGAATGCACAAACTAGGATGGGGGCAGGGAGGTGGGATGGGGCAGCATTGCCAGCCTTTTGCAGTGCTCCACACAGCACAGCCTAGACCACAGCCCCTGAGCACAGTACCGAGTTGGCCTTCTCATCCTCTCTCTTTTCACCATGAAGATCTCAGAAGTTTTATGTGCTTGGAGCCCAGAGTCTCAATTACANTGTGTGTTCCCCCACTGTCCTGTGGTTACACCTCATGCTCTGCCTCCCTTCAGTGTGGTTAACAAACCGGCATGGCTGGTTCCTTCCCAGAGTTTCAGGGGACCTATGCCCAGTGACATTCTCCATTTATTTATTGATATCACAAAAACATCCACTTCCGTATGCTAGGCACTGCTAATTTATTTACTGCCCAGCCTGGGCCGAGTAAAGAAGGAGCCGTGTGAATACTCAGCTCCCACACTCAGCTCCTCAGGTTAAGAGGTCCGCTCTCTGATGAAGAGGAAAGACTATNGCTATTTCTAGAGACTGGCTTCTGGAGTATGACCTGCTAATGGGCTGTGGCAAGCTCACCCACNACATCCATGCACAAGACATAGGGGTTGTAGCAGGTTAATGTCACCCAGTGCCACTCAGGGATAAGAACTTCTGTGAGTTAAGACAGCAGCTAGGAAACTCCTCATCTGTACCACCCATTTCTTCCAGGCCNTGGNTTCAAAGGACTTTGTGACTTGGGAGAGTTTCTTGACATTGAACTGGCCCCCAGGACCATGTAGAAGGACTCTCTCAGGGAAACTGTTTTCCATCCCTTGCGGATAAGGAGGTCAGACAGGTCATTGAAATGGCATGCAAATAGGTGAGGGTCCATTTTGCAGCTCGTCAAAGGAAGGACAACTTGGAATGCACCACAGGTAAATCATCTTCTGATTGTTGCCACCCACAGGTAACGCTGACTTTCAACCTTGTTCCTACATAAAGAAATGACTCTCTCATCCTTTACTTCCTGTGTGCACTGGAACACAATGCCACAGGTGGCATAATGTGCACATGCATGTGGAGATCAGAGGCTGATGTTGGAAGTTATAGTCAATCACTCTTTCACCATATCCATTGAGACAGGACCCCCTCAAACCTGGAGGTCACCCATATGGCTAGTCTCCCTAGCCAGCTTGCTCTGAACATCCCACAGGCAGGACATCATGCCCAGCTGGCATTTGTGTGGGTTTCGGGAATCCAAACTCTAGTCCTTACCCATACTTGNCAAGCACATAAACCTATGAGCCAGCTTCCCAGTGTGGATACTAATCCCATTCAGGAGGGAGAAACCCTCATAACCTAATCACCTTTTACTCTTATCACATTTGGAACCCATAGTTTTTGAAGGAAATCCATTCAAGCCATAGCATCTTGTGATATAATTTCAAGGTTGATGCCTGCAATCACAACACGGAGCTCACATTGTTTTCAAATACGGGACTAGTCTATGGCTCCTGTCTCAGTATCAACCAAAACAATGAATTCCTGAGAATGAGGTTTTCTGAGTCGGGCTGACTCTCCGTTCTTCCAGGCCCTCTGAGCTCTCCGTATGTCAAGATAAATCAGCAGAAAGATTTGGGTCTGGACCACATTAGCTAAATTCCCCAAAGAAATAGCCTCACTGAGTTATGATTGAATAAACAACTTGCTCTTCATTTCTGCTGCAGGTCAGTGTAAGAAATGGCTGTGAGAGAAACATTTCCACATCAGNGTAAGCCGCTTTTAAGTTTGTATTGTCATTTGGATAAAAATCAGTTCAACAGCAATGCTCATGAATTTATTGCAGGAGAAAATATGTCCNTTTTAAGGAACTGAGTAGTTGAAACTGTGACGCTCAACACACCTCTCCATTTCCTGGGGTAGCTATGAAACTTATGGTCCTGCTTAGTGTTTTTGATACAATTCTCTTTAAGCTAAATCTCCAAGGTGTTAATCCCCTGTCCTTTCTAGTTCCTAACCATTGGCCTACTTTAAGGCTTATTCTTGTAACTTTCATGTCTTCTTTCATATAGTGTTAATTTTGGAAGTGCACCGGGGCATGGAAGCATGTTCCCGACTCCTAGACTCAGGGATTTCTCATTTCCTCAAAGGAAGGCCTGGAGAGAGCCAGGTGCAAACCATGCATATTTCACAAGGGCGTGGGGCCTCCCACAGGAGTCNGAGCCTAAGAAGCAGGCCAGANTAGGAAGTGCTGAACACCTAGGGAAATCACTATGTGAATGGGGACGCCAAGAAACCAAATGTACTAATGTGGCAANGCATGGGAATGGTAGACAAATTCATAGCTAAGTATCTATTAAACTACCAGCCTCGACTTAGACATAAACAGAATACACATATGTCTATTTTATAAAAGTGACAATTGCCAAAGACTCGCATATTTCAAAGCCATCATTTTCTTATTATTGATGCATCTGTTTTCTGACAATTATCAAATCAAAAGGAAGAGGCAGTACTAGGAGTGCTTCTACTGAAGTGTTTTGCCAGACCCACTGGTTTTGAGTAGTCCTAAGTGGACTTCTGACTTGGTGCCCAGTGGGTAGGTGTCCAAGCCCTTCTCCGATTCTAATAACACCTGGCTCTTTCTGTAGGAACGGTGACTGTTGCAGGTGTGTGGCTTACCCATCAGAGAGATTCAGCCCCTAGAGATTTTTCCATTCCTCAACTCACCATGGATACAAAATAGGTAGGAAATAATTTTAAACACACCTTGAGCAAAAAGCAACACTTTACCTTGGACCAGAGGTGGTAGCTTCCGGTGGGAGTTCATCTGGAAAGAAATGCTCACACTGATGAGAGATGGGTAAGACAGGAGCAGAGAGTGTCAAGAGCCATGAAAACCAAAAGCTAAGGTTGGGACTTGGGGTGTATGAACAAAGGGAAATGGGAGAGAAGAATAATTGCTAAGGGAATAAAGATGCTGAATAGGGGTATTAATTTTTATGTCATCAAAAATTAATACAAGGAGTAGGGTCGTAACTCAGTCAGTAAAGTGCTTACCTTTCGAGCATGAGGACAAAAGTTCAGTCTCCCAGAACTCACATAAGAAGAGCCAGGTGTGGTGGTGCACGTTTATAATTTCTGCTCTCGGGAGGTGAAGACAGGTGGATCCCTGGGGCTTTCTGGCCCACCAGCTGTCTCAGTCATCATTCTACTACTGTGAAGAGAAACCATGACCATGGCAACTTTTTAAAAAGAAAGCATGTAATTGGGGCTTGCTTACAGTTTCAGAGGTTTAGTCCATTATGGTCCTGATGGGGAGCATGCAAGGAGACATGGTAGCNATGACTTCTACATCTGGATCTAAAGATAGCAGGAAGAGAGAAAGAGCTACTGGGCCTAGCTTGGGCTTCAGAAACCTCAAAGCCCATGCCCAGTGACACACTTCCTCCAACAAGACCACACCTCCAAATCCTTTCAAATAGTGCCACTCCCTGATGACCCAGCATTCAAATCCATGAGCCTTTTTTATCCAAACCATCATACCGTGCCAGTAATCTTAGCCTACTTAGCAAGCTCCAGGAAGTGAAAAACTCTGTCTTAAAAAAGGCATGGGTAATACCTATGGTATCTGAGATTGTCCTCAGGTCTACACACACACACACACACACACACACACACACACGCACGCACACGCACACGCACACACTGATTCAAGTAAGTAAGATCAGGAAAAGACTCTCCCAAAAGAATAGGCAGGTAGATGTAGATTCTGGGACAGCTCCTGGAACTGAATTGGTCAAATTCATCTTACCAAGTTGTAAAACTACTTGAATTATTTAAGTTTCATCCTTGAACTATGTGTAGCTTTCTATAAAGGAAGACTTTAAGTTGAAGGTGAATGGAGATTGGAAATGTTTTTTTATATTGAAAAATTCTTACAAAATAGCATTTTGGTTAGGTAAATGAAGTGAACTAGAAACACATGCATAAAATATTGCTTGAAGCACAAAGACATTTTTAAGATACTGAAAGTCTTCTGCACAACACANCAAGCAATACAAAATGAAGAAGCATAAAAGAACATATTTGTGGACCACTTACCTCATAAGAAATTAATATGTCCACAATATGTGAGGAATTTTAAATCAGTAGCAAAGCACTTGGTAGAACACTCCTATAATTCTAGCACTCAGGATGCTGAGACAGGAGGATCACAAATTTGAGGTCAGCCTGTGGTACATAATGAGACTCTTCAAATTATTTTTTTACATTTATCATTATTATTTTTACTATTATTGTTATTATTATTAGTGTGTGCGTGTGTACATGTGCACATGAGCACACGTCATAGTGTGTATGTGAAAGTCAGAGGACAACGTGCCAGAGTTAGTTCTCTCCTTCCACCAAGTTGGTCCTAGGTATCAAACTCAGGTCATCAGGTTTGAGGACAAGTGCTTTTATTCACAGTGCTATCTCACTGACCTTCAAGATTATTTTAATTAAACAAAATAATTTTTTTCTAATTTAACTTTTAATTGATTCTTCGTGGATTTCACACCATGCACCTCCATCCCACTCATCTCCCTGTCCCTTTGCATCTGCCCTCTGCCCTTTCAAACTACCTCCCCCNCCAGATTAAAAAAAAAGATTTGGAAAGAAAAGAAAAAAGAAAAATCTCATGGTGGAAGATGTAGTGTGGCACAGTAACTCACACAGTATACCCATTAGTCCATACATCATTACTTACAAGTGTTCATTGCAAAGAGTCATTGGTCTGGTTCAAGGCCGTTGGCTTCTGCTACACTATCTATACTGGACCCTCACCGAACTCTTCTTGGATATCCTGTTGTCCTGTGCCATGGAGATCCTGCAGCTTTGGGTCTTCAAGACTAGCCCCTTCATGTGCCCCAGCAGATCATAGATGGGGTGGATGTTGTGATGGGCTAACTCATAGCCCTCATTCTGGGCCTGGGTGGTTGCTGGGTTGATCAGCCCACCAGCTCTCCCCTGTCCTCACCACTAGGGTGAGCTCTCCAGCACCACCTGGGCTAACTCACCCTTGGCAGTAAGCAGCAAGGGGCAGGCTTGGTTCTTCCTCTCTCATGCTCTTGGGTCAACTCACCAGACCTACACCACCAGAGCCAGCTCCACTGTGTTTCTCAGGGGAGGTGCTGGGGATACTTTTCTGAGTGCTGCAGCTGGTGAGAGGCAGGGCCAGCTCTTGCATATGCTACAGGTGGTGAGGAATCAGGCAGGGGAGAGCATCCCTCCCTCACNCATGCCACCATATGGCAGATGAGGGGTAGAACCAGATCTCTCAGGCTCACATTTTGAGCTGGCTCACTGGTGCCCCTATCAATAGGGTCAGCTCTACTGTGCTGCCTAGGCAAGGTGCAGGGCCCACTTTCCTGAGTGCTGCAGCTGATGAGGGGGAGAATCAGCTCTCCCACCTGCTCAGGTGGTGAGGGGTTCTCTCTCTCTCTCTCTCTCTCT
>LZPO01034849.1:68051-86287 GCA_001675575.1 Neotoma lepida
CAGTGAACTTGAGCATCCCACATCAATCAGTAACCAAGAAAATGCCCCCTCAGACTCACCTATAGGCCAATCTGATGGTGGCAATTCCTCAACTGAGATTCTCTCTTCCAAAATAAGTGATCTATGTCACATTGACAGAAGAGAACCAGCACAATGTCTCCCCAAAGAAGATGTAAACATGGCTAATAGTTAAATGAAAAGTTCTCAATGACAGCAATCACTGGGGAAATGTAAATCAAATGACAATGAGGTGTAGTTTCACACCTGTTAAGATAGCTTCATCTAAAAGACACAAAAATAACACATACTGGCCGGAGGTTGATGTCAAAGGAACCATTATACATTGGGGGTGGGGATGTAAGTTGGTGCAAACATTGTGGAAATCAGTATGAAGGCTATGAAAAAAAATCAAGATAGAACTATGGTACGACCAAGCCTCTTTCTGCTGAGTTCAACTCAAAGGAAATGAAACAGTAGGTATATAACGCTATCTAAACCCATGTTCATGATAGAATTACTTAGAATAACCAAGATGTGGGAACAACTGAGATGCCCATTGATGGGTNGTTGGTGGGCTGTGGTTGTAGGTCAGTGGTAGAGCACTTCCTTAGCACAAGCAAGGCCCCTCCCTGGTTCAGTCCCCAGTGATGCCCAGCAACATTCAAATTGTGATGCAAACATACAATACAATATTCAGCCTTTAAAAATGAAATCCTGTCATTTGTAACAACGTGGATGAATCTAAAGGACAGTGTGCTCAGTAAAATAAACAGAAGCAGAAAGAAAAATACTGCTTGGTCTCACCTNTATGTGGAAGCTTTTTAAAACACATTAAATACCTAGAAAATAAAATAGGGCCAATAGGAGCATGGGACAAATGGGATAATTCAATCAAAGTCGTGAAGAATGAGTCAAGCTAGTGTTGTATTCTGAGAATTTGCCAAGAGAGTGGATTCTCTACACATACACACACACACACACACACACACACACACACACGCGCGCGCGCGCGCGCGCATACACACGCACACACGCACAGCTCTTTGAGACGATGAGTATGTCAACTGACTGTAGTAATCATTTCACCATGTAGTTGCATAACGAAAATTTGGCCCAGGACAGACTCTGTCCTCAATGACAGTACCATAAGATTATATGGAATTGAAAAATTACTCAGTTTCTGCTTCAAGGGCATGTCTGCCCCCAGTGGTGGGAAGATGTCTCATGGGCTTCCTTTCTTAGAGGATGCCCCACCTTGGGTAACACCACAGTCTGGGAACCAAGTGCTCAAACACGCGTGCCTTTAGAGGTACTCCAAATCCCTGCTGTAGCAGCCTGTCCCTTCTGAAGCTGTGTTAGTACATTCCACGATGTTTGCACAATGAGTAAATCAGCTAACCGAGCAGGTGGNTCTCAGTGCANCCTATTGTTGAGTGATGCATGACTGCATGTTGACATAAAAAATAAGTGTATCAAGATTTCATGCCATACACCTTAAATACATTCAACAAAAATTTAAGGATAAAAATGAGCAAAGACAGCACTGACATAATAATGTTTAGGAGCCTGATGTGTAAATGGAATGGGAGTAGACCTTGAGATATTCTGGGCACCCGACCAACTTCTGGGATCAAACTCTTCCTTGGTCATCTGCGTTTTGTCTCAGTGGCCATGCTTTGATATCTCTTCTCCACTGACTAACTCTAACAGCAGCATGAAGATGTTCCAGAAATTTCATCCACTGCTGATGATTTCTCAACGTATTTCATTGTGAGTGCTCGTTTGAGACAAGTCTTCACTATTTCGCTGAGGCTGCCTTTGATCTCACACTCCTTCTGCCTCAGCTTCCCAAGTTCTGGGATTACAGGTTTGTCCCACCATGCCTGGCTTTATTATTACTTAATTTGAGATGAAGGGCATTGCCTTAGCCTATGCCTTCTTAATACCTAAGTCAGGACATGTAGCTTTTGTGGAGTCTTCTAGAAATGCTGTCTGCAATGGACTGTGACATATTAGTCATGTGATTGCCTTTTCGTCATGCCTCTTGATGGCAGATACAGAGAGAGGAGGAAACACCAAATCTCATCCAGCTCTCAAAGATGGCTGCCAAGGCATGAGCAGTGTTTGTTTCTCTATGTGTCCCCTGATATCTGGTTATTTGGGCAGCTTTATTCCTCCACATTACATGCTAAAAAGCTATAGGTCTTTAAAATTACATATTTTTAACTTTCATAGTAATTTTAGACATAAAGTATTGCAAAACTCAAAGGTTTCCCATATGCCATTCACGTGTTACCATCTTACTTAACCTAACTGAGCAGTAAACATTGGTCAACTACTATTTACTAAACTACAAGCTTCATTTGGGTTTCACCTTTTATGATGGTTAGCTTTAATTGACAACTTGACACAACCCAAACTTACCTGGGAAGAGAGTCTCNAGGAGAGATTGTCCACATTGGGTGGGCCTGTGGGCAAGACTGTAGGGGGTTGTCTTAATAAGTTAGATGTGGGAAAACCCAGACCACTGTGGGTGGCACTATTCCCTAGGTCAGAGGTCCTGAACCATATAAAAGTGGAAAAAAAATTAAGCCAAGCATAAGCAAGCAAGTGGTGATGCATGCACTCATTTATTTCTCTGTGTGGATGAGATAAGTACCCTGTGTAAGAGTAGAGAAAGCTGTCTGAGCACTAAGCATGCGTGCATGCATTTCTCTCTGCTATTGACCATGGATGTTACTAGCTGCTTCAAGCTTCTGCCACTGTAACTTTCCTACTAGAGTAGACTATAATCTGGAAATACAAGCCATATTAGCCCCCCTTCACTCCTAAATTGTTAAGGGTTTTGTTGGTGNTGTTGTTGTTGTTGGTGGTGGTGGTGGATTTTGTGGGGATGGGTGGTCAGGGTATTTTAACAAGCAACAGAAATGAGATGAATGCCCTTTTTCTTTTGGTCTAGGATCTAATCTGGATTCTCCATCCCACTTAGCCTTTTCAGTTTATGATCACTTATCTAGAGGAGCAGCCACAAGCAGCCACTTCATGCCCCAGGTTCTGTCGGGCCCAGGAAGGGCAAGTGAGTCCCAAGTGGTTAGNTAGTCCCAACACACTTTTTTATTCTGGCATCTGCACCGACTGTCTGATTACAGCTGCAGCTGCCAACTGAAGAACAATCTTCACACATGCGATGTGGAAAAACTCTTCATTCTTTATTCCCAGGCCTGTGAGCATACCTGCCCCCACTAATGGTCCTGTCAGTAGCAAGGCCTTCCAATGACTAGGGCAAAGTTATGATTTATCTATGACGATGNCTGTGTGGCTATAGCATCCAGGTGAGACAGGAGCTGCTGAGTTTGTATGTATAAATACCCTCTCACCAAAGAGCCGCCACACCTGATGTCTTTTGGGGCTGTGGAAATGTTTAAACACATCACATCTGACTCCCATCCAAAGTAATGAAACGCAAACATTATAATTCTTTCTCCTTTATTTCTGTTACCATATGCGTTTTCTTTTGGTCCACTGGGACTAAACCTCTAAAGGGCTTTTCTTTCATGGCCTCCTTTCCTTGAGAAGATGTCTAATTTTGCAGTGCTCGAACCACGGACAAGAATGCTTGCTCATTTGTCTTAACTTCCAGTCCAATTGAAGTCCAAATCGAGGGCTGGACCTGACGCGTTCTTCAAGTTGGAGACATATTCTGGTTGGACATGCTTCTTGGACATTTTATTCACCTCTGGTCATCCGGTTGTCTGGATCCTCTGTGGTCTGATTGGAGAGATTGGAGTATAATAAGTCCGTCTTTGCAAATTCCAGGGATCAATGGTTAACGCATTTGAAGGCTTTCCCTTCTAGTCTTTGTGATTTTCAGGGACATCTCTCTCTGATTCTGATACCTGAAAATAACTCAGTAATCAATTCAAAAGGAAAACTTTTCATCCAGCAATATTCTAGAGAGAGAGTCAGTTAAGAGTACCAAGGACCAAATGAACCAAAATATCCCAAGGCTGTCAATGGCAGGTTGGGCTGCTGCCGTGCTACCAAATGTCTTCCATCTGTCTTAAGTGTGCGTTACTGCCAACCCACCCAAGGCTCGCGGGTTCCTGGTCTGTGATCTTGCAGAGTCCCCCCTGTGTCTTGTATCTTAAAAGATACGGCTTCCAAAGACTTGAGCAGTGCTTCTAGACAGCACCTCTCCTAGAACCCTTTACCTCCCACATGCTCCTCCTCCAAAGGTCACACCAACCTTGTACAAGGCAGGAAAATCACCTTAAAAGTCACACCTCAGATTTGTTGAGGACTTTGAGCATCTCAAAATACTGTCACACTCTTTCACTCAAAGGTCTTGGGAGAGGGGACTGACATGTAGGCCAAGTATTGATGTGATCTGCTGGATGGAGAAATGATTCTAATGAGACACCACTCTCCATGATGTCACACACCCCTGAAACAGTCTTAATTGCTAGACTTCTGCCCCCTTTTCTCAGATGGTACCCTAGGAGCCCACTTGGGTTTTGTGATCTCTCCTTTATTGGCTTGAAAGTATTCCACTTGTGAGACATTTCAAAACCTAACGCATTCTAGNGTTCTTAACACCTTTCTGGAGTTCAGAGATTTAAGCAGAAGTTCCAACAGGAGAAGCATGACGTGGCCAGCNAAGAAACTGAAGGGTATATTAATCCCCTTTCTTATTGTTGTTAACGATGAGACAAGAAACAACTTGATGGAGAGAGGGTTTGTTTTCTCTTATAGTTTAAAAGGGACACAGTCCATTATGACAATGAAGGCCTGGCAGCAAGAACCTGAGGCAGTGGGTCATGTTGCTTCTATAGACGGGAAATAGAGAGGAATGGCGGGGCTCAGTTCACTTTTCCCTTTTTATTCAGTCTGGGACTCCAGCCTACAGGAATGGGACGTTCACATTCAGGGGGTCTTCCTTCTTGAGTTAAACCTTTCTGGGAGCACACTCAGTTATCTCCAGAATTGAATTTACACAGTGGTTCTAAATCCAGTCAAGTTAGCCGTGGCAAAGGGGAACAGGGCCCACCAGCTCTCCAAACTCCACAGAGGTAACATTTGTGTGGACATTTGGTTCCCTTGTCTTACTGTTTTGGTTTGTGTTTTGAGTCTGGAAATAATGGAAAGGGCTTGTCTCAACCAAGGCATCGTTTAGAAAGCTGGACCAGGGCCTCTGTGCTGATTGGTGATCTAACGGATCTGAATTCTGGTGACCCAACCAAAATCAGCTGCAGAGTCCTGATTAATGAGGTTATTTGGTTTGTGAAGTCCATTAGGTCAAAGACTATTAATTATCCAACGACTCTGTCAATTCCACGTTACTCTGAGCCTTTGTATTATGACTAGCCTAAGTTGTTATACCATCTATAAAATAAATAACAATAAATCATTTAACAATTTCTGATAGAATGATAAATTAGTGGCGTTACCTGGATTCCAAAAAGATTTGCCCTCAATTAAGCAGTTGAACAGCATTGGAATTAAAGGACATAGAGAGCACGAGAACACAGCATATATTGCTGTCACATGAACTCATTAGAGAATTTCCTAGTGCCTGCCTAGTATCCTCCCTTTAAGGGTTTCCCGTGGGTCCCTGCTTTTCCAAGACCTCCCAGCACCTGAGACCCACTTACCTCTGTTCCTCCTAGCAGTGTTTTAAGGCCCTCAGGGGTGAGGGTTGTGCCAGGCATTTAGTCTCCAGAAGCTTGTTCCCCTCACCCTCATGTGGTTTCCACGTGTTCATAATGACATCCTTGGAGTGTGTCAGCCAGTACCATCTGGGGCGCCTGGAGGAGTGTCTGGGAGAGGGTGACAACTCAATCTTAGGCCAGAGGATGGGGAAACATATTGGGTGATTGCAGTTTCCATTCAGACAGAGGGAGTCTGGCAGGAGGTTGTCCACATCTGCTAAATCCATTACGAAGACTCTGCTCATCATGAATATTACAATAAGAATAGCCATCAATCTGGCTGGAATCAACACTGTGCTTTTCTGGTCATCATTTTCTTTCTGGCCTGATTCAGCCTGTTCCTAATAGCATGTTGGGGTGAGTGTCAGTCTTTCCGTGGGGCACCTGAGTAGTCATCTGTCTGTTTACGTTGGAGAAGTTGAACCAGGCCCCTTGATATTGAGTTAACAGGCCCTGAGAATGACAAAGGCCTTATAGTGCCTGGGTGCTCAAACTGCTGAGGAAAAGGACACATGGCCTGAACTCAACACATCTGGCCTTTGTGAAGCTTGATGACTGTACCAGGGCTTCTCAATCTTCGGAAAGTGCAAGAATTGCTAGAGCATTTGTTAAAACATCGTAGATAAGCCTACCCCAATGAATTCAAATTCAGAAGGATTATCGGGGCAGGGCCGGAGGATTTAGTGATCACGCTTTGAGTAGCGTCTTTCAATCATTCTTCCTAGAGCATGTTCCTCGTTGCCCCAGCCTTGCTATCTCCTGAGAACCTGTAGTAACTGTGAGTTCCAAGCTCCATCTAGACCCATTGCATCTGAAAACTGCATTTTATCACAGACACTCTNTGCACCCCACAACATAAGGTGCATTGGTCTGTACCATTAATCCAGTGTTTCGCACAGAGTTGGATATCATGGTCTCAGAGTGCTCTTTGGTTCAAATGCTTTCGACCTTAGCCTTTAAAGAGGTAAGTTATTTGGTCAGTATTATTTCACGTGATCATCTCTCTGCAGTGTGAACTAAAGTTCTCTGAAGAAACTGCACCTGTGTGAGAGATCTTATAATCNTGACTTTGGCTAGCTAGGAATGTGGTGTCTGAAGAGATGGAACATTACAGGTCAAGAACCAAAATTTATCTTGGCTCTCTTTTTACCAATTTTACTATTTGCTATCAGCTTCTATATCTGAGTTAACATTCTCTTGACTTTTCAACAAAATTCTTGGAATATGTCTCTACCCTTGACATACCAGTCAACATCACTAACCCTAAAGCTAGGAATGCTATACAGACAACATATAAGTAGATTTCTTTGTCTTGCTATNGCTCACCTGCCCACCTGTATTTTATCAAAACACTTATTTATGTCTTTTTTCCTTACTATGACCATAAGTTGTATAACCTTTGCAACATAGACTAGCCATTTAGGGCAACCTGAACTGTATTCCTGGGTCATACTCACTCACAGGCGGGTTNAAATGAACTATTCTCTTATTTCCTNTTTGTAGAATTGGTATTTTACATCAAAAGGGCTATCTATAACTTATTCAGTTCATAGCAACCTCAAAAGGCAGTGGCCATGCACTGAAATGCACACACAGAATATTCTGCAGTAGGCTGGCACATAGGAAGCATCCCTTCGTTGCCTGATATTATATTGCAAAGGCACGTCATAAAATGAAGTTATGGCCCTCGCTTTGTTTGTAAAGAAAGGTATTGCCAGTTGTGATCTGTGGTTATTTTTAAATGTAAATTTACAAAACAGAAAGCCAAAGACCGATCTCAGATACACAATCTGACACCTTCTCCTCCCCCTTTCCAACAGTCTGATGTTACTGTATTTATAGGAAAAAGATCTACAGTAAATAAGGCTTTGGCTCGGAAACCATTGTTCCTTTCCATTTTATCCCATGTTTCCTTTGGAAAGTTTTGTTTCAAGAATGATGTAAACTTTAAATCAGGGGGACTCAGAAAACAAGCAAAATCCCACTTGAAGACCATAACTAATTTAGTCATCAGCCTTCCCCAGTGAGCTACATTATCATTCTTTGGGCAGTTTGAAGAAGAGGATGCTTCTCTAAACTATAATACTTCACTTAGCAATGCCTTCATTCTAGCCAGCTTGCTGTCACACAGAGGTGGAAACTGCTCTCCTTTGTACTCCTGGGGGGCTGGCAAGAGCAACAACGATGAACGAACATCTTTTAGTTGTCCAGTGGGATGCACCACAGTCAAAAGCCCTGCAGGTCTTTACTGGCAGTTGTTTAGATGGTGAACTCTGAGCCTACTCTTACCANCTAAGTCAGGCTGCAGTGATATCTACACACAGAAGCCGCTAGGAGCGCCAGACGTGTTTGAGAAGCAAAATCCTCATTGGTACTTGGAAGGAGACAGTCACCTGGCCAGTCAGGGACAGAACAATCCCAGCAGATGTTCCAACATCAGCAAATGTTGGTCCAGGAAAACAGAGAGTGACGGAAAGAAGGCTGGAGCAGGAAGGGGCGCAGAAGGAGAGGAAACAAGATCTATAAACAGAATACCAGTCACACCAACCTGTGGATCCACTGCTAGGAAGGTNCAGGAAGAAGAGAACGTATAGGAAAGATGGACCCTTGTGCTATCTATTGAAACAATGGNCCCTAACGAATTTTAAGATGTCCAGGAATCTCATACTGGGGGAAGGGAAAGGCCCGATCTGGGTGCCAACCAGATGAAGAATTTGCCTCCCNGGAAAAGATTTCACCCAGTTCTGATGGCTTAGACCATCTTTTTGATTGACCAGACCATCATGGGTCATAATAGATAGGACCACATCTTGACAAGGGCTGCTTAGTTGTGTCTATCTCTTACCCTCTGTTTAAACCTAAGCCTTATGTCAGTACTCTTCTGATGGACTTCGGGGTCAATAGACCCCTTTACTTCTTCTTCTTTCCAATGTGGCCACATTACTAAATATCCTTTCTCTGTCCCTTTCACTAATTACTTGTGTCTTTAATTGGTATGTGAGGGATGGATGGCTGAGCCTAGCTTGCTGAGACGGCTCAGGCCCAGCCTTTTACTGTAAAAACTCCAGGACAGGGCCAGTAAGAAACCTTAGTGGGTTAAGGTACTTGCCATCAAGCCTGATGACCTGAGTTTGACCTCCAGGTAAAAAGAGAATCCATTCCCAGTCTTCCTCCTGACCTCCACACATGCACCATGACATGTTCATGCTCACATGCATAATAAACAAACAAACAAACAAATAAATGATAGCATATCATTAACATAAATCTTCAGTAGTGGAATCTTCATTCAAGAGAGAAGCAAGGCACCCACCTGGTGGATTTTAAGCAGAAAAGTCACACAACTGGATAGCCTTGGTCATGTGTTTTTGAACACATACACTGCTTACTTGAGTTGAGTGTGGGACAGGGCTGGGAGAATGGGGGCTGAAATCTGAAGAGAAGAACTTAGAACAATTTCTTGAGTTGGGAAAAGTCTCTAGTACTACTTGCTAAGCCTGGGAAGGTGAGGTGACAGGGAAGGGTGGAGTCATCTGCCATTCAGATGCCCTGAGATTCACAGGGGAGCCGGCCATCAGTTACCTGAGTCTGAAAGGCTGAACAGGCTCAGAGATGGGGTTTTCCGTCACCGACTTCGTCAGTGCTGTATTGTCTCTGAGTTTAAGTTGAGGCAAAGAGCTACTTGGTTGTGTTGAAATGAGCCATTCATGATTAAATTCAGTGTTGAACAGGAACACAGACAGCCATCAAGCCAAGAACCCTTTTTGCCCAGGCATGAGTCAGAAGTAAACAGAAATGGATTCTTAGTATGGACTGTTCCCTGATGCATAGCCTTTCTAAGTACCNTGAGCATTGTCTCAGACCAGAGCAAATGAATTGTCTTATTTAATTAGGGCCTCATTACTGTTTTTCTTTTCCATTCCCAGGTGCACCCCATACTAGGAGGACCTCACTACTGTGTCCCCGGTGGAACTCTATTCTCTGCACATGGAAGAAAGTCCTGCTCAGCGAATACTCCAAAACTGCACCCTGAATGAAAAGCTGATGAGAAGGCAAGAAGTGTAAGCATAACACTTAGGGAAGAATTAGAAGACTCACAAAGGCTTAATAAATCTAAGACCCTGAGTCCATTTACCTAGGAATTTTCCCAGCACAGCTCATAACTCAACGGGCTCTGACGTCATTGTATATCCTTAGCCTAGGAAAATTATCCATGCTCACAGCAATGGCTGAGTCACCATGAAGGTTGAAATAGGTTCAGTCTCTAAAGTCAGGATGACAAGAAATATGAAGTACACTGGTAGGCTACTTCTATCAAGAGTGGTGAAGATGAATATTTCATATCTGAAGTCTGAGCATAATTCACTATACACAGATGGAAAGTGCTTATCATCTATTGATATTATCTGTGCAGAGGAAACAAAACTTCATTACACTTCATAAGCAATTACCTACTGCAAACCCCAGTCAATTTACTTTCGTGATGAATATATGTTCCTAATTAGCTGTAACATTCATCTGAACATTAACAAAATTCTTTTCTGGAAAAATTACAGGCTGTTGTTATATGTTAACCAGGACATTTTCCTTCTGTACACAGTTAACACTGCAAACAGAAGAACTCTGGAAGCATCCACTAGATGGTAAACAAATGTAAACACCACACGAGGGAAGATAAGCAAAGGAATAAAANCCACGTGTGCAATTACCTTCGGCAGAGTTGGTCGGTGGCGGACTGAGGAATTTACACGANGCTGTATTCACATGGCTTCTCACAGCATGAAGCAAAATTTGACATGCTTTGTGCATCCTACATGCTCAATAAATTTAAAAAATTTTCTTTCGGGTTATAGAGATAACTCAGTAGATGAGGTGCTGGCCGCACTAGCATTAGGACCTGAGTTTGAGTCTGAGAATAAGCTGGGTACAATGGCACACATCTGTAATAGCAGATGTGACGGGAAATGGAAAACAGAGACAGGAGAATCTCTATAGGTTTATGGGCTACCTAGCTCGGCTTACACAGTGCCAAACAACAAGAACAAAAGATGCTCTGTACAAACATGGATGTGGGGGCGGGGGAGGAACAATGCCTGAGATTGTCCTCTGACTCCACACTCCTACCATAGTGTGAACATGCCCCTTCCATACACCCACACATGTACACCTGCATTCACACTCACATCACACACACACACACACACACACACACACACACACACACACCATCTCTTTTTGAGAATAAATTTCCCAAGAACTAAGAACACATCTATGGCAGGAACAAATATGTAAGCTGCTGCTTGGGGGCTGTAGGTGAGCTATGTCGGGGTGGAAGAGGATTTGTGTATTTCTGTCAAGCTGACCTCACAGCATTATTTATATGATAATTTGGAAATAAAGCTGTTTTAGATTCAGGAACACCAAAAGCTGTGTTGTGTATTACAGGGCAATTATATGACGATGAGGTNTGTTTCCACAACATGCCTGCCAGGCTGTCATTAGGTCCAAGTACCAACTAAAAACGTGCATAATATGCAGTTTGGAATGACTAGTTTACTAGCCAAAATGACTCAAAAATAGAATTCAGGGCAGAAATATATCCAGAGGGAAAGATCTTTCGATTCTCAATACAGAAGACCCAGTGGACCATAACCATAATGAAAATGATGATGGTCTCCAGTGAAATTGTACAGTGACTTCTGTGTTGGGACCATGAAAACACATGTGAATGAACCATCTTATCCACCCTTGCCAGTTCCCTGCAGAAGGCACCATTCTGCCCTTAGTTACAGTTGGAGAAACTGGGAAACCCACTAAGAGGTTCCTCAAATGGTTTGGGTGAGAGGTGATAGTGGCTGGGTCAGGGGGAGCTGGGTGGGTGGTGAGGTTCAGAGAGACCAAATGAGTAGTCCATTGCCCAAAGTCACATGAAAAGAGTGGTGGCAGCAGAGACATCTGTGACCCTACTGCCTAGGCTGGAGCTAGGCTTGATACAAGGCTCATCCCACAGATCAGTCCTAGGCCATCAAGGCTAAAGAAAGCAGGGGAAACAGATCATGCATAGGACAAAGAAAACCTTTCCAGTTCTTACAACAGCTGGGCCAAAATGTTGAGTTTTATGTACTTCAGAATGTGAGTCTTTGAATAGTAAAACCTTGCCAGATGCATAGACAGGTCTTTATGGCTACTCAGAGAACAGAAGTGTGATAAGAGAGCTACTCCACCCAAGACAGGGTGAAAGCCGGAAACTTGAAACTTTGGTGAAATGGCAACAGGCCAAATGTCAACCTTTCCCCTCCTTTCCATACGGCAGGAGGCATTTCACACTGCTTTGCCTAATTTCTATAAATCTGCTAAATGATAGGAGTCCTCCGCATGCCAAGAGACATATAATACGGATATCAAAATAGATGTCAAGGTTGCTGGATGACGAGAAACAGACCCCAGCTGCTGAAGAGAGCAAGTCTGGCCTGGCCTCAGTTCAGCACCGTCCGGAGTGCTGGCCAGGACCTTTCGGGACCTTTCTGATTATTTTCTTATTTCACTCCTAAATCATATTTCTTCTATATTTGTTTACTGCCCAAGAACTCTGGACCCCCCTCAACAGCCTCTTCCTATTCTCACCCCTCCTCCCCCATCACCTGCATCCTGCCTGTGTCCTCCAGCCAGCTGAAGCTGCAGAACATTAGGACTCAGGAATTCATTTATCCATTCAATAAATATTTGGTGAGCGCTAGATATGGGCCAGGGCTTGTTTCAGACACTAGGATACTATAGTGGATGGAAAGAGTCTCTGCACACACAGAAAGGCTGGTAATACTCAAATGATCAAGAGTCTATGCAACATGTCAGGTGGTGATAAACAGCATCTAGACAACTAAACAGAGTGGACGGAAAGGGAGTAATTGGGGGTTATCAAAGGCTTTGATGACAAGGTGCCATTTTATCAGCAACTACGTGGGACTAGAGAGCAAGATATGAGCGGGAGAGCATTCTACTGAGAGGTAAGTGCAAAGGCCCTGGGGTGCTGACTTATTTTATTATGTTTTCTCAAGGATAGGCAAGGAAGTTAAGAAGCCAGCGCAGAGCAAGAGGGTCTGGGAGTGTAGCTCAGTGGTAAAGGCCATGCTTAGCATGCGGGAGGGCCCATCTGTAGTCAACATCCTGTACCAATCAAAAGATGAGGCAGGAACGCAGATGCAAGAGAGAAGTCCAGAGGGCCTTAGGAGAGACGGCCAAAGTGTTAACTGTACTGAGAACTTCAACTGCATCCTACTCAGGTCTGGACGTTATTAGAGGTTTGACCTCAACAGCAGTGTTGTCTGATTTGCATTTATTCTAGTTTATTCCAGTTCCTGCTAGAGAATCGCCTGGAGCAGCATTTCTCAACCTGGGGGTCACGACCCCTTTGGGGGTCAAACAACCCTTCCACAGGGGTCGCCTAAGACCATCAGGAAACACAGAGATTTACATTATGATTCATAACAGTAGCAAAATTACAGTTATAAAGTAGCAACAAAAAGTTGTTAACCCTGGCGATTTCTAACCATCTCTACCTCCGAGGGAGTTTGTGATAGAGACTGAGGAACAGGTCCTAGGTGGCCCAGGTGAAGACTTTCCCTCTCTCCCTTTCTTCCTTTCTCTTTCTCTCTCCTGCCCTTTTTTTTCTTTCTTTTCTCCTGCCCTCTCTCTCCCTCCCACTCTCTCTCACATATTTCATTTTCAATTCTAGAGTCAGGCAGCCCGTTCTTTCATTAAACAGAATGGTGTTCCAATGAGTCAAGTCAACTTGGTTTTATAGGAAAAAAAGAAAAAGAAAAGAACAGAAAGAGCTAATTGTGGTCTGGAGGGGACCCCATGGGACATCAGAGCCTGTTTGGGAGCTTCGGGTGTCCTTGCTCTAATCCCAGTTTCTAGATGGTCAGGTAAGTGGATGAGTTTCAGCTTGGCGCTGAATGACTTTAGCAAGAACGATGCCATTTCTACCTTTAGCCTGGTCTGTTGAGGCAAGTACAGGACCTTAATCTGTCACAATGGCCTCCTGTTATTTTTTAATTAACAATATTCCACACTGAGTCATGCTTTCACCCAGCTACAAAACAAACCTCTGTCACCCTCCTCAGTTACTGTCCTCCAGGTCACACAATGCTTGGAGCTTTGGTTGATGAGACCATTTGACATTCAACAGATGACTGCAAACATTTAAAACTTTTAGAGAGGACGTAGTACAGCAGAGGGGTGGCTGTTACAACTGTCTGGAAGATAATAGCAAAAGTTTGAAGTGTGCTCCTTAACTAACTAAACCAAACCGAGTACAGGTAATAGATCAGAGGACCAGAGAAGTAGTCTATCTGCTTCAATCAAGGGTTCTGCCCATCATTTTTTGCAACTGAGTCTCTGCAATGCCCAATACATTTATCAATGAACAATGAAAAGTGACCCAGGAGCTGGGCTTTTCTGTCTGCTCAAATGAAAGGAACAGGAAGTACTGAAGACTTGAGATCTTCCTTGGAAAGCATACGCCCTTGCCTGCAAGCCTCTGTCCTTNGTTCATTTTTGGGCTTTGTCTTAGAAGTCCAGGCTCAGAACAGGACTGAGTTGGAGCTTCAGAATGCCACAGAACAACCTTGAGACTGGAGCAGGGCATGGAAAGAGTCATTCTCTGGGATGCACTGGATGCNGGTGACATCAGCTCTGGGTTGGTTCCTCTTAACATTTTCTGGAACCATATTTGACCACAGTGGTTTCAGGGGGAGCTGATGGTGGTGAGGAGTTGGAAGGCACCAAAAGGAGGTGGTTAGTGACANCTTCCAATGGACTCGGGACAGTCTGACTGCTCCTAAGGACATCCCCAAGGCTGCATGCATCTTACAAGACCTTATTCTTAGCAAAGGAGGCACTAAGGTATTCAAGGAAGGTTTATATCCCTTTACCCAGCACCTGGAATAAATGAGTGGGAACATCCGTCATCTCCAGGTCCTACACTAACGCTGGAACTAATATGTATGTCTTCTGAATGTCTTCCAAGTCTTCCAGGCTTCTGATGCAAACCCTTATCAAGTATCTTCTCTGGGCTCCCTGGCTTCCACCTTTCCCAGGAGCAGAGGTTAGAAAGGACAGGAGGTTTCACATCAAACCAGTGGGTTCAAGTCACCACATCCCATCCATCCCCAACTCAAATAAAATATCTGAGTTTGAAGGCTGAGATGGCCCAACCCCTGACCCAGTCTGCTGTCTCCTGGTTAAGTAGGCATCCGGCCTCGCTCCTGTACTGCACTCATTTGTTTCCAAACACGAGGCACAGCTCTTCTTCCTCTACCTACTCTCCTCCTCATAAAGATGTCACACAAGACAAAGTATCTATTAAAGTTCTAGGGAGGCAATGAAGAGAATTACAGTGCAGAAGAAAGTTCAAGGAAGAGAATCAAGCAGGTAGCAAGAGATCTGCCTTGGACCAGCTTAGTCCCACAGCCCTTCTCTGAGAACATTCATCTCCACCGTACTTTGCATCTCTCCTGGAAGCTCAGCTGGCCCATGCAGGCTGCCACTTGGGAAAGCCCAGGGGTATTCTTAGCCTGTCATTGCAAAAGCTTGTTAGGCTAGAGGGTGTGGAAGGTGAGTGCTTGCCTTGCCAGACTCGCCATGTGAGTGCTCAGTACCACCCCACACTGCTTTCTTACCTTCTCGAGACTTTCTTGTCTCAGCTGGGAAATAAAGACAGCAAGGGAAGATTCTGGGGGTAAATTCCCTCTCTCCAAAACTCCCATNAGGGCGGATCTCACCAAGGAAGAGAAAGCAGATGGTCCCAAGAAAAGCACCATGAGTGTGCTTACCCTCTGGGCTTCCTCTGAGGCACTCCTTGCCCAAACCCCAACCACACTACCTCTGAAGANGAGCACTACGTTTGTCTGGCCTCCCTAGAAAAAATACTTCTTAATGAGCAGAGCCAACTCCAGCTGAACCTCCATGTCACATTCACCTGGCTAGAGCTTGTCACGGTCACCCTACTGCCTTGTCCTATGAGCTAGTTTTGTTCATGTCCCCAGTATTAACTCTAAGAGGCTTGGCAATGTTTACCACATAGAGACTGAGCAAATGTTTACAGAGAACCGCCACACAGATGCCAGAAAAATCTCCCTAATGAATAAAAGTTTCTTAGCAAAAAAGCCAGCAGAGTCCAAGGTATGCCCTGTCTGCTGCCTGTGCCCTTCGTAGCTCTTTTCAAAGGCCAGGAGGGGCCAAGTGCAGCTGACCAGTGNGGCTGTTTGTGCTCTTTGTGAGGTTTTTACAGGGAGACTCTCACTCAGACCAAGTACAGTGATCTTCNGTGGTCTCATAAATCAAAAAAATGCTACATCACGGAGGGCTGGGTTGTTCTAGGGCTCCCACCTGTGGCTGAGGAAACAGAAACAAAGCAGGCTGCCTGCAGGGAGAGAGGCCGGAGGGGAGGAATGTGATGAATAGCGATGTGAAAAATTCAACCCAACAGTTCTAATAGGGTCAATATTTAGGCTACAGTATTTGGCTGGACCCATTATGCAATTCATCTTCCCACAAGAAGACACAAATGATCTGGCCAATTTATTTTTATGGAGTTAAATTAGACACTATTTATAAACTGAAGAGGTTTCAAAAAAAAGGCTATTTAAGGAAGGTACCATTAGTTTTTCCAAGTCTGTTTGCCTTTGGGCTATTCTGGATTGCTTTTGTTTGGCTGTGGTCTCTGAGTAAGACAGTGGGTGCTATTTCTAAGTGCGGGTGAAATAATATCAGCTGTCTGAATATNGAGATGGTCCATCCATAAAATGGGGGTGGCATATGGTGGAAATAGACCAGGCAGGATGTGTAAGCTGGAGGCACACTTAGCTGCATGCCACCTGGGTGTGGGTTTAAGGAGTGACAAAGAGAGAAGACTTCAGTTCCCAACAGGGCCAGGGCCTCTTTTCCACATTTCTTCCCCTGGTGATACCAGAGGTAAAGAAGAGCCAAAGAAACGATCTGAGGAAGCACACACTGTGACAGGCAGANGCACAAGGACATATTCTTGTCCTTCTCAGCTTTTCCAAAATGGCTTTGTCCTCCCTAGTCCTCCATCTTTAGCAGGCAGGTGTAAAGTCTACAGAATGTCTTAGAATCGCAGGAGCCTGGCTGCTGCATGGCCTGAATGCATGAATGCAGGTAGCTGGTGGAGCCCACAGAAAGGACATTAGTGTGANATCGGAGACTCAGCTGTTCAGAAGAGTGGCNTTGGTCACAGAAGGACATGGACAGAGGCAAGACACTGTCCAGGGACCTGGGGATGGGGTGATATGAAACCTGGTTTGATATGAAACTTCCTGTCCTTTCTAACCTCTGCTCCTGGGAGATGTGGAAGCCCAGAAGCCCAGAGAAGACATTTGTCTATCTTCAGTTTCTGACAGTCTTCACTTTTCCATGACAAGAACCCCTAGAACACTTCCCAGAACCCTGTCTTTCCTCAGTGGATGGCNTCTGTACTTTTCCAGTGTCTAATAACCAGAAATCACCTGTACTTCTCTTAAAATGCTGCATCTGTGTTTTACCTACCATCAAGCCATTTTCATACACCTTTAAAGTACAAGACTCAGGGAAAGAGCATGTGGCAATTTTTCTACCANAGTCAAAAATAGCCCCGGCTCCTAGGCGATGTCTTCAGCTGTCACGATTGTGCTCCCCAGGCACTGGCTCTGAGTCAGGATCCTTTATCTTGCTGACTGCTGAATGTCACCTGGATTTAGGTGCTTCCTACCATCTGCCTCCACCATATGGGAACTCAAGGCCTCATTTATCTTCCCAGAGTTGTGGGACAGATTGACAAAGTGCAAAAGAAAAGATTGACACTATTTACACATTCCNAAATCCTGATTACTATGTACAGATCGGAGCGCACTGATTAGAAGCAATATTTTGGAGCCAAATCTGCCACCAATGTCTATGTACTCTGCAAATGATGTTTGTGAATTTGCAGCTTTCTGCTTGTGAGATAGGGNTGATAACAACATTGACACAGTAGCATTTGTTGGGTCCCTCCTNTCTCTGGACAATGCAGGAGCCTAAAGGAAGGGGTGAGATGGAGAATTAATGCANTCCTAGAAACCCAAGTGTCTGGTGTAATGCCCCTTTTGGAGGTATCNCCCCCTCTCTCACTAAACTGAGATTTCAATAACTAAGGATTTCAGGCTGTTATTTCTTTATGATTTTAAAGGTTTTAAAAATTAAAAGAACTGGGCTGGAGAGATGGTTCAGTGGTTAAGAGCCCTGGCTACTCTTCCAGAGGACCCAGGTTCAATTCCCAGCACCCACCAGACAGCTCACAACTGTCTGTAACTGCACTTCCAGGGGATCTTACACCCTCACACAGACATGCATGCAGGTAAAACACCAGTGCACACAAAATAAAAATTAAAAAGATTGTTAAAAAAATTAAAAGAACTACTTGTATATGAATCAAAGATAAAATTGAGAACTATTTCCAAAGGTGCACTATTTTCCTATTACAGACTAAATGAA
>LZPO01034849.1:88292-104354 GCA_001675575.1 Neotoma lepida
ATAACATGAACAGTATCTGCCTGTGGAACTGGAGAAGCAATGGTGTGGGCACAGGGGAGTGAGTGGGTCAACTCCAGGCTGGCTATAGTCTAGGCTTCTAGGCGCAGAAAGGAGTTGTGGCGGAGGATGGCGCTGCCAACAGTCTTTCTACTTGGAAATAGGAGGATTCCCTCAGTCCTTGGCCTAAGAAAATTCAGGAAATTAAAAGAAAGGGAGATGCATTTTATTAGAGACTAGGGATTTATTAGAGACTAGATTTATTTAGAGACAGGGTCTCTTGTAGCCCAGGCTGGCCTTGAACTCCTGAATCTTGNCTCTATGTCCTTCCAAGCACAGGGCTTGTGAGCCTATACCATTACACCCAGTTTCATGACAGACTTTATACACGCTAAGCAAGTGCTTTATCAATGAGCTACACGCCCAGCTAAGAGGGCTTGTTTTATGATCCTAGAGTACTCTCAAGTTGTCTCTTCTCTCAGTGTGTGTTCCTACCCCATGTTTGACCATTTAAGATCAGGCGGGGCCTTCCCAAGGGGTACATCAATTCTATAACAAGGGACTGTATGTCCAGGAATTAGTTATTGCCTAGCTCTGTGAGGAGTCTCTATGCCTAGGAGTATTTTCAAAGACAGTACAAAGATTTCCAAGGGATTTATAGAAACCAGACTAGTGGCCCAAGGTTTTTGACAAAAACTCGTATCCCGGGGAGGTAAGAGAACTCNGCTGGGTTCACAGAACTTTCCAATTTCATCTGCTTGGCAAAAATGAAGTTAAAGATCTCTTAAGGGGCCAGGGCAGCCAAGGGGAGCTGCTGGCCTCTGTTTTACTTTCTGGGCCCTGCCAAGAATGACATCACCTAGCTGGATTATTAGCAGGCTCTATCAGCAAACACAATCCCACCCGTCACATCAAAGCAGCCCCACATATGTGCATGCTGGTCAGGGAGCCAGTTTCCATCAGCTTCCTGCTATCTTTAAACAAACCTGAGGTGGTCTCCGGAGCTGAAAAGTCACCAGTGGCCTTATTTTTTAACATGGAGGAAGACGATTGGGTGGGGGGTGGGGTCAATGCCATGGCAACAAAGTCTGTGAATTGTGGAGCTGNAAAGCAAGCTGGTCCTCCTGTATTTAAAAAGGTGATATTTATGGTAAGCACCTGCAATGGAATGGCCAGGGTCAAGGTGAGAGCTGCTGAGTCTGTAAAGAAGACAGGTCCCCCTCTGCCTTCCTTCAATGAGAATAACCACAGAGTGAGGGAGTCCCATGCCACTTCTCTGGAAAAGATTGCAGAAATAGCCCGCAGAGGGAAGAACTCTTTCCCTCTTCTCCCGATGTGGGTTTCTCAGAGCTGGTGTCGAGACGGGCCTTTCAGAGAATCTTATGGCAGAGGAAGTTTAGAGACCACTTCTCCAACAGCCTCATGATGACACAGNTGAGCTTAAAACTTCAGAGGAGGAGCCCTAGGCTGGAGAGGCAGCCAACTGACTATTGGGAGGAGCTAAAGCCAGAGTGCTTGCAAGGTGGACTGTCCCCCGCTGGGAAAAGAGAAGAAGAAAAAGTGATTAGGTGTTTATATGAACAATATAGTCATTTGGATTGTAAAAATGACCCCAAAAAATTAGTGTCCTTATCTCCAACATACTCTGNACCAGCTTCGGACTTTCAGGAGCTCCCCGCCCATCTCTCTGGATGCAGCATGCACAGCAGCTGGCTTCTCTGAGTGTCCTTTTATTCCTCCTCAGATAAAGTTTGTATAAGCAGAACCCCATTTCCAGTGTTGTTTAGTGTCTCCCCATTTTTTATCCTCCCAGAGAACCTCTTTCCTCCAGCCTAATTTTAGAGAGCGTCAGAGGAGACCAGGACCCTGCATTCCTTTATTCAATCTGTCTGTCAGCCATCAGCAGTTAGTGCCTCCTATGCTCAAAGCTCTGNGACTTCTATCTGACTGAGCAAGGACAGAGAGAATCCATACTAAAACTGGCCCAAGCAACATTAATTTCCTGAACACTAAACAAAATGCATCTTGCAGCATCGCTGACCACATTTACCAAAAATCCAATTTATTCTTAGTGTTGCTGTTGAAACACTAATGAACTGAATTCAGACTTAGAATCAAGCATGTATTTTTAAATTCTGGGGTTAATGTGAACATTGCGTTAGTCTGGGATCTCTCCAATGTAGACATGAAGACACAATTAGACAGACAGGATTTATTAGGAAACTGTGATGGAGGTCTGACCCACAGTGCAGGGGAGAAGAAGAAAAGACGAGATGGGTGACTCACCCCGGACTGTCCTGCATTAGAGGAAAGGTTTGGAAGGCTATCTTAGAGTCCTCAAGGCAAAGCCCAGCTCTCACAGAAGTCTCTCATTCCCCAGGCTGATTGAGTCATGCTCAGGCTGTGACAGCCTATAGGAAGCCTGCACTTGGTGAAATCAGGGTAACAGATTTCACAGGACGGGAACCTAGGCTCTCTGTTAGTTAATTCCTCAGAGTAGAAAGGTTAACGGCTGCCCCAAGCCTCAAAATATTCCCCTGACTGAGCCTTATAGCAAGAGGATATGTAGAATATGCTGGAAAGATCTGGAGGAATCGGACTATGTACTTTTATGCCCCAGCTCTGCCCCCCTAAAGGAGTGAGGCTCAGCTCTTTGACATGTGATCTTGCATACTGATGGAATTGTTTTCAGAGGATTGTTAAGAATTAATTAATTAAGGTAAGGCACTTAGAACAATGTCAGGTTCATACTAAAAATTATCCATAAAGGTTAGTTTTTAGTTAGATTTACTTTCAATGTAATCTGCCATGAGTTGAATTGAGCCTCATCAGAAAGATACAGCATTTCCACAGCCCTCAGCACCTTCATGTGTCAGCGTGTGCGCCAGGGACTTATTAGGCTGGACCCTCATCCTGTAAGCCATGACTTCATAAAAAGGGAGGGTTGGACACAGGGACAGATACCTTTACCTGGAAGAGAGTGTGAAGAGGACCAAGAAAACAGGCATTCATCAACCAGAGAGGGGGCCCTGGGGCAGATCCTTCCCTCACAAGAAAAGAAACAGACATCCATCAGCCAGGAAGAGGGGCCTGGGGTAGCTCCTTCCCTCACAAGAAGCAAGCCTGCTGTGTAAGAATCTTGGCAAGAATTCAGCTCCTCTAAGGACAGACACTTGTGCCCCACCCTTTAGCTATCAGACTGTGGAAGCAATGGTCTTCAAGGAATTGGAATCTCCCCCAGGAATCTCAAGAAGGAAAAGCCTGGTGCCAGAGGGAGAATTTGTCTCCCAGAAAGAGGTGTCATGCAGCTCTGAGGACTCATCAGGACATCTTGCAGGAGAGTCTAGAACCAAGACAGTGATGGGTCAGCCCTGAGCAGGACCACCACTTGACCAGGTCTGCACACATTTCGCCCTCTGTTTAAATCTAAACCTCACGTCAGAACCCAGAAGGTGAACTTGGAGCTCATTAGACCCTCTATCTGTTCTTTTTCCAGGTGTGGTTCTATTAGATGAATCTCCTTCTTCTGCTTTTCAGTGTTGTTAGCTTCATTGATGAATTGAGAATCTGTGGCCAAGCCTCAAGCCTGTCATAGCCCAGCTCTGGTGACCCTGATGCCTTGAACTTGGGCTTCTGGAAGGTGAGAGCTGTCACATTCTGTTGTTTATGCTACCCAGTTGTGACAGTTATGGCAGCCCCAGCAAACAAAGGCAGTGTCTTTATTATTTTGTTTTGATACAAGGCCTTGCTATGTATCCCAGGATAGACTCCAATTCATAATCTTCCTACATCAGCCTCCTAAATTTGTGGATTATAAGCACATGTCATCACTCCTGTCCTATACAGTCTACTCTTAAACTCTTAAGCCTGGTCCTTTCCCAGAAGGTTTTATGTGCCAACACCCACACAAAGTGGCTACATCAGCCCAAAGTGACTTTAGCCTCTTCTAGAATTTCAGACAATAGGTGTAGCCCATGTCAGGGCCATCGAGCAGCATTGCCTTCTCTGTAGCAACCTGTGTCCTCCTCATGTGGGTCCCCACCCAAGGGATAAAAGCAGTGCCTTGCTGTTATTTTTAGGCCATATACAATTTAAGTAGCAGTGGCAGACTTGGAAACTGTCATGTGCCCATAATTGCTGTGACCTCTGACCAGCCCTGCTAGAAGACGGCATTGCTGTGCATTATCTGTGAGAAGCAGGGCTCCTCACCATAGGCAGCTTACAGAGCCCTTGATGAGGCTTCCCATGAGCTCACCCTGAAAAAAATGTGGCCAAATAAATTAGGTTCCTTCAAGATACCTGGGGACTTTTGAAAACNAACCAGAGCCTAATTTCTCTATCCAGTGCACAATGCAATCATACTTCACGTGAGAAACTGCCATGGCAGAGAAGGGATGTGGTATAGGGATGAGAGAGGGTGTCAAAGAGGAAAGAAAGCAACACATCTCTGAATGTTGGTGACGCTTGCCTAAGAATTCATGCAATTAAACTTTGACCTGAGTTTTAACTGGTTTCATTTATTCCATTATCTAAGTGGAAATGCTTCTCACTACGAATCATTTAAGTCGGGATCTCACTGCTACTCCAGCTAGCCAGTCATGAGGCCTTCCAGNACATGTAGTAACTGAGGGCAGGACAAGGGCCACCTCCTAAGCTGTGGNACATCCCTTCTTGAGGCTGGGCCTAACAGGTCTGGATAGTGTAGGCATGAAGTGTTAGGTGTGCCAGGGACAGCAGGAGTGATGCCCCACATGCTACAGCTCACACCTAGACACTTGAATTGGCAAGCACCTTCCAGGCCACCTGGGTCAGAGACTGATTGACTTTTCCCCATCTTCAAGGACATTGATTTTTCAAAGGGTTTGTGTGTAAAAGGGAATGCATGAGGTTGGAGGGCCTCCTGCAAACCTTGGCTGTTCCCAAGATGAAAAGAATTTCCCACAGGAGCAGCAGCTCTCTGCTGGGTGGGTTTTGTTGAAGGTGGGTGAAGCCTGTGGGAACACGGCTCTCTCCTCCCACTCTGCTGACTCTCCTGGCAGGGATTCACACTGTAAATTTATTGCTTATTTTATCCTCTGAAGCCAGAGAGCAGATGAAGTAGAAGGATCCAATCCTGCATCCTAACAGATTTAGAGCAGAGGGTGTGGGCTAGGGGAGCATAAATCACTTCTCAGCACAAGCAGCACATCAGAAATCACCTGCAGAGCATTAAAAATACCNCCCCAACTGTACCANGAAAGCTTTTCATCTGAGCAGACCAGGCTGGGCTCAGTAAGGGTGTTAAGAAGCTCCCAGCAGAACTCAGATCTAACCTGAACTGAAAACCAACATTGTAGATCCTTGCCTCCAGTGATGAAGGAGCACCCCCCAGAAAGACTCTTTCTCTGTTCCTGGGTGCAACTCCAACCCACTGTCCTCACCAATAGAGAAACTTCCAGAAGGACATGATCTAGACCAACTGAGTCTCTAGTGGCCTGAGGATGCCAGGGAAGCATCCTAGAATCAAAGCTGATCACAGGACCACTGAAGTCATGAAGACTTCAGAGACTGTCTTCATGGAAGGGACCTGGTTAAAGAGGGNCATGGAACTTGTTGAGAAAGAAAAGAGGGGCCCAGAGGGCTCTGACAAAATAGAGTAAATCAAGTAGGGCGGTTAATAAGTATGGATCTACAGCCAAGAGCCTGTGCTGAGGCAAGGGAACACACTGTCCTCCCTGGAAGACTCAGCTGAGACATGNTGTTACAGTTAGCAATCCAGAGACCTTCTACCAGGTTCTAGCAACACATCACCCAGCTATCGATGGAGACAGGTCTCATACCATGTGGCACAGTTATAGTAGTCTACTTTCTGACCCTGAAAATAAGTACGTGTTAGCTACTTTCACATTTCCATGGCCACAGACAGGTNCAACTTAAAAGAAGAAAGCTTAATTTTGGCTCACAGTTTCAAAGGTGTCAGTGCTGGGATTTATCAGCAGAGTANCAGATCTAGGCCAAGNTATGNTGCAAAGATCANACCATGCAACAGATCTCACTTGAGAGGTTTATTGGAGGAGGGGAGGGNTATGCAGAGGCTGCTTCTGAGTGAGGGTAGAAGGGGAAAGAGGNTAAGAAGAGAAGGTACTGGCTTTTCATAAAGGGATATATCACATGCCCATAGGGAGAATATGTGAACCGTGGTGCCAGTGGAAATGTGTACCATTTTGGTGGCTGATGATGATGTGGGCACAGTTGCCAGGTTACTGAAGTGGGTGGGGTTTTCCAACAGTCTGTCCATCACGGCAGGGAAGGTCTGGTGGAGTTCACGGTGGCAGAGGTGCTTCACATGACAGCAAATGAGGAAGCGGACAGTAGAACTAGTAGCCTTCAGAGGCCCACCCCTCAATGGCCTGCTGTGTGTGTCTATACATGTGTGCCTATGTGTGCTCACGTACAGATGTATATGCATGTGTGTGCNCATGCATGTATAGGCCAGCAGTCAGCCTCAGGTGTTATCCCTCAGGAGGCATCTACCTCAGTTCTTGAGACAGGGTCTCTCACTGGGGTCCTGGGGCCTGTCGATTCAGCTGGACTGACTGGTCAGTTAGCCTCAGGGATCCTCCTGTTTCTGCCTCTCCAGAGCTGGGATTACAAGGACCTACCACCACACCTAGGTTTTNATGCAGGTGCTAGGGATCTGAACTTAGGTGTTCATGCTTTTATTAGTNAGCATTTTTTTACTGATTAAGCTACCACTTCCTACACCCTCTGCACTATCCTCAGTGACATGTTTCTACCAGCTAGAGGTCACACAACTTCCCAAACCAGTGCCACCAGCCAGCGCATGAACACTCAAAGCATTAGCCTACTGGGGCATTTCACATTCTCACACATGACCCTTTCAGCTAATGGTTTTCAATACTGTTTTGTGATGACATCAGTTGCAAGTGGCCTTTTTATGTTTCTCTTCTGTATGTTGGAGACAGTGTCTTTTCCTATTCTAATCCCTCTTCTGGGGTCTGCTACTTTGATGGCTGTCAGGGCTGGCTCTCCTTGAAGGGTGGTCACAGCAGCTGGGAGGACAAACATACCACCAGGGTTATCTGTGCAGGACTGGCTCTGTCCTATAGTGAAGCATCTGTGCTTCCTAGGCGCCCTCCGTCCTGCTGTGGGTTCTTCCATGTGCACAGCAGCCACCAGCCCCAGATGTGCAGGGAGCTCTCAGAGGAAGTCTGCGGGTTGCTGCCTTTACCTCTGAATTGCAGCTAAGCCTTGTTATTGGGAAATAAAACCAGATTGGCTTTTAAGTGCTCAAAGAAAGATTCCCAAGGAAGTGCCTAATCCCATGTCCTTTGTCTTCCAGGCCTTTAATCCCTGTGCCCCTCTAGCACTGGGAATGAGGACAGAGGGCATCTGTGGCACGGAGGGTGGCTGTCATTCACCTGGGACAGGTGAGGAGAAGGAACTGGATTTGTCCACCTGCTTTCAAGTTGCNGGTAGGGATAATCTCTTTTATTTTATCGGGGTTAAAGCTTGCTTGAAGTGAGAGATTCCCTTGCCATCTGTTATATCAACACAGAGAACTTTGTCTCCTGGCTCCTCTGTTATGGGGCTTGAGAGAGGCTGGCCTTCACTCCAGAGCCCTCTCATTCACCTGGAGGCATCAGGNAAGTATCTAACTGCAATGGGGCCAGTGGGCTCGAAGGAGCATGTGGTGACGAACAGTGGGACCCTCTGGGCTTCNGCATTGGCAGCCTCTTTGTGCCACCNTGCAAATTTCCCAGGGTATTTCTGATAGCTGGTTCAAAGAAAAANTAAGAACGAAATAAGAAGGTAAGAGCGTGATGAAGGTTTAAGACTTGCAATAGCTAATTCTCTGAAGAGGCCGAATAGGTTTGGCTAAGTTGTTGCTCACCTTTTGGCTNCTCTTGCCTACCACTCACAGACAGCTTCGGACAGCTCTGAAGATGGCATGGGCCAAGAGCAAGTCTCCAGAGGCAGAGAGCCACTGCTTTCCAACTGCCACTTTTGGGAAGNGAAGGGATTCATGCCACATCTTGTGTAGCCAGATGGCCTGACATGCAATGGAGCCTGGCTGGAAAGATGCAGGTCTCTGTCTCTCTGTATTTCTGTCTCTCTGTCTGTCTCTGTCTCTGTCTCTCTCTGTCTCTCTGTCTCTCTCTCTCTCTCTCTCTGTGTGTGTGTGTGTGTATGAGCATGTGTGTCTTCACCCCCAATAAATGACTTTCCTCACCTACTAACTCTGTCTATTTCTGTTTGCAGTGTTTGAGATTTCGCTGCTGCTACCTGTTACACTCGAGAATTTTTCTGCCATTTAATTCTTCGACTGGCAGAAGAAGCAAACCCATTTGAGAGCCCTAGACTGTATGGGCACCTGTCCTGGTCTGTCTGATCTGGCTCAAGTCTGTGTGTCCACCCTCATAGCACCTACCACTCTTCTTCATAGACTTAACCATCGCTATGGTGTCACTGACGATGTCCCTCTCTGTATGGGAACTCAGGAAGCCAAGAACGGTCTATGATCTTACTTCCATCATCTCTCTCAGTGTGTGGCATCCAGCAGGTGCTCCATACCTAACCCACTCACTGCTTATAAGAGATGTGTGTGCATATCTATGCTTCTGAATTTGTTGTTGCTTAAAAATGACTATAGGTTTGGCAGTACACACACACATACACACACACACACACACACACACACACACACACACACACTACCATCTGGTACCCAGCCCACACATATAGATAGATGTGTCTGTACCATTCTCTCTCCCTTCTGGGTAAGGATGGGTCATAAACAGAGCCCCCACCGATACCTGGAGGAACTAGCCAGCTCTTACCCTCCTGGCTCTCGACTCCTATTTTGAGCCTTAGAACCAGTCAATAACCCTGTGGGATCACAAATATCATAGAAATGGGAATNGCTTTTGAAGAAGTAACAAGACACAGGAAGCCACAGCACCGTGCCCTGGGAACAGAAAATAATAGAATAAATCCTTAAAGATTTAATATTATCCTTAGAATCACTTTANCAAAGCCATATCAGCTTCTGACAAGTGTTGGCTCCAATCCCACCTACTAAAGCCATCCACTGGCCTTATAAANGACAACAGCCATGCCATGCNTTTTGTGCCATTAGGCTTAAAGAATCAGTGAACAAATATACTTAGANGTCAACCACGGACTATTTCCCGNCAGAAGGACTCTGTGGATGGAATTGGCTCCATCCCAATCCTCTTGAGAGNGGAGGCTGCANAGAATGCCATTAGTCGCTCGATGCAATTATCAGGGATGACTAGGGCCCATGGTGCACCAAATGGGGCTTGTTGGGACTCAGGCAGCTGTGTGTGTTTGAGAGCAGAGACTCTTGTCAGAAGACCAAGCTGCACAATTGATGGGGGGAATCTGAGCATCATTGGCCCTCCTAACCTCACGCATTCCCATGCAAAATAGNTATGGTGGTTGTACTTATTACATGGAGCTGGCTTTGCCTAACTCACAGAAATTACTCAATACAGAATAGATATAAATGCTCCTAAAGAACAAAACCCTGTGTATTTCTAAGCACTCAGACTGGCCTTTTGACAGAAATGAAACACTGGGCAGCTCTGCATTGATGNGTGATGTTGTTCTGTATGCTGTAAATATGTGTTGCTCTGATTGGTTGATAAATAAAGGTGTTGGCCAATGGTGAGGCAGAATAAGGTTAGGTGGGACATTCTAACTACAGAGAGAGGAGAAGAGAGCAGAGCAGGGCAGATGCTGCTAGCTGCTGCCAGGAGAAGCAAGATGTAACAGTACCAGTAAGCCACAGGCCACGTGGCAAAACATAGATGAGTAGAAATGGGTTAATTTAAGATGTAAGAGCTAGCTAATGAGAAGCCTGCCATGGCCATAGTTTGAAAATAATATACGTCTCTGTATGTTTACTGGGGTCTGAGTGGCCACGGGAGCCGGGCGGGACCAGACAAAACATTCTCCTACACGGTATCTCCTTTTATTAAAACATCTTTCCCAAGTGCTGTTCACTACTCCACTCCACCAGCCCTCCCTGGTGCGACCTTCCCTTGCTCATTTGCCTGGCACGGTGCATGAGATCACATTGCATATGTTAGAGAATTACAGAGAAGGAGCATTTTAGGCGGGTTGGATACCATGAGTCAGGAGGAATTTGAGTTCACAAGATTATTGTCTTTTGTGCTGTTGAACATTCCATCAGTTCAAGAGCAAGAACTCTGTTTAAAGGTATACTCAGGTCTACAGGGACCAAAGCATAGCTCNTCTAAATATGTCTTTTAGGACATTCCTGAAATGATTTGCTTTGTTCGAGGCTCTTTTAAGAAATCACATGTAATTACATTCAACTATTCAGAAGGTTAAGCTTCAAACCGGCAAATGCCAAGAACTTCTAAGTTCTCGTTGCCATCCGGCTCTAAGTCTGCAAGCCAGTCTTAGTTCTTCCCTTCAAGCAAGCAGGAAAGAATGTGGGCCAGGATAGCCATGGCTCCTGGCTCCTCTCTGCTCGAGCATTCCTTCCCATTATTCGGGCAAGTCTTTTGATAATCAATTCTCGTATTATTTATAAACATTCTTGTCTAGGAAGAAAGACACTTGCATATTTTTAGAGGGGTACCAAATGCTAATGACTGAGCAGCATGTGGTTTTCTGTGTCTCCAGATGAGCGAGGTCCGCAAGAACATTCTAAAAGCTTGTTCTCAAGTTGATTGTGCCTCTAACTCATTCGAAACATGCACGCGCATGCCTCCTGCATGTAGAGACTTTGCCCTTATTAATTATGGAGCAGACTTTTGTTGGATCTAATTATTTCAGACTACAGAACCCCCTCCCCCAAACATTTTCCTGCAATGCTTAAAGTAATATCCGTATATAAGGAGGAAATTGGAAGAAGCAAATTATGCCTTAAGAAAACCAGACTGCACATAATTATGACTTACACATAGAGAGAGAGTAGCTTTTCCTTAAGATCAGTTTTTTGGTTTGTTTTGTTTTTGTTTTTTACTTCAGCATGGANGTGCCTGTGGAATANATGTATGTGTNTATGTTCACATGTGTGTTGATGCACTTGTGTGTGAGGTGCATGTGCTAATGTGTGCGTGTACCCTGTGCAGAGGTCNAAGTCGGCACCAGATGTCTTCTGCAATTGTTTCCCACCTTATATACTGATTCAGGGCCTCTCACCTGCCCCCAGAGCTCACCAATTCTGTTAGTCTAGCTCGTCAGCTTGCTTTGGGGACCTCCGGTTCCTGCCTTTCTAGGATTGCAGGTGGCCCTCCACACCCACCCTTACACTTCTTATGCAGCAGGTGTTTTACCCACTAAGCAATCTCCCCAGCCTCAGGAATCTGTCCTTANGTGCATTCTCTTGACTTTGGGTTCTCAGGAAACTACTCCATGGANACCTGTGGTGGGTACAGAAAATCAAAAAGAGGTCAGTAGGTTAAGAACTTCAGCCATTCATTCAGCAACTAATTATCANTGTCTAGACTGATCTAAGGACTGTTCTAGGCACAAAGGAAATGAAATGTCTGCCCACATNGACTCCATACTGTTGTGTTGTATTTCAGTGTAAAATGCATGGTAGGTCAGGGGGAGAAGAAAGTAATGTGAATAGAAACCAAANGAGGCTAGGAATTATGGTGNGTGCCTGTAATGCAAGACCATGGCTGACAAATGCAGGAGGAAGACAAACACAAGGCCAAGCTGAACTATACCATGAGGCTCTGTCTCCAAAGCAGGGAAGGGGGATAGAGGGTTCTGAGAGCAAGGTCATGGATGCTCCTCCAATATCTGAGCAAAGATCTAAAAGAATGGAACGATCGATCGTGTGGTATCAGAAGAAAAAGCACCCTGAACAGTGATGGAAACCCAGTACAAGAGGGACCTACTCCAGGTGTATGGAAGGAAGAGGCCAGCGTGACTGGANCAAGGGAGAGGAGAGCTTCCAGAGTGAAGGACAGAGAGGGAAGGGTACCCTGAGCAGCAGCTGTTTCTAAGACCTTGAGCTTCTACTCTGCGTAAGAAAGAGCCATTGTAGGATTGTGAGTGGAAATGAAAGAACCTGACTGTTGCTATGGAAACACTGCCTAGGAAGGATGCTGAAGATTCACAGGAGTTGTGGGAAGTGGCCAGATCCTGGGCTATTTCAAAGGAAGAACTTTAAAGGGATTTGCTAATGGGCTTAAATATAAATTGTGAAAGAACAGGATGAATCAAGAATAACTCCAATAATTTTGGGAGAGATTGAGTCATTTTTTTTTTAAGATAAGAGAATAGAAAGGAAGGGAAAGTTTGAGTATTGATAGGTTTAATTTAAGACACTTACATTAGACATCCGCATGGAGACATTGAGTAGGCAGTTGTGGAGGCAAGTCTGGAATTCAAGGAAAAGGCCTAGACTTGAGACATATTTTTAGGCTTTATCAGCCTGGGTATGGTGTTGAAGCCTCGAGACCAGCTGAGATCACTCAGGTAGTGAATGTGGGTGGAAAAGAGAAGGCATCCGGAGACTAAAGCAAGCAAGCATGCAGAACTTTGGGGTTTGGAAATTCACATCTGGCATAGCTCTGAACAACTGTGTTTTTCAGAAATGTCTTACTCCTATCTGGTTCCAAACACTCCATTTTGCTGAGTCATGCAACTTGGCACTGACTGTCTTTCTCCTAATCTTTCAATCGGAGCTACTCAGACCATAAACTAGAACTTAACACTGAAATTACAGACAACTCTTAAAGCCTTCCATCTTAGTGCTGCAGAATCCTTAGCCAGTGACATTCAGAAACAATTTTCAAAAGCTTGTTTGTCAACAACTAGACTAGCACTGTACAAGCAAGAAAAGATGTATCCAAAAGCCCTTTCAAGTGGACATGAAGTCAAGCGGGTACTGTCCCAAAGCCAAAGTTCACAAGTCANCCTTGTGTGTTACTAAAAGCCATTAATATTGGCTATCAGTAGAAAACAAATCATCCCTCAAGCTCAGTCTCTTGAAACAAGTATTGATGATCTTGTAGCTCTTAAGCCAGAAAATCCAGCCACAGTTTTCTGGCTCCTGAGCCCAGGGTTTCACACAAAGCTGTAATCAAGGTGTTAGCAGAGTGAGACCAGATCCTCTGCGGTTGAAGACTCAGCTTAGGAATAATCTGCAGTGGGTTAGAGGCCTTCAGTTTCCTTGACACGTGGGCCTCTTTAGCTCCATTTATTAGAGAGATGTGAAGAATCAGAAAGGGAGCTAGCAAGGAAGTAGAAGTAGGATGGGTCTCACAGGCTCTTATGAAGCAGTAACAAAACACAGCATCCCATCACTTTTACTGTGTTCTATTAGCCAGAAGTAAGTGGGATCAAACCATACTCAATGTCGAGTCCCGCTCGACCTGCTGAATGGTTCTGATGCGGGGAGTGTGGAATTGAGAAATGATAGCTATGAAATATAGACGTAGTTGAAGAAAAAGACAGACACAAGATAGCTTCGGGAGGGCTCTGGGTCAATACCACGGACACCTGAGTTTTATTACCCACAGCCTTTATATACCCAAAGCAAGGGGGGGCAAAAAGACCTCCTCCTTTGAAGGACATCACGGTTCAAGGTACAAAGTATAATCAAATGTAAACACCTCCTTAGTACTCAAGACATCTGGTGACCACGCCTTTGGCCAAAACATCCTATTACACAGCCTTACAGGAAGGAAACAAACTTGGACTCTCTGACATTGAGTCAAGACAAGAACAAGCCACAAGCAGGNGTCTCTGTGGGCCCCCACAACTCAGAGTCAAGGACATGCAGGGGTGTGAATCTCGAGAAGGAAAGACTCACAGGGGACTATTTAGAAATCTGCTTACCTCAAACAACATGAGAAAGATTTTTAATTAATACATTTATTTTTTTTTAAAGAAAAGTTTTCGCACAAAGCAAAGTTAAACAGAAGGCACAGAGATTTCGTATACTCCCTGCCCTCATATAGGCTTAACCTCCCTATCAATACCACCTACTCAGTCAGGGAATCTACATTGCCAATAAGGAACCTACATTGACACATTAATATCCTCCTCAGTGTAGGCTTATATTAGGACACCATCTTGGTATTGTACATTCTGTGAGTTTGATAGATACAATATGACATATATCTATCATTACAGCATCATACATAGTAGTTACCCTACCATACAAATCCTTTCTTCTTTGCCTATGTATTCCTTCTCCAGGTAACCCTTGACAACCACTAATTATCCCCATAGTTTTTTGTTATGTTTTTCAGAGTGTCATATAGTTGGAATTCTACAGTACACAGATTTTCAGATTGCCTTTTTAAAACTTGATGTATATTTAATATTTAATCTATGTTTAAGTTTCCTCCATGTCTTCACATGGCTTGATAGCTTCTTTCATTTTCAGTATTGAATAATATCTCATTTTCCAGATATATCATAGATTACTTGCTCATTTACTTCCTGGAGTACATCTTGATTGCTTACAAGTTTGGGCAATTATGAATAAGGCTACTGCAAATATTATGTGAAAGTTTTTGTGTAGTCTTAAACACTCAGTTCATTTTGGAAAATACCAAGGAGTGTTGTTGCCGGATCATGTGGTAACAGCATGTTTAGTTTCCCAAGAAACTGCCAAACTGTCTTCCAACGTATTCTGTTTTGCATTTAATGAGTGTTCCATTTGATTCACATCCTCACCAGTATTGTCTATTACTAATATCAACAGCAGTTTGAATATTAGACATCCTATCAGGTCTGTAATGATGTCTCACTGCTGCTTTAATGTNCAGCTCTTTAATCTGTTCACAGCATGGGAAGTTAAATATCTTCTCATAAGTTTACTTACCATGTGTATGTGTTTGCTGGTGAGAGATCTTTTCATCTTTTGCCAATTTAAAAATATTGGTTCTAAAAAAATTGAAATATAAAAATATTTGTTCACTTTCCAATAGTCGAATTTAAGAAAAATTTTTGTATATTTTGGATAATAGTCCTTTATTAGCTGTGCTTTTAAAAATGTTTTCTCCCAGTGGTTGGCTTATGTTTATATTTTCTTGAGATTGCAACTTGAAGAGAAATTTTCAATTTTAATGCAATCTAGTTTATTAATTTTTTCTTTCATGGCTTGTGGTTTTCATACTGTATCTAAAAAGTCCTTACTGTATGTATCATTTTCTCTTATGCTACCTTCTAAGAGCTCTATAATTTGAATTTTTGCATTTCATTCACGATGCTTTTGAGCTAATTTAGATGATGAACGTAAGACTATGATTTTTTTTCATGTACAAGTTCAGCCATTCAAACTACTTCTTGAAAAGACTGTCTTAGCTCCACTGTATTATCATTGGTCTCTTACCAAAGGTCAGGAGGTTCTACTTCTTGGCTTTCTGTTCTGTCCCAGTGACCTGCTATTTATTCTTTCACCAGTCTGCATTACCCTGATTATTATGGAATTATAGTAGGAACTGATGTTAAGTAGTATCAGTCTTCCATTTGTGTTCTCCTTCGGTATGGAGTTGGCCTTTGCCTCTCCATATAAACTTTATAGTCAGTTTAAACTGTCAATATATCTACAAAATAACTTGCTGATATTTTTAGTGGGATTGCTAACATCTTAGCCAGATTGATTTATCTTGCCCACAAACATGGCTATCATTCCAACTATTTGGTTCTTCTTTAGTCAGAGTTATGTAGCTTTTCTCAAACAGATCTTATACATATTTAGTTAGATTTAAACCAAAATGATCTTATTTAATATTAAAATGTTTACATTATTATGTAATGCATCACATCAAAATGTACATCACACTATATATAAATATTTATTAATTACATTATTAAATAATATGCTTTTCATCTCAAATTTCACTATTTGTTGTTGGTACACAGAAAACCATTGATTTTTATATATTAAACTGGTATCTGCCGGGCGGTGGTGGCGCACGCCTTTAATCCCAGCACTTGGGAGGCAGAGGCAGGCGGATCTCTGTGAGTTCGAGGCCAGCCTGGGCTACCAAGTGAGTTCCAGGAAAGGCGCCAAGCTACACAGCGAAACCCTGTCTC
>LZPO01034849.1:121106-131917 GCA_001675575.1 Neotoma lepida
CTGCATCAGCAGAGAAACCTATTGTTGGGGTACAGAAAACTTCTCACCTGTAACAGTCCAAACCAACCAGTTCAGAGGGAGGAAGGGAACTCATCTCACTCCCAAATATAAAAACCCTAATTCACCAAGTATACTTGGACACCATCTCTGGATCCCTTCCCAACCTGGAGAATCTAACTCATTGTGTGCTTTGCTGTGTGCGTGCGTACGTGTGTGTGTGTGTGTGTGTGTGTGTGTGTGTGCATGTGTGTTTCCACTTTCAATAAAACTTAGCTGAGAGCTGAAATCTTGCTTTTTTGTTCTTTAAATTGCTAGAGGGAAAGATTCAGTCCCTGAAACCCTAGATGGCATCATTGTCCCAGTGGTATTGATAATATGGAGCCCCCACAATGATATTGGTGTCTTTATAAGTAGAGGAAGTAAGGAAGTGACATATTGTCCCCTCTCCCTCCTTTCTCCCACCCTCTTCTCTGTCCTTCCTATATGTGAGGACACCACAAAAAAGCAGCTAGTTGTCTTCAAACTAGGAAGAAGTCCTCGTCGGAACCGAACCCGCCATTTGTTTTAGTAGCCTAAGCTGTGTAGAGCACAGGTCAAAATGGTTTTTCAAATGATAGTTCCTTTATTCATTCTCTGCTCCCAAACCCTTCTTTCAGGCTGTCCTTCACTTGACCTGAAATACTGACCTCTTTTCCTTCTGGTCCCTAGTCTGTGNGCAGACATGATGCAGGAGGCCGCTTTGTTGTCCAGGTCTGAAGAAGCAAGAGCCGGGGGCTAAGGTCACTCTGCAGGCTGATGGCAGGGCTTCTTGAGAGGAGTTTCCTGGTCACAAAACCAGAATTGTTTGAGGTAGAAAAGATTCACATTCTTGCCCTCCCATCCCCTCTAAGGGAAGCGAAGGAGAATAAGAAGAACATGAATTCAAATCCCGGGCACTTTGTTCCAGAGAGTAGAGTGGACTTGCTTTTCTTTTCAATCTAGAAATGAGCTAGTTTGCCTCTAACTCCTGCCACTGAGCCTCTCAAAAGCATGTATTCCCTCAGAGGCAGCATGTTGGCTCAGGGTGGCTCTCCCACACCACTGTACACACATACCCCTGCTTCTCCTCTGCTCAGAGCCAAGCCCATGGCATGCTGCCCAGCTGCTGGGCAAGCCTGGTTGCCCAAGAGCCCTTCAGACGTCTCTTAAAATTCCTTATCCAAAGGAGCAGAAATGATCACTTGGAGTCGCTATCCTGTTCCTCTGTGATGTGACACTCGCCGGGAGGGATTATGTGTGAGGGGGAAAGAAAACGTGCCCNTTTGACAGAGATGGGATTTCACTGGTGTCATCTTTCAAAGAGTTTCCCTCTTTATCCCAACTATCAAATTGTTCGCAGGGCCCTAAAAGCAGGGCAGCTATTGTGATGAAAATTTACACGCAGAGTGTAAATGTCTGCCTTGTTTGTTATTTCAAAAAAGCTGTTAGCCACTGAGATCAGGTGAGTCTCAGGCGGTGGACTCAAAGGCTGGTCTTGAAATCTTGTCCCTCCCTCTTCCTTATTCAGGTTACAAAGGCTGCCGAGGAGGAAGCATGTGCCTGGGTAGGCTGAACATGGGAAGCGAGGCCCTCCCAGCACCAGCTTCCCTGTGTTCCTTTGGTACCTGGCTGGCTGGTATCTTGGGCTAACTGTCTCACTCCTTTTACCCTTTCCAAGCATGAAAACACATTTCGTATTTATTTTTCCCATCTTGCAGCAGGATGTCTACTCCCATGTACCCTATTTCATAAGAGATTTAGTTCTATGTTGGGGAATATGAACATATGCATAAAATCNAGCCGGTATTCAGCAACCTGTGAGTCATTTTGGAGAGGGNAAGTTTTGGAGTGCCACTGTTGACAAGAAAAATGGTGCCTAAATCAGACAAGGACTTAGAGTAGACCAACAGAAGTGTTGGTGCATGAAGCATGGGTGTTGGAAACAATTGAGGCTACTACAGTCTTAAACACAACCAGAGCTACTGGAGTTTCTAACTTAGGCATCCAGTCTCTAGAATTCATAATTATCATTGTGCTGGCTAGTTTTATGTCAACTTGACACAAGCTAGAGTCCTTTCNCAAGAGGGAGCCACCAGAATGGCCTGTAGGCAAGCCTGTGGTACAGTTTCTTGATAGACGACTAATATGGGAAGTCCCAGCTCACTGTGAGTAGTGCCACCCCTAGACTCGTGGCTGGGTACTATAAAGAAGGCAGGGTAAGCAAACCATGAGGAACAAGCCAGTAAGCAGCACTCCTCCATGGCCGCTGGGTCTGGAGCATGGTNAATGAAACTAGATCCAGTTTTAATTCTTATAAAGTATGTCTGTCCTCCTCTCCTTCATGTTGCCTCTGCTCCTATAGATCCACTAGATGGCCCTGCTCTGATGGGTCATCTTCTAGTGTGGACTGTATGGATCCTATAGGATGAGGCAGGATCAAATCCTCNAGTGACCACANCATATGACAGGGGGCTGTGAAGAGNTATGTGTACTGGTAGAGCACTACCAAACTGATTCGTGGAACGTGTGGGTGTGGAACAATGAGCCTCCAGATGGCCATGTATATGAATAATTATGTACATCTAATCTATATCCAAACTACAACCATGTCTAGTATATAGTTAGGTCTACTGTTTGTCTATAGCTTTATCTNTATTTCAAAACCCCTTTGGGTGTTTCTTATGCTTAAGGATGGATGAAAGGCCCACCTAGAATTGTGGGGAGCAGGGATCACGTCCTACTTCTTCCTGTTCTGAACCCAGACTTNGTGCTCAGTGGATCTTCATCCCATGTATGATACATAAAGTAATTATTTCACAAATGTAGACCTGGGAAGCCCCTCCAAGGACCCAGAGTCCTGTCTTTGCATGACCCAGAACTTGATGACATGCAGAGTGCTGGGAAGGAAANAAACCTGACAAGCCTGGCTCTAACTTCCCAGGACATGACACTTNGAGTACTCAGCATGCACACATGCAATGGGGCTTAGTCCAGTAGAGCAAGCAGCAGTTGTTGCAAGGCCCCTAGAACAGAAGCGCTCTAGGAATCAGAAGCATTGCATAGAATTTGAGTTCGGTCCTTGGGAGATTATCAAAGGGTTATTTTATTCTTCTACTAGCTACCTTCTAGGTTCTCATGTCCAATAAATATAAACNATTAGTGAAGTTGAAGAGAGAATGATCTGGAACTCCCTATCAGAGGAATAGCAGGGAGGCTGCTGAGGCAAGGCAGCATGAGGGGAAAAAAGGAGGAAGCTGAGAGGCGGTGACATCTTGCAGGGGCCAGAGGGAGGAGCTTTTAAGGTCTCATCTATAGGCTTTTCTTTCCCTCTGAGATGACAAGACAAAGTAAAGCATCAAGGGCAGAAGTAAGGAGATAAGTCAGAGGTTGTGTAATGACCCAAGCAAGAGNTAGTGATGGCTTGGATCAAAGCAGTAACTGGTGGGAACAGAAGTCTGCTCTCCTTGTGTCTAATAATAACAAAGAGNAAATGCTTGTGTAGAGTTTACTGTGAGCAGTACACACATGGAGTAATCCCAGCCCTCATAACAGCCCCAGGAGGCAGGGGCTAGNATTTTCATCCCCACCAGGCTAATGAAGAAACTGAGACACGGAGGTATCGGATAGCCCATCCAAAGCCGTACACACCACGAGTATGAGAACTCACCTGCAGGTCCACACTATTAGCCACTTCACCATGGATTTTCTCTGCCCTTCCCAGAAGTGCCAAGGTCATCTGACCAACTGTCACATCCTCTCCATGTTGCTCTTAGCCAAAACAAAGTCTGGGTTTTAGAAGAGAGAGAGAAAGTGAGCTGGTGGGATGCAACTTGCATCGGGTGCATTGTCCTAGGAGTAGGTAGAGCCGGTTCACAGTTCCTGCTGGTTCTGTAGGCAACAGTGAGTTATGTCAGCATGGGCTTGTCACACAGAGGAACATGCACACACACACACACACACACACACAGAGAGAGAGAGAGAGAGAGAGAGAGAGAGAGAGAGGAAGAGAGAATGTTCTGTCTCTTCAGTGCTTGCCAGTGAAGAAGAAATCAGGTTTTAGCTGGTTCTATCATGTACCATCTGGTTATAATGATTTTAGTTAAAGTAGGAGGCAGGGAGGGGTTTTAGGAATGGGGACCCCGTAGTGAGGAAGGAAGTCATGAGGCCATTCCNCTAANTGTCTCTTACTCCTCCCCCNCATATGCTCTAAACAGAAGATACCAGGTAAGGCATGGTGGTACATACCTACAATCTCTACACTTGGGAAGCNGAGGAAGGAGGATCATGAGTTTGAGACCAGCCTGAACTACAAAGCAACACTCTCGATAGATAGGAAAACAACAGCAAAACAAACAAACAAAAACCACAACTCTAATCTGCCTGGACTCACATTGAGTTAATGGTGTTATGATGGGCAAAATGAAACAAACTTGGAACCAAAGGAGAAGTTGGGAGGTTTCTGTTGGATACAGTGGTGGGGGAGGGGGCGCAAACAAGACAAGGTCAGAGTGATACCGAGAGAAGGGAAAAGATGGAACCTGTGCCAGTTGAAGGAGGGACAAGGGCAAGGACTTTAGGGACTGATGCCTGTGTATGGGAGGGGTTGAAGGCTAAGGACATGAGCAAGGCCAACAGACAGAGCTTGAGTCCCCTTGCTCTGTATCAGCATGAAGAGTTACTATTAGTATTTCCTTGAAGGGATNAGGCAGGNTTCAATGTAACATTTTCTCTGCATAAAAAAAAAAATTCCTGTGCACAATCAACAATGACTTAGTCCAAGTCCTGTATCTTATCAAGCACTACCCAGACCTTGGAGTTAATGAATTACTCAAGGTCCACTGCTTAGCCCAGGACCAGCNTGGCTGCCCACTCGTTTCTCTTCTACACTCTGCTTCCTGTGGGAAACTAGGTACTTACTGCACACACATCCTTGCCTTCTGCTCCATCTGTGCTAACAGGTGAATTTCGGCTTTCTTTCTTTTATTTTTTTAACATCTATTTATTTTCACTTTGTGTGTATGAGTGTTTTGCCTGCATGTATGTGAATGCAGTACATGGCTTCCTGGTACCTGCGAAGGCCAGAAGAAGGCACTGGCTGGACCCTTTAGACCTGAAGTTATAGATGATTTTGAACTACCATGAGAAGTACCAAGGACTAGCTCCTCTGCAAGAACAATAAGAGTTCTTAATCCTTCATCTCTCCAGCCCCTACTCAGGCTTTCTTTGGGAATATGGAGGTGGGNGCAATTCNAAAGTAAAACCGTCTCCAGCTGCTAGATTCTAACAAACCTCACTATGCCAGTGGGAGCCTTCTGAGAGTCAGAAGACCCTGCCCATTCAGCACTTCGCTCCAATGCTCCAGCAGGATGCTTGTGTTGGGGTGTTTATCTCTTAAACTCTCTCGTTAGCTAGGGGGGACTGATCATCCTGCCTCCACCTTCCAAGNTCTGGGATTACAGGCAGGCACTACCAGGGCAAATCAGACTCCACTGTGNTTTTTCTTTGGCAGTTGCCTTCTTAGACCTGCTCTAGCACATCTAGATGTAGATGGCATTTGCACGTCNGTTAAGTCCTCTGCTCTGCCATCAGCACCACCAGCCCCTAGAAGGCATCTAATATCTAATGTCAGACGCAGAGGAACTGCTGTCAACCAAACTGACAGAAGCCACTTCCTTTTTCTCTCCTTATTAAAAGACACACATACAAAAACACAGAGGGTTTGAACACTTGACATGTGATCCCAGGTCATGACTATTCTAGTTGATTTTCTGTGTTTTAGGGAATGCTATGTGTAGAAACAACACCTGCTTCTCAATTGTTGCTAATTATCTTCAAAGACTCAAAACAAATTATTGCAGGCAACTCCAGGATGGGATTTTTGTTTAAAAAAAAAAAAAAGGTGAGACTCTTTTGAAATAGAACCAGCATATCTGGAAACCAGATTGCACCATTTAACACACCAATTATCCAACACCACCAAAACAGCTCTCCTCACACTGGAAAAATCCTCAATCAAACCAAACTCAAAATGAATTGATTTCATTTCAATCAACACAAATCATTGGGTTGAAATAATTGCATGCAATTATAAATTACACATTTGACTCGTCAGAGCAGGTCATGTTTGATCCTTATCTTGGGNACCTCATTCATTGTCTGCCTTCCCNGAAGAAAGGCCCAGGTAGCCTTTTTCTTTTTCGGCTTTACACNGGCCAATCTCCCTCCTACCTCATGTGTGGGTTAGGCTCTGGTGGATCCATCCATGGGATTCTGACCCACCTTCATGAATGAGCTCATAGTACAGGGAAGGAAATGGAGGCCCACAGTACCAGCAGAATGAAAACGCAGTCATGATGTGGTGATGTGGGTATACTGAGCTTAGCAACAGTGACCTATTCTGCTGAGCTTGCTGGGTCAGGGTGAGGAGAGCCCTAAAAGTTCTCTGCCTGCCCTAGAGGGCTGGGTTTGATTGACTGGTGGGGCTCTCCTGGGATTTGGGCCAGAAGGAACAGCAAGAATACAAACATAGACTTATACAGCCCAGGAGCCAGTTCACAGAAGGCCAAGAAATTCAGTGTTGCTATAGCAACCTTGGGCAGGTGACAGGCAGTCAGGGAAGGTGAAAATGGGAAGATATCAGCAATCAGTCTATGAAGGGCCTGTGTGTGCCTCAGTGAGAAGGTTTGACGTTGATCTGGAGATAATTTTAAGGTATAAACATTTGTTTTTCTTCTTTCCAAATTATAAGAGAAATACATATGTATAGAAATTAAAAGGAAAACCTGTGTGCATGTGCAGATGTCCCAGTGTGTGTGCTGGCAAATGTGTGTGCACTTGCTCATGGCAGACGTTAACATGGGGTACCTTCTTCTTAATCATGCTCCACCTAATTGTGTGTGTGTGTGTGTGTGTGTGTGTGTGATTTTCAAACAGTGTCTCACTGTGTAGTTCTGGCTATCCTGGAACTCACTTTGTAGACCAGGCTGGCCTTGAACTCACTGAGAGCCATCTGCCCCTGCCTCCGGAGTGCTGGGTTTAAAGGTGTGGGCCAACATGGCCAGCATTCCACCTAATTTTTTGAAATGGTCTCTCACTGTTTTAGTTNCTTGATTCTCAGTCTCCTATGAAGCTGCTGGTTTTTTGTTTTGTTTTGTTTTGTTTTGTTTTGTTTTGTTTTGTTTTGTTTTGTTTTGTTTTTCTGAGACAGGGTTTCCCTGTGTAACTTTGGAGTCTGTCCTGAAACTCACTCTGTAGACCAGGCTAGCCTCGAACTGACAGAGATCCGCCTGCTTCTGCCTCCCGAGTGCTGGAATTAAAGGCGTGCCCCACCACTGTCAGGCGGCAACTCTTACAAAGGAAAACATTTCATTAGGGCTGGCTTACAGTTCAGAAGTTTAGTCCATTATTGTCATGGCAGGAAGCATGGCAGCATGCAGGCAGACATGGTGCTGGAGAGGTAGCTGAGAGTTCTACTTCCAGATCGGCAGGCAGCAGGAAGAGAGAGCCACTGGGCCTAGCTTGGGCTTCTGAAACCTCAAAGCTTCCTCCAACAAGGCCACACCTCCAGTAATGCCACCCCCTATGAGCCTATGGGGACATTCTCATTCAAACCACCACACTCACTAAACCTGGAGCTCTCTTATTTGGCTATACTGACTGACCAGTAAGTCCCAGGCATCCTCCTGTCTCTGCTTCCCAGCAGCTGTGACTGCAGGTGAATGTCTCCGTGCCCAGGACTTTTTAAATGTGGAGGGCTAGGGATCAAACTCAGGTCCTCAAGCTTGTGTAGCAAGCTCTTTCTTGACTGAGCCACACTCTCCAGGCCCAAAATAAAATTATTACTTGTAGAAAAGAATGGGGTTCCTTTCCGTGTTTTCATATATGTGAGCGATGGACATTGCTTTTGTTCACTTTCCTTCTTTTCTTGTCCTTCGTCTTCTTCCTGGTGGCCCTCCTACCTGCCAAATAGTCCCTTTCTACTTTCATTTCTCTTTAAAATCTAGATTCTGCCTCTGAAGGACAGCACATGGCATTCGTCTTTCGGGTCTGGCTTTTTTCACTTAGAATGGTGATCTCGAACTTCACCCATTTTCCCACAGGTGGCATTTTTCCATGTGGCTGGATAATAGTTCATTGTGTGTCTATACCACGTTTACCACNCATCACTGTTTGATGGGTATCTAGGCGGTTCTATGTATTGACTACTGTGAATAGGGCTGCAGCAAAGGTGGGCTACAAATGTCTCTCTGAAATTCCTTCTAGCATGAGCAGGATTAGGACAGTAGGACCACACTGTAATTCTATATTTAGTTTTCTGAGGAGCCGTCATATTTAAAGGGGGGAAGGATTACCCATGATCCTATGATCCAGGGACGAACACATTAACATTTTCCCTCATCATTACAGACATGCACACACACACACACACACACACAAACACACATGTGTAACACATGCACTCATAGGCCAAGATGTGCAGTTCTGTTTACTAGCTTTTTAAACGTAACTACATATTATAAACAGTTTCCATCTCATAAAACAGAATTTATCATATAGACCTTGCACAGGATCCCAACCTATAGTCATATCAAGATTACTGAACCAGTCTTCTCTGTGGGTATTAGGTTTGCAATTTTTCCATGTTTTAATGAAGCTAGAAAGAGCATGCATGTCCCATTCTGTTTGTGCAGTTGTTCATTTATTGACATACTTTAAAATTATGCAAAAACATTCTTGAGGAAGCTTGTACCATTAACATGTCAGTTAGAGCATAAGAAGAGTGTCAGACTCTCNTTTCTGCCATTATTGGCTATTGCAATTTTTGTCAATTTGTTGGCTTATAACTAATATGCCATTAATATTTAATTTGCATTTAATTACTACAAGAATACATTTTTTAATGCCTTGACTTAAAATTTTTCTATTTTAGTAAAAATGCTGTCTGTCCCTGTCCTGGGGCTATTTTCCATTAGATTATTTTTCCCTTTCTGATTTGTAGAAGTTTCTCAAACATTAAATATATAAACATTTGTCTCTTACAGATACTTTTCCCAACATGGCAATTCTTTGTAATTTTGTTTATGGTAATTTTAGACCTAACTAGGCTTTTAATTTCTACACAGGAAAACCATCAATCTTCCCTTCTCTTTCATACTTCAAAAGACAGTCTCTGAGATCACACAACTATTTGCTCTCACATCTTCTATTTACATAGTTAACATATTGTGGGTTTATTTGATGTAAGAGGGAGATAGGAATCTAATTGATGTCCTGATGCTGTAGGGTGAAGGATGTTAGTTCAGAGATATCAGGTCCTAATCCCTGTGTGTGTTACCACATGCATAGAAAGATCTTGACAGTTGTAACTAAGAGATTACCTTGGGTCATCTGGCTGCTGCCAAGACCCAGTTGTACTGTGCTTGCAATTGAGACTAGTGAAAGTTTGCCACACACAGAGGAGACAGCTACGTGAAGACAGAAACCAAGACTGGAATGATGCCACCACAAACCGAGGGACACTAGCAGCCACCAGAAATGGGGAGGAAAGGGACAGAATCTCACCTACATCTTTAAGAGGGACCTCTGCCCAGCCGACTCTTGACTAAGTGAAAATGACTTACTGAGGTCGGGCCTCTTGATCTGTGAGACAATAAGTCTATGTTTACTAAACCACCAAGTTGAGACTAATTTGTTACAGCATCCACGGGACTCAGATATAACACCCCACCAAGGGGTGTTCCTTAGACTGTACGTAACCAACCCAAAATTTCCTTGACTGTCTGGAATATCATTTCTGTCCTACATAAGATGTTTATGTATGACATTGGCTTTGGGTTTTTCGTTCTCTGTCAGTCTATTCTTATATCAATAGCATCATGTGAATTACCATCTCATGTCTCTTGCNTTTCATACCCGGTAATACTGATTATCCCATTATAAATACAAAAATATATTAAACTAATTAGTCCTCCAGATAACAGAAAAATTAGAATAANTTGTTTTAACTCTCTAAAAGTTTTATTCAAGAATAAATGCATTAAATTTGTGAATTAATTTGAAAAGAAACTACCTTATAAAATTAGGACCTGATCCTACTTTAAGAACAGATGTCTATTANTAAAGCCTTTACTGTGTGTCCAACAATAATTTGTAATTTTCTNTTTTGTGTATTTCCAACTTTTTACCTAGGTTGTACTGTTCCCTCCCCGCCTGCTTCCTCTTCCTCTCCTCTCCTTGCCTTCCTCATTTTTCCTTCCTTCCTTCCTTGTCTTCTCCCTGTCACCCTATTCTCTCTGCCTTCTTCCCTTTCCCTTTTTTCTTTCTTCCCTGTTGCTTATGTAAGGTTTTTGAGCACAGGAATGACATATGATTCCTTCCATGGCAGCTAATTTAAATTTCTAACTTTGTTTTGTGATTTTTCCTAGGCTAATACTGGAACTCGTTTTTAGGCTCCAGCAGATGCTGTGTGGGTGGTGGCAAGAGGGAGTGTGGGTTTCTGATGCNTGGGGGTGGGGATGGGGACAAGGCATGTCATTTTTAATTAGCACTTGATAATCAAGTGTGTTATATACTTTGAGTAAAATGGGCTTGTGACTTGTATTAAAGAGGAAAACGGGTTCCCAAGAGCCACAGTGAGATGTGTTCCTGTAAAGAAAGACCCTCTTGACTTCTGATCAATGGTTCCTTTATCTTAAATGTGGGAAGAAAACCCTGTGTGCACACCCTAGAGTTCTGAGCCTGCACCTGCCCCAGCCCCAGGCCCAGCCTCTGCCCCAACCCCTACCCTAGCCTCA
>LZPO01034849.1:190336-221311 GCA_001675575.1 Neotoma lepida
CTCATCATGCTTGGAAGATGGGCAGTGTCTACTGAAGGTCTGTGTGTTGTTGTCTTACTCCTCAGGGTGTCGCCACTGGGAAGTGCTGTGAACCTTTTGGCCACTGCCTTTTAGGCATTTCTGAGGTCATTTGGGCGTGGCTTAAAGAGCGTAGTGGGGCCTTCACTTGTCTTCTTTCTCTTTTGCTGTCTAGCCAAATGTAACCAGTGTGACTTTGCACATGCTCTCTCTGCCCTCATGTTCCCTAAATGATTACCAGAGGCTCAAAGCATCACNTCTGCCACATCTTNGGCTGGAGCCTCCAAAACCGTGAGCCACCGTAACCTTTGCTCTTTATCTGTTACTTCCCTCAAGTATTTCATTATTGTAACACGAAGCTGATGACTACACCTCAATTTTCTTTCATACATTTTTTTAATTTTCANACTATTGTCAAATATATTTGANTATCCTTTGTTCTAAGGACAAGCATGCTATACCTGACTGTCTCTGTTCTAAGGACAAGTATGCTTGAAAATTGCCTCTGAAACCCAGAGTGGGAGGCGCACGCCTTTAATCCCATCGCTGGCACTAGGGAGGCAGAGGCAGAATCCCATCACTGGCACTCGGGAGGCAGAGGCAGGCCGATCTCTGAATTCCAGGCCAGTCTGATCTATAGCACAAGTCTCAGGACAGCTAGGGCTACAGACCCAGACAGTCTTGAGAGGCAGGTGGCCCTGCTGGTGACTAAAATGCCTCCATGCCCCTCNAGTGTGACAANGGACAATGTGTTACCACTCTTGGGAGCTACCCATCTTTCTTTGGCCTAACTTCTAGGCAGTTCTTTCCTCCTCCTTCCTCAAGCCAGCTTTCTCAGCCCTGAGGGAAAGAGGAGATGTGTCTATCTAGCCTTTGCTTTCATGAAGGAGAGGGAGTGTTTTCTAAGGAGTGCCAGGTGATTTTTGAAGCCACTGTGGAGGACTTGGCTTATCTTTTTGAAGAGAAGGAAGACTCAGCCCATAGCAAAGCAGCATTGTCTCCTATCCCCTAGGAACAAAGACTTNCTTCTTCTACGCTGCAGAAATGAATAATGCAGTTATATTTGCATATTCTGTTGCATTAGATTCTCCAAAATTTACATATAAAGTACTTATGTCAGTATCTGGAAAAATAATGAGAATCATTAAAAGTATTTCTAATGCTACGCCCCACGTGATGTTTTCCTATGCATCCAACTCCATTCCCAGGTTACAGGACCCTATCTTCTTCACTCATCCAATTGCAAACCAGTGAAAACTGACATCATAGATGGCCTGGAAAGGAAAAGCAAGTGGTAACAGGGCAGCATGGGGTGTGAAGGGCAAGGACATGGGGAAGGCAGGAAGGCCTTGCCTTCTTCACCCTCTGCCAACAGCCTCTCCTTCACACCACCTGGCAGGCTCCTCCTCCCCAGCTGCCTGTCTGAGTCAGTGCACAGCTGAGGTCCACAACACAAGCCACAGAGACACAGAACGAGGAAAATGCCGCCTGGCAGATNCCCGGGAGAGCTGGCCCAGTGAGTATTTATTGGACACCAGGTTGACCACCATCTGTCAAAGCTGATGACACACACAAGGGTAAAGAAGTCTACAAATGGCCTAGTTTGTGTTTAGCCAGGGTCAAGGCCATTAAGAAGAAAGTCAGAGAGCCGAGCTATAGGTCCATCTCAACAAAAACAGTGACACTCTACATCTGTAAAGTGGAAGGTCTGTCTAAAACTGGGAGGGAGAAAGATCTGAGCCCTGGATCTTCTTTTTTCAGCAAAATGTAAAAATGGAGTCAGTCCCAGCACTCCGGAGGCTGAAGCAAGACCATTCCAGCCCATGAGTTCAGCAGCAGGCTGGGTAAGATAGCAAGAATCCCTCTGAGAAATAAAGATGTTTTCAAAAAGTGTGTGTTTGAAATGGTGTGTTGATGGCGATGGTGTTCCTCAGTCACTTTCTACCTTGGATTTTGAGACAGGGTCTCTCAGTGGCCTAGAGTTCACCAAGGAGGCTGAGCTGCCTAGCCATGGAGCCCCAGAGACTGCCTCACCTCTACCTCCTTGGTGCTGGCATTACAGCACCACACTTACCTTTGTTTGGTTGGTTGGTTTTGGTTTTTGGTTTTGTTTTGTTTTGTTTTTTGAGACGGAGTTTCTCTGTGTAACAGCTCTGGTTGTCCTGGAACTCCCTTTATAGACCAGGCTGGCCCTTGAACTCACAGAGATCAGCCTGTCTCTGCCTCTCCAGCACTGANATTAAAGGCATGCCCCAGCACCACCTGGCTCGCACTCAACATTTTTAAATATGGATTGGATGAATCAACTTGCCTCCATCTTGGGCTTCAAAGCCATCTTATAGCAAAGCCAAACTAGATTTGTTTCTGTTTGTGATTAAACCTCTGTTTCTCAAGGATTGGACTATGTCCCATCTATAACCTTAACTACAAATAGTTCCACACAGCTTGTTACAGGAAACGGCAACTAAGCCTTTGTTTTGGGTTGTTATGACAGCCTTCTTATGCTTATACTCTACTTCTGTAACCCNACTTGCTTGCCTGTCAAAATCCTCTTTTGCAACCCCCTACTCCGGAGCTATAAAAACCTTATGTTTTTTTTACATCCAAGGCCACTCTCTGAAATCTTCATTGGAGAGACAGCCACCAGACAGGCTGTGTTCTGCTGTGCACAATTAAAAAACAAAACAAACAAAAAAAAAAAAAAAACTTGTTCCAATTTGGCTGTTTCGGTTGGTGGTCTTTTACACTTGTCTGGTGGGCATAATAGGTTCTGAGGACCAGAATCAACTCTTCAAGATTTCAAGAAAAGTACTTTGCCAACCAGGCCTTCTCCCTACCCCTTAGAATTAAAAAAAAAAAATGAAAATTTACTCAAGTGGAATCATTAGGAACTTTGACCTCACAGGGCTCTTGCTTTATCACCAGGCACTGTGTAGNTCACTGAGGACCTCATCTCTAAGGCACCATCTCAGAAAGCACCCACCAGGCTTCCAAACACATCCCACTCCTATTAAAAAACAAAAAAGAAAAGGAAAAAAAAAGAAGCAAGGGACACATGAGCTCTTTTATTAACCCTCTAATTGCCCTGAATTATAACCTTCCCAAATGCTCCTGAACTCAGCAACTCTCTGGCATTATTCACTGTGCTTGNAGGACCAAGGTAGCTTTCTACATGACTGTGTCATTGTGGGCAGGAAGAAGATATTTTTCCATATGTATTGAGCTCATGTTATCGATTTTTCTGTTTGCTAATTATATCACAAATTCTTTTACAAACCCGTTCAGCATTTCAGAAACACATCCTTGTTTGTTTTGTGATTTAGAATTACTCTTGNCTGTTACTCACACAGAAAGGTCAAGAATGGACCTGAAGAATGCCATTGTTGTACCAGGTGGTTGAAGATGCCCTAGAAAAACATCCTGGCCAAACCCTGCAGGCATTAATAGGAGGTACTCCTCCTGCCTGATATCCAAGAGGTGNTTGGTGGGGGAAGAACTTTGGGTTCACACAANCCTTTCATTTACAGAAAGGAAAAGCCCTTNTTGTCTGACACACCNNANGATTCAGGCTGAACTGGGCACTGTCTCCTGGACTCCCCCACCACCACCCCCGGGGTGGGCCACAGAGTTCTGGAAAGAAACTCTCTAAGACCCACCATGCCAAGCTTGAAACTACAGTTTTGTAGTACTTGTTATTCACCAGGTTTCCTTATTGTTTGTTTTCCTTGGGGCAGAGGCATCCATGTTCTCATGGGAGAAAGAGGTTGATTAAGGTTGATGGAAGGTACTCGGCTAGCAGTGCAGGGTACATATGAACACAGGTCTTCACCACAGTTCTTACTTCTTTTGTTTCTCTTCCATTTACACTGCTTACAAAAGAATGGCCTATTTATAGAGTATGGAACAGACAGGAGAAGAAAGGGAGAAACCCCCTGTCAGCGGGAAGGAGGCACTCTGGAAGTGGCTGGGCTGCACTACTTACATTTACCAGTGCCCATTAAAGTACAAAAATGTGTGAAGATAAAATCTGAATTCATTCAGAAAGGAGCTGAGGTANGTCATCCTTCCAATCTTTCCTCTTAGTAAATTTTTAAGAACAGCCACTCCAGAAGTTGACATTCTAATATAAGGCTATTGTCCCTCTATCGGGATTCTGTGACCAGTTCTTACGATAAGTATTCTCACAGCTTGGGGGATATCTTTGCAAGCAACATCATCAACACAAATCTTGTCTGTGTCTCTGATTCTTTTTCTGTGGGACAGATGCCTGGAATTCCAACTAGCGAGATGAAAAGCTCTCCAAGCATTGGCTCATAATAAGAATCATCTCCATTCTTGCTTCACGGAGCCATACTGCCTACCCCCAGGCCCTGGTGCCATATTTTGATGGACTGGGGCATGGAAAGATGCTTCCTGTTCACCCACAAGTTCCCAAGCAGGTATGGGTGAACCAGCCCTGTCCAGTCATCATAAACACGTGTGCTGCATCAAAAGCAATTGAGCAAAGGCATATGCATGAGAAGATGATTAATAAAATTCAGGGAATCAAAGTGGTAATGGAGGCCTCGCATTTTACAGTCTGTTCATTACAGGAAACACAATGGGGCCTATGAGGGAGCCACTCCCTCAGAGCTGGCCTGTGGGTCCCTCCATCCATTATCTTGGCACCTCATTTCCAATTCCAGTGGCTGCCACCTGTCCTGTTTTGGCTTGCAGTGGATGGTATTTTCTGGCTTAAAAAACAGGAAGAAAAGGACTCAAGGTGAGCTTTCTGCTTAGCCTGGCTGGCATCTACTTCCCATCCACAACAGGACTACTACCGGCTCAAGGACACATACCAGAGTTGGTTTTGTATGTTTGTTTTAGCTTTTGTTTTTTTCAGGCTGGGGGAGTAGTAATGGTTTGTTTGTTTGTTTGTTTGTTTGTTTGTTTGTTTGTTTTAATTTTCAAAAAAGTTCTTAGCAGGCTTGGTACTGACCCGTACATGTGTGGTACCCATTCCCTCCAGGCAAGCCATGTTCACACACAAGCACTTGCCACATCTCTCCTTCTCGCTTCAGCTCCAGATGCTAACAGTTTACCAAGGCTATTCTCACCGGGCAGCCTCGCCTACATAGCTAATCGTCATACTACCATCCCACCTCTGTGAGGTATCCTTTCATTAATGTCACCAGGTTAGACCCATCTGAATTCAACGGTTACCCACCAGGCCTGTGACTGACAGATACTTTCAGCCCCAACCCGTCCACCTGTAAAGCAGAGATGACTGATCACAAAGCTTCACAGTAATACACCACAGAATGCTTGTGATGATGTAAATAGTTCAGACAAGCATTCACTAGACTGCCTAGATGTGCAAAGGAAACTGCGTGATTTGTGGTTGCTGCTTACAATAATGAACAGCAACAAAGGGGTTAAAAATCCAGGTCTGTTTGTTTATAAAAATGCATGTATTTCCCACCAGCCTGAATTTTCTTCTTGGGATGGTGGGGAGGAGATCAGACATCTCCTAGCCCATCTTGGAAATATCATATTTAGACTGTCACAGGAATTAAATCATTCCTCCACAGATTTGTCAGTGAAGTGGGAGCTCGCCAGGAGAACAAAGTGTACTGCTGCCTTTCAGCTTCGCCACGCCAGACAGGACTCTGTGTCTTTCACCCACCAGGGACTTTCTAGAACATCATCTGCTAAGGCAGCCAATGAGGATTAACNACACATCATTGTAATTGCTATTGGAATGGCAGGTGTCTGTCACAAGTCCATTATCAGAAACCCAATGTTCATTAGGCAACCAGTGCGACCTTCACAGCTTTCTGGAGCCTTGTGATCACTGCTTGCTTGGCCAGCGTCTGCCGGAGCTCACAGAGACGGCGCTTGTGGANAAGGAATCCTCCAAACAGGCGGAAAATGTGTTTCCCAGACAGCAAGTCTCCACAGTCATGGCGACACAAATAATGCATTGTGCGTGTATCAGAGGATAAGCTTGGGGGGGTGGGGAAGCTGGGGAAAATGAAGAGGGTTTGGGGACTCCAGAAATGAATGCAGTTTCAGAGTGCATCCAGCCCCGAAATCCTCTCCACCCACCTTCCTAGACATATTTCCTACAATTATCTCCTCCTCTCCCTCTGCTTCAGAATGCAGTGAATTAAAGAGGCAGTAGAGTCTTATTAACTTGGGAGGAAGGGTCCGTCATCGAAATAATTAAACAGTGACCATGGAATGGTCAAGCACAGGAACCTGGCNTTAGGTACAGGGGCAGTAAGATTTAAGGANAAACATAATGGGCTTTGACATAGATAAACCTGCTTCAGATCCTGGCTCCACCTATTACTCTCTGTGAGCCTTCTTTGTGTCTCTTCCTATTTAAAATGAGGGTAAAGCCATGTCTTATAAAGGTCACCTTGAGAATCAAGTCAAACAGGAAAAAAATCACCTAGCACAGACATAATCTACACTTCATAAACAATAGCTGTGTTGTTACCACTGGCATCTAAGTGCATAATTCAAGCAGAGCTTGCACCTGGATAGACTCCCCAGGGAAATTGATCCCATAGTACCAACTGAATCACAAGATCAGGGGCCCGGTCCAATAATGTTAATGATGTGCTATGTGGTCCTGGGCAAGTCCCAGCATTTTCAAAGCTAATGGGGACCCTTGAGCTATTTTTGAAGTATTGGAAGTCCAGCAGGAGAATGTAATTATTGAAACTGAGGCTGTATAATCTCTGCCTCTGTTGGAAGNAATTATCTCATCATCTCATGATGCTCTGAGCTTTTCAGTTTTGATCCAATGTTCTAATTGGCAGTTACATATGAATTTAATGAGCAAAACAGGAAAAACCAATGAATTATTATGAAAATGTTAAAGGTTTTGATAGAATGGTATTATAAAAATGTATAAAAGAAATTTGAAAAGGAGATCTGTGATGATGGGTAGTCTAGAAACCATTTCCCGAAACTTTTTTGGTGCTACCATATCACATTTCTAAAATTCTGCATAAAGATTCCCCATCCTCTAGAATTTTCTTCCTTGAGAAGAGATTGAAAAGTATTTCCATTCACCTTCCCTTGCTTCTNTCTTATGTATGTATGTATGCTGTTTCTGGTCACATGACACTGGCTGGCCACAAGATTTTATATNCAAGCCTCTTTCAACTCACTGATCTTCTACACATTAACAAGATATTAAATATTAATCTGTTCTCTCTCTCAAAAAAAATGACCAAGCACATGCTCTGAGTCAAGTACTGTTTTAGATTGTCAAAAGCCAGGAGTGAGTGAAACAGGTATATTCCCTCATGGAGTTTGCATTCTAGTGAGGGAAGATGGACAATGAATCCAATTATCAAATGCCAAGCAGTTGTGTTATACTATGTTAGTTGTGAGTGCTGCTAAAGAAAAGAAGCCTGGCTAGATGACAGGGGTGACATGTCAGAGAAGGCTACAGTGAAGAGTTGAAGGCAATCCACACTTGAGAACCAGAGGTTGGGACAGCTGACACCTGGGATAGAGTGATGGAAGTCAAGTCAGAGGTGGGCATGAACGTGGCCAGCCACAGAACCATTAGCCACCTACCTAGAGAGGAACATTTTACACTGCTGGTACCCGTTGGCTTCTGAATTAAAATTTGTCCTTCTAGGGGGAAGAAGGAGGCTTATAAGATTGGGGTACAGTGAAACTTACAAGGCTAGGGAAGTGCCTGAAATGTGTGAGATTCCTGAGGACCCTCCACAAGGATATAGAAGAAGAACAATTGTTGAGAACAGAAGCTTTCACCAGACCAGCCAAGCCATGTGCAAGCTACACAGGGAGCTTCAGGGATGCACCTTGCCTAAGTCGCCACCCATGCTGGGTTGGGCTTTTGGGTGATACAGCTGTCTTTGAGTCACCCATGACTCTAAACCCATGCTCTGTAAGTAACCCCAATAAACTCACTGGTTCGGCCAGCTAAACTTGAATGGAATCATTGCTTTAGTCCTTCATCTGTGCCCTCTCTGAAGTGAATAGGCATTTGTTCACGTCTTCCCAGGAAGTCCTGATGAGAAAGGGTACAGATCTCATAGGACCCTGATGGTGCTGTAGTTGGGACTGTGAAACCCACTGGAAATGGAAAAGGAGAGAAAATTATTCAAAGATGTCATCACTAGCAAGCATGGGGTAAAGACATAAGTAGCATTCACAATCTAAATTATCCTGAAGACTTGGGACCATGGCAGTTTGAATAGCAAGGTCTACTGCCTCTATGTCCCTGGATTTAATTGAACTTTATTCTCTAAACAGCAGAGGTCTTCATCCTGCTGGTAATCCTAGTTATGCCTCTGATGCTGGTAACAACAAGAGGTAATTAATGCAGAGGTTAAAACGATGGCAACAAGAATTGCAAGCAAATTATAAAACCCTTAGCTGAATTACATCGATTCTTAAACTAAGCTCGCATCTGTGTCTCACAGAGTATCGACATCTCAGTCTGGGTGTATCTTGTGAACCAGCATTAGTGTGTTTGCTGGAGCAATGCTCTCTGTCTGCCTCCCTTCCTCACTCACTCTCTCCCTTTCCCTCTCTTTCTGAGNAGTGAAGGGGTATCCATCCATTTTTGAACAAAATCTCATTTTTAATTGCCTACCTGCTAAGAATAAAAGAGAGAGTTATTCTCTCAGCCTACAATGACATAAGAGGGACCCCAATTTTGAATTATCAGTCATCTAAATTCCTGGTTTAAAAGAAAAGAGGCAAAAGCCCAGATAAAATATAAAATATGCATTTATATCAAGGTCCAGGATTACAGTCTGAAGTGGCCTGCTGAGAGAAGAAACTCCCTTAAATATTCCATCAACAAACAAACAAACCTTTCTGTTTTGGGTTATGCACCACGCATCTTCATCTATCCAGGTTCATTTTTAACAGGNAGCATTCTCTGTACCATTAAGCTACTGAAATTCACCTCCATTCACTCCCACATTTGAGGAAAATGAGGATCTTTCATTGCACTCCTATCATGTGACTCTGGGTCCTGCCTATCACCTGAAGCTAGGGACTTGGGAAGCAGTGACAAGCCAGTGAGTCCTTCAAGTCAAACCACGAAGACTTTTATAGACAGACTACATCAAGTTCTCCTCAGAATACTTTTACACCGATGTGACTGCAGATCATGTTCAATGTTTTAAGAGTCAATATAAGAAACAGCAATAATTATAGCTATAATTTCTATACCCACTGTTAGGGTTTAAATCTGAATAGTCCTCAACAGGCTCATGGTTATGAATGCTGGCTCTCCAGTTGGCAGTGCTATCTGGGGAGGCTGTGAAGCTGTTAGGAGGTGGGACCTAGGTTGCAGAAGTAAGTCACTCGGGGCAGGCACTGGGGATCTGTTATCACAGGATGTTTCCAGTCAAGCTCTGCTTTCTGGTCTTCATGATGTGAACAGCCTCTGCCATGCGCTCCCCATCATGAGCTGAGTGGCTGCCCCATGCCTTCCTTGTCATGACGAAATGAAACTGTGCACCAATAAAGCTTTCCTCTCTGGAGTTGTCTCTATCAGACATTGTGGTCACAGCAACGCAAAAATAACTGATGCAGCTATCATACCATAAGGCATCCAACAACTTCCTCTCGGTACTTAACACCCCCCCTCCTTGAAAAATAAAAGTTTTCAAAATGAATAGTCATTAATTCAGCATTTCTTGCATAGCTTGTGTTGTAGTTCTGCTTTTGTTTTTTCTCTTCTTTCCTCTTAGCTTTGACAGACAAGGAAGTCAGAGACACTTTGCAGTAAGACAGTGGTGTCTCCTGGTCTCAGCCTCTGGTATGATTATCCCTGGGATATCCCACTAGACCTCATTCTGTGTAGATCTTCTCTGGGGTTTTAATTTGCATTTAAGTGTCTATCAGATATATTGAGTCTTTATTTTGAAAGTGTTCACTAAGTAGTAAATATAAATAAGCCTTTGAGCTCTTGAACAAAAGGAGGGCAGAGACATGTTTACTCATTCGACAACCATTGATAGACTCCTCTGTGTAGGCCCTGGCTGGGCTGGAAGGAGGGACAATTGGGTTGTATTATAAGTTCCTTCTTTCTTTTTACTTTACATAGACTAATGGCCTCTAAATATCTCCTTCATTCCAGTGTTTCCATTGTCTTTCCTTTGAAAACAATGGATCTTGACTTTTAAACCCTGCTTGCATCCATGGAAGAGTCTTAAAGGAGTTTATTTTGGAGCATGTGTTGCCAGGCTCTTATATCTCCGCTCTGCCTCAGAGAAGCCATGCTGGATTTTTATTAGCAACATTTAAAAAAATGTTGAAATTTATGGTATTGCACTTGTCATCTTAAAATAAGATGCCAGAGNGTTGTTGTGTCTGAAGATTCTGGAAGCAAGTTTGACCACGGCCTCTGTGAACTCAGATACTGTCTGCAAACCCTCCTGGATAAACCATGGTCCTGTCTACAATACTAGACCCAAGGAAATCTTTTAACAATTTCCGCAGCACTAATTGATTTTCAATACATGAGAAGCCAACCCACATATCCCTTAAAGGAGAAAAACAGCCGAGAGCTACTGCCAGGCCCTGGGAGAGACCGTGGCCTCGGGATCCCCATTCTCTTTCGGCTTTTTTTCTGGTGCACACAGCCTCGCAGCACCTATACAACCCATTTCTCTTTTCCTACTTCAACACCCACTTCATACTGGATTCAAACTCTCAAGCCAAGCTCTCCTTTTATGGGACTGGACTCCCTTGGAAGAATCTGCCCCAGCATCAAGCACAGGGTATCTGTCACTCAGTCATTGAGCAATGCTCTCAGGAGGCAGGGTGAGGTTGTGTGTCTGTGTTCTACTCCCACACGGCAGGACACTCACACCTGGGTTTTCTCTGGACAATGACTGTGACGTCCAAAAGCCTGGCATTCTCAACTCTATCGTGTGGATGATTTAGAGGCAGTGTTATTAAATTACCTTCTAATTAATTGGCTCTCAGTGTTACCAAGCCAGATTGCTAGAGGCTGAGTCCCTCAATTGTATGATTTAGTCATTACCCAGTCTAACTCTAAGGAATTACAATCATCTGCAAAATCAATGTGAGAAAACCGGGACCAGCACTTAACCATTTCTAGTCTGGGTTCTGTACATGCTTGTGTTTATATCATAGGTTAAAGGTGAGACTGCATGAAGGCAAACTAGAAAATCTTTACAACATCCATTTTCTAAAAGTTGCCAGTGCTCTTTATATAGAAGACATTCCCTAAATATTGTCTGCTTGGAAATGGTTTTCAGTCTGTACATTCAAGTATATAGAGAGGTCCCAGAAAGCCCAATATCCCTCCCACTAAATTCACTTGAATCCATTCTCAGGCCTGGGCTTGTCCCAGGTCTTACCCAGCCCAAGCCTTAACTGAGGAAACANTAAATTCCTGGTTTAAAAGAAAAGAGGCAAAAGCCCAGATAAAATATAAAATATGCATTTATATCAAGGTCCAGGATTACAGTCTGAAGTGGCCTGCTGAGAGAAGAAACTCCCTTAAATATTCCATCAACAAACAAACAAACCTTTCTGTTTTGGGTTATGCACCACGCATCTTCATCTATCCAGGTTCATTTTTAACAGGNAGCATTCTCTGTACCATTAAGCTACTGAAATTCACCTCCATTCACTCCCACATTTGAGGAAAATGAGGATCTTTCATTGCACTCCTATCATGTGACTCTGGGTCCTGCCTATCACCTGAAGCTAGGGACTTGGGAAGCAGTGACAAGCCAGTGAGTCCTTCAAGTCAAACCACGAAGACTTTTATAGACAGACTACATCAAGTTCTCCTCAGAATACTTTTACACCGATGTGACTGCAGATCATGTTCAATGTTTTAAGAGTCAATATAAGAAACAGCAATAATTATAGCTATAATTTCTATACCCACTGTTAGGGTTTAAATCTGAATAGTCCTCAACAGGCTCATGGTTATGAATGCTGGCTCTCCAGTTGGCAGTGCTATCTGGGGAGGCTGTGAAGCTGTTAGGAGGTGGGACCTAGGTTGCAGAAGTAAGTCACTCGGGGCAGGCACTGGGGATCTGTTATCACAGGATGTTTCCAGTCAAGCTCTGCTTTCTGGTCTTCATGATGTGAACAGCCTCTGCCATGCGCTCCCCATCATGAGCTGAGTGGCTGCCCCATGCCTTCCTTGTCATGACGAAATGAAACTGTGCACCAATAAAGCTTTCCTCTCTGGAGTTGTCTCTATCAGACATTGTGGTCACAGCAACGCAAAAATAACTGATGCAGCTATCATACCATAAGGCATCCAACAACTTCCTCTCGGTACTTAACACCCCCCCTCCTTGAAAAATAAAAGTTTTCAAAATGAATAGTCATTAATTCAGCATTTCTTGCATAGCTTGTGTTGTAGTTCTGCTTTTGTTTTTTCTCTTCTTTCCTCTTAGCTTTGACAGACAAGGAAGTCAGAGACACTTTGCAGTAAGACAGTGGTGTCTCCTGGTCTCAGCCTCTGGTATGATTATCCCTGGGATATCCCACTAGACCTCATTCTGTGTAGATCTTCTCTGGGGTTTTAATTTGCATTTAAGTGTCTATCAGATATATTGAGTCTTTATTTTGAAAGTGTTCACTAAGTAGTAAATATAAATAAGCCTTTGAGCTCTTGAACAAAAGGAGGGCAGAGACATGTTTACTCATTCGACAACCATTGATAGACTCCTCTGTGTAGGCCCTGGCTGGGCTGGAAGGAGGGACAATTGGGTTGTATTATAAGTTCCTTCTTTCTTTTTACTTTACATAGACTAATGGCCTCTAAATATCTCCTTCATTCCAGTGTTTCCATTGTCTTTCCTTTGAAAACAATGGATCTTGACTTTTAAACCCTGCTTGCATCCATGGAAGAGTCTTAAAGGAGTTTATTTTGGAGCATGTGTTGCCAGGCTCTTATATCTCCGCTCTGCCTCAGAGAAGCCATGCTGGATTTTTATTAGCAACATTTAAAAAAATGTTGAAATTTATGGTATTGCACTTGTCATCTTAAAATAAGATGCCAGAGNGTTGTTGTGTCTGAAGATTCTGGAAGCAAGTTTGACCACGGCCTCTGTGAACTCAGATACTGTCTGCAAACCCTCCTGGATAAACCATGGTCCTGTCTACAATACTAGACCCAAGGAAATCTTTTAACAATTTCCGCAGCACTAATTGATTTTCAATACATGAGAAGCCAACCCACATATCCCTTAAAGGAGAAAAACAGCCGAGAGCTACTGCCAGGCCCTGGGAGAGACCGTGGCCTCGGGATCCCCATTCTCTTTCGGCTTTTTTTCTGGTGCACACAGCCTCGCAGCACCTATACAACCCATTTCTCTTTTCCTACTTCAACACCCACTTCATACTGGATTCAAACTCTCAAGCCAAGCTCTCCTTTTATGGGACTGGACTCCCTTGGAAGAATCTGCCCCAGCATCAAGCACAGGGTATCTGTCACTCAGTCATTGAGCAATGCTCTCAGGAGGCAGGGTGAGGTTGTGTGTCTGTGTTCTACTCCCACACGGCAGGACACTCACACCTGGGTTTTCTCTGGACAATGACTGTGACGTCCAAAAGCCTGGCATTCTCAACTCTATCGTGTGGATGATTTAGAGGCAGTGTTATTAAATTACCTTCTAATTAATTGGCTCTCAGTGTTACCAAGCCAGATTGCTAGAGGCTGAGTCCCTCAATTGTATGATTTAGTCATTACCCAGTCTAACTCTAAGGAATTACAATCATCTGCAAAATCAATGTGAGAAAACCGGGACCAGCACTTAACCATTTCTAGTCTGGGTTCTGTACATGCTTGTGTTTATATCATAGGTTAAAGGTGAGACTGCATGAAGGCAAACTAGAAAATCTTTACAACATCCATTTTCTAAAAGTTGCCAGTGCTCTTTATATAGAAGACATTCCCTAAATATTGTCTGCTTGGAAATGGTTTTCAGTCTGTACATTCAAGTATATAGAGAGGTCCCAGAAAGCCCAATATCCCTCCCACTAAATTCACTTGAATCCATTCTCAGGCCTGGGCTTGTCCCAGGTCTTACCCAGCCCAAGCCTTAACTGAGGAAACANACCATCTATGGACTGAGACAGCATTTGCTTCAGACACTCTTCATGCTCATCCGGCTCATCTAACTTTCTCAGAAGTCTCCATTTGCTGTGGGACAACTCTTCGGTCATATCAGCTCACCCCCTGCCTCATCCAGTATCACCTTTCCTTAGTTAATTTCCTCNCATCTCAGAGAAGTCCTCAAAAGCCATTTCATCCTGAGTTCCTGCCTCCTCGCCTCTGCCGAGGCCTCGTTCCATTGCCTCCTCTCTCTGACCTTCAGAACGTATGTTTGCTCTTCCCTACCAACCGATACTGTTGATTTTTTTTCTGTCCTGTTCTGAAAATAAATTTCCCTTGATTCAGCTCCCCGCTTCCAACACAGCTCGCTCTGTCCTTCTTGTGACGAAGCTCGCCACCTCTTCCCTCCACTTTCTCTCCTCTACACATTGCCATCTGCCATGTGCCTCCAGCTCTCCAGAACACCAGCTCTCATAAAGGTTACCAGCAGCCTCCCTGCCACCCCGCCCACGGGTGTATTTTTAATTCCTAGCCTTCTGCTGTACTTGGCCTTGCTGCCTATGCCCCCACAGTCACCTTTCACACCAGCCCTCTCTGGCTTCCTGGCTTTTTTCTCAACCCTTCCTCTGTCTCATGCGTCCTCTGCCTCCTCCCGACATGTGCGTTCTATCCCTGCTTCTGTTCTTTTCTTTTCTCTTGCTTTCCTGGAGTCAGTGTGACTCAAGGCTTAGACACTGTCTTTGTCATCTGACATGCTTCAGTTATATATTCTGCTTCGTCTACTCTGAATTATTAGACCTTTAGAAAGTCNCTTTATCTTTCCAAACTTCTGCCCTCCTTCCCATAAAATCAAGGTAAATGATATTGAGAATATCAATAAAGATCATCTTTCATAGCTGTTGATCCAAGCCTGCACAGGGTCAGATCAATAGCCCGGAACTGATAAATAGTAAGATCAACCACACGACAGCTATTGTTACCTTCTTCCTGTCTTTCACTGTCACCTGAGATTTAGCTCATCTTCTCGCCTGACTCCAGCGCATGTGCTTGCTTCATGACGTTGAGCTTCCCACCTCTAGTCCTGGCCTCTCCTCTGTGCTCCATCCAATGACACCTTCTCTGCTGTGTCCACAGGACCTCAAACCCCACATGTCTTGTTGTAGGCTCACTTGTCATTCCCCATTCCATTCATATGGCAAAGCCTCATCTCAGAAGAGAGCTGTATTTGGAGATAAGGCCCAAATCAATCTGACTGATGACCTGAAGAGGAATTGAGGCACAGGATGACATAGGCAGTGGATGCACACTATGGAAAGACCATACAAGGGGAAGGCAAGTAGGCTGCCATTTGCAAGCCATGAGGAGAGGCCTTAGAAAAAACTAGCTTCACTTAGCACCTTGACCTTGAACTTGGAGCCTCTGGAACAGTAATCAAATAAGCTCCTGCTACTTGAGCTGCACAGAAAGTGGTATTCTGTTATGGTAGTCCGAGCAAACTATTACACACGCCAAGCTGTGTGGCAGANTTTCTCGGACCACNAGACCNCAAATCATGGTATTATTAGTTATGAATGTTTGGCCTTAGTTTAGGCTTGTTTCTGGCTAGCTTTTTTAACTTAAATTAACCTGTTTCTCTTCATCTACGTTTTTCTTTGGGANGTTTTACCCTTGTTTTTCATTCTATATGTCCTACTTTCTTGCTTCCTCCATGTCTGGCTGGTGGCTGCCTGCCTGGCTGGCCCCAGGTGTCTCCCCCTCTTTCTCCCTTATTCTCTCTTCTCCCTTAAGTCTAGAGTCCTCCTCCTACTTATTCTCTCTGCCTGCCAGCCCCGCCTATCCCTCTCCTGCCTAGCTATTGGCTGTTCAGCTTTTTATTAAACCAATCTTGTGCCTTAGGCAGGCAAGATAAAACAAATGTAACACATCTTTTCACAGTTAAATAAATGCAGCATAAACAAATGCAACACACCTTTACACAGTTAAAGTAATATTCTGCAACAAAAACCAATGTAACATGTCTTTACATAGTTATTGTAATATTCCACAACAAAGCAGACATCACTGCATCTTCTTTTAAACATGAGCCCTTTGTTTCGATAGAGCCATGACTCTTCATTCTCCCTCAAAATCCACAGCTAGCCAGTCTCCAAGACCAGCTGGTTTTGATTTCAGAACAGCTCACAGCCTGTGTGTCACCCTTGTTAGCTCAGGACTCCACCATCTTTCATCTGGTCTGTTACAACAGCCTCCCACTTGATGTGACTCTTTCACTGCCGCATTTCTTCAGTTGAGTCCACCCAGTACACAGCAGCTAGACCAATCATTCTAAAACACAGGCATATTTGCAGGTGCCTGCAGCTGGTCCTTCATTAGCGCCCCACTGTTGGTCACTTAGCCAGACGCTGAAACTAGCCACAATTTGGCTCTAGCTTACCCATCTGTCTTAGATCTGCTATTAGCTTCNCTGGACTTCTTTTGAACCAAACAAGAAAGCTTACTGCCCATGGGAAGAGGCTCCTCTTTGATGATGACTCTCATCTAAAATGGCTCTTCTTCTTGTTGCCACTCAACATCNCTAAGCACCTTCTTCCCCTAATTCCTACAAAAAAAGGTCTTTGCATTGAGTGGATACTTTCTGATAGTTTCAGGACAGACTGATATGTCATATGTGTGTCCTCCTATCTCTCTTCAGCTGTAGACCCACAGAGGGCCAGTGTCCAGCACAGCATAGGCATATCCAGTCCTTCCTCAGCCTTGACTGAATGGGTAGCAAGGCCATGAAGACANGTGGCCTTGATATCCTTAAGCCTTTATCACAAAAGACTTATGAAGTAAAATTAATCACAAGTCTCAACTTAGAACTTAAGCTCTAGAAATGAGGTAAGTAAATTTTTTTNAAATATGATATGACAGTCAAGAGGCAGAGTACCAGGGGTGTTGTCATTAATATCCAGCCACCATTGATCTTCTTCCTCTAGCAGTTTCTTCCTCTAATAGTTTCACCTCTATTGATCACTCCTGAGGAGTGACCAGCTTACAGAAAGCACCTGAGCTGTCTTAGCTGACCTCCATATCCTCCCAGGTGATCCCCAGCCCAGGCTTGCTTTTCCTCTTCCTTGTGAACGTCCATAGCAGGTTATAAACGATGTGGAGCCAGCTCAGGGCTGTGCACTGTGAGATCTGTTCTGATGACTCACTTCTGACAGCCCCTTCTTAGGCCTGTAACATCACAACACTCTACTTTCTAAAAGGTGTTCACCTACTGGGCTGGTGTGTCTGGGTTCTCTTTCTGCTNTTCAGTAGGCACCCATTATCAAGGATCAAAATGGACAGAAGAATTCTTTGGGCTACTTTGTATGGTTTTCATACAAGTTAATGAAGTGTGCATCCTCTCTGCCGCACTAGCTAGGTACTGCATCCCCAGCACAACAGGGCTGCTCAGAGGTAATCACACCTTGCCTATAACACTACATGTTATAACTTGCTACATCCATTCTAGGAAAGGAAATTCTGACAATTTACTTGTCTATTTTGGCAGAGACATGATTCCACCTCTATTAAAACAAGAAAATGAACTTGTCCAAATAAAGCCTTAAAACAAATAGCAGAAACACCTAAGACCCAAAGAGGTAAAAATCATATACTTATTGGTTCGACACAGTCACCAGCCCCGTGGGAATCATTTCCCTTGTGTGCAAAGCAGCATAGCAACTGCTCTTCTCACCTACTCTATTTTTTCAGTTCAATAAATGGATAAGTGATTTGTACATTAGCAAGTGCTAAGTATTACTTACTTTACATGTGTTTTTATATATAATATTTCCACACATTCTTGCCTACATGTAAGAGTTCCTTGTCANTAAGTTACCCTGTGCCACTTGCTTGATCCCCACTACCACCACCAAATCTCTGCATAGTAGCAATGAATATGAATGTCATGAGTTTTACCATGTGTCTTTATCATTGCAGGATNCAATATATCCTCACTGGATTGGCTAATCTTTTACTAACATAACTCTCCTTACGCAGTAGCCAGATCCANGCTCTTCAGTTCTGTAGTCTTTCTGTACAATTTGCTGAACACAACAGACCAATCGGCAGAAGGTCTAATGTAATGGGGGGAAAATATGTTATTTGTATACTATTTGGCTGTATTGGTCAATGTTCTATTGCTGTGAAGAGACACCATGACCATAGCAACTCTTACAAAAGAAATAATTTAATTGGGGCTGGCTTACGGTTTCAGAGGTTTAGTCCATTATCATCACGGCAGGAAGCATGGTGGCACACAGGCAGACACGGTACTGGAGGGGTAGCTGAGAGTTCTACACCCAGATCCACAAGAGGCAGCAACAAGAGAAGAAACACTGGGCCTGGCTTGGGCTCTTGAAACCCCAAAGCCCACCCTCAGCGACACACTTCCTCCAACAAGGCCACAACAAGGTCACAATCCCTCTCAAGTCATGCCACTCCCTGATGACCAAGCATTCAAAGCTATGAGCCTGTGGGGGTCATTCTTATTCAAACCACCACAGTGACTCACCTATGGCTTTTCTTCTACTCTCTAACAGCTTTCTTGGCTATTTTTATAAGTAAGTCTTACGTTAGGAGGTAGAAATCCTTGGTGGCACCAGATTTTCATCAGAAGGCCTAGGATCAAATCTATACTTTTTTTTTAATGACTGATTTATTTTTATTGTATGTACATTAGTGTTGTGCCTGTGTGTATGTCTGTGTGAAGGTGTTAGATCCCCCGGAACTGGAATTATAGACAGTTATGAGCTGCCATGTGGGTGCTGGGAATTGAACCCAGGTCCTTTGGGAGAGCAGCCATCTCATCTCTCCAGCCCCCAAATCTATACACTGAAGATCCAAGTTTCAATTTCTTCACATTGGAAAAAGAAAGAAGTAATAAAGATTTGTTGTATAATAAATATTTCTAAGGATTTTAATTATTTTCACATTAAAAAAGCTATCAGGACTCCTAAAGTTAAGACATTGTTTGCTTGGTCACAGAGGGTAAACGTGTTCGCTTTTCCTTGGTTTTTTGTTTGTTTGGTTGTTTTTTCTTTTTCTTCTTCCTGTTTAAAAAAAATCAGTATTTATACATTATACAAGCATTCTGGTTCTGATATGTGCAGCTGTGTTCTGCTCTGCTTCTTCTCTGGGCTGCTGGGGTACATTGTCTCTGTGAAACCTTCCAGCCTGTCTCTGCTCTGACTTTCACACTCAATACCCTAATATTTCGTGTTTCCCATGTGTTTAGAGTTTTTTGAACTTCAAAACTTTGTCAGTGCCTGAGAGCCATCTTCTGAAAAGCCGGGCAGCTGGACATGTACAGCTGAAGACAGAATGTGTTCTGAGGAAATGAAACCCTCTAGATTAGTGTCTCGTCACACCATATGGCCGAAGGAATGATCAGACACACTAATCTATTGATAGAAAAATAGAGCTTTTCACATATACTTATCATTTTGAAGAATGACATCATTCAAGAATTTAGAAATAGAAACTATCTCTTATTTGGGTTGGAAAAAGACCGGGGGAAAGTTAGACACACCGCCATATGGATAACCTTAATTCTAATTTGCATCTTAATGGAAATGAAGCTTCAAATGTCTGTTCCCTTCAGTTCTTGAGACAGTAAGCCTTTTGTGGCTCTCTTTAACTTGGGAAAGCCAGATTTAAGCTATAAGTGGATTTTCTCAAAGTTCACACCATCTAAAAGTATTTGAGATAAAGATATTATACACTGATATGTTAAGCCACATTTATGGGAATCCTTAAACCTTGTGCCAGACTACATGGTTTTCTTCCTAAAGAAATGCTTCCCTGACTTTAAAGGTCATTTATATCTTTAAAAGAAAAATCTATTTAAAAAAAAAAAAGGTGCTGGAATCCCGGCACCCATAGACATCTACGCATATATCTCCCTTTTCTTAGCAAACATGAATGATTACAGCTATCATTATTTTGGTTTTGCAGCATTAACATATCAGGTGTCATTTTTGTGAGTGACACATGTTCCCTTGAAGTACATCAGGAGGATTTTTCTTTGTTCCTATATATAGATCACCAATATTTCATTGGTTATACTATCCTACTGTGTGCTACATGACTATCCTTTCATTTAATCCGCTTCCCATGGGTAGAAGTTTAGATTGTGATGAGGTTTAGAATTTACCAGGCCAAACTACGNCACTGTGGCAATTGGAAATTCAACAGACACAGGAAGGTCACTTTGGCCTTCTGCTCCTGCCCTGATACAGGCCAGGACATCTAGAAAGAATTTTCTGGCTCCCCTCTGCAATACATCNTAAAGCCCTCCTGTAAAAACTCCCCTCACCACACATTGAAGAAAATGTCCTCATCTCTGAAGACAGGGACACACAGAAGGATCTGAAAAGAACTNGCCTTGCTAAGTCCCCCTGGTTTATGACCATTGGACTGTGCCCTCTGTGTCTGACTCTATTTCTCCACAGCTATTCACCTCTTCAAGAAAAGTGAAATAAAAATATGGAGATTTCTTTGTATCTTCACTCCTGAGAGCCCCATGTCACATAAAACTTGTGTCTCTAGTTTTAAATGCATTGTTTTCTCTTGCTAACCTGCCTTTTATTACAGTGCCTCAGCCACGAAGTCCACAATGAAGAAAGAGTGGCAAATCTCCCATGTCCAACAACTGTTGCCAGCTTTGCTAGTCTCTGCAACGTTACGGCAGTCATCAGGGTATCCAGATCTGTGAGGGCCTCGTTAGTCAGTTTCTAACTTGGAAAACTGGTCCAGGTCTTTTTAAAGAAGACATTGTGTCATATGGTGGAAAGAAAAACTAGAGCTTCCAGAAATTTAAAAATTACCTAGGGTTTCAATCTGATTCAAGGTACTGTTTTAGTAAAGTGGGCTGTGGATATTAGTGTAAAGATAAATAAATTAATTAATTAACTAATTAATTAAAATGGATATTAATGTACAGATAAATAAATTTCAATCTTTGTATTACATAATGCAAAATAACCCCAAATGAAAAAATATCAAATTCTACAAGATAACATTAAAAATCTTTACAAACTTGAAGTAAGCATATTTCTTCAGTAGGGCATGGAAAATGCAAATCCTTAAAAATCTATTTATCTGAACTTCATTGTGATTTAAAATATCAGTTCTTCAAAATATGCACCTGAGGAAAGAAGAAAGTGTCTATGGGTGGGTGAGGGTGGGGTAGGTGTAAGGGGAGCTGTGTAGGAATAGAGGGAAAGAGGGGGGAAGGAAAATGGATGGAAGGAAGGAAGAAAGGAAGAAAGGAAGGAGGGAAGGGAGGGAGAGAGGAAGGAAGGAAGGAAAAAATGTCAGATAAAGAATTCCATAAATATGTAAAGTGTTCTTACAAAAACTAATACAACAACTTCGTAAATTTAATGGGCAATATCTTGAAGAAACATTTTACCATAGATGTACAAAAGNCCNGTAAATCCATGAAAAGAGGCTCAACTACACAGTCGTTAGAAAGATGCAAACACTGGATACTTGAAGAATTAAGCATGAACACACACACACACACACACACATACACACCACTGATGAAAGTGGGGAGCCACAGTATCCTAAGTAACCATCCAAATGAAATGAAAGCAAGTGTAGAAAACCTTTTCCTGGGGTGTTCATAGAACCATCACTTATAATAGCCCCAGAATGGAAATGACAAAAATATCCATCAACAGGGGGGAGATAACATACTGTAGTATGATGAAATACTCTTCACCACTAAGAAGGAATGAACTACTCTTGCAGCAAGAATATGCTGAAGGGTTAGCCATACGGCTCGGTGGGTAAAGGGACATGTCACCAAGCCTGGCAACCTGACTTCAAAGGAGAGAACCAAGTCCTGCAAGTTGACCTCTAATCTCCACGAGTCTATCCTGGAACAATGTCCTCCACCATCACATACACGCTAACGTGCACACAAAATAAATAAATAAAATACAATTTAAAAATGTTTAAAGAACATGAATCNCAAAGGAACTACGCAAAATTTTCAAAGGCCGCATGTGAGATTACATATTATGCGATTTCTCGTATAAGAAAATTCTAGAAAAGTAGTTGAGAGAAACTGGGGTGGAGGTAAAGATTAAGGTTGATTGCAAAGAGACATGAGGGACCTTCTAGAGTTATAGGAATATCCTATATTCCTTGGCAACTTCTCTTCTCTGCTCACCCCAAAATTTACATTTTTCTCTGGTTTAGTTCAGGCTTTNNCCCTGTTCCTCTTAGAATTTGTCTTTTCCATTCATTTCTGATGTTTCCTCTCTGCAGATGACCTTTAACCTCACAATCCCCCAGCATAATGCTGGACACATTACCTGGTCATTGGGCCTTCACCAAAATGTCACATCTGTCCTAATTCCTCTCCTGAGGCCCACACTGTCTTTTCTCTTCTTCTCCATATTCCTCCATGACATCAGTCTCTTAGGGCTGGATTTCAGTTTCGTCTCTCTTGCCTCTTCTCTAGAAAACATTTAGTTGTGACCAAATCTTGGTGATTTTAATTTCATGATATTGATTGTATTCCTACTCACAACAAGGTGAATTGCATTCTTTTACTTTTTCTAGTACTATTTTTTTTAAAACCCTTAATGTCTTCCTCATCTCTAATATCTATTACTGTCTATCACCATACCACCCAGAGCATCCCTGCTCTTCTCTTGTCTTATCTATTACTGCCATTCCTTTCCCAACAACTATATCAACACACATACTATATCCACGAGTATATATAACTATATCCCAACACACACACACACACACACACACATACACACACACACACACACTATCAACTGATGACCCCACTTTGTCACTCAGAAACCTTCCATGATCCCCATCACTCACTGGATCACATCTAAAACCTTCAAGTCAGCATTCAAGAGCCTTACAGCCTTCTCCACTCCCCTACACAGAACATCAACTCCAAGCATCTTGTCCACTCATTCTCTTCAACTATAATGTGACCCNTCTCTTCACCTTCTTTTTCCTTAGGCTACTTACCTTACTCAGCCCTGACTCCCAAGACCAAAGTCTGGCCACCAGCTAATCACTCCTTTCTGAAAGGTTGCCACGGTTGTGTGGANGGTTCATTTGTTAATTCCCTCCACTGTCTACTNTGAATGCTTACTTCTGCTTACTGCTTTATTGGGTTTTCACACTTACAAATCTTATATCTTCACCTTGAGTTTTTATTTCTTCTTTAACAGGGGGAAATTACCCTTTTTGATCTCACAAAGCATTTAAGAGTTACTTACACANNGTAGGACCTCAGAAGAGGTATACTAATTTGATTTGTAAACTCCTTGTCTTTTGAGTACAGAAGTATTCACCTCTGACAGCCAGAACTTATTCAGCCCTGTATTATTTCAGTTCCCACATCTTCTAGAGCTTCAAGAATACATATTTCCAAAATGTCTGTGTTTCCCATGGCTTTGTAAGCTCTACTTACCCTTTTTGTTTCATGCACCATTATGTGGAAGATTTGGCCCTTACTTAGTATAGAATTGAACCAACTGAACCTAGGGAGTAGTAGATCCTATTACAGAAAGTGAATAAGAAAAGAAATTTCTATCCCACACAGATCTCAGTCAACAAAATTATAAATGAAAAAAAATGTTTATTATCTGCTTATTTATTTAGCTAGTATTATTTATATTTAAGCACTTTGGGAAAGATANGTGATANATTCTCTGACCCATTTGTAAGAACCAGGGAGCTATGATCATGAAACAGCCACCACATGAACAGTTATTCTCATACAGATTACTAAGCAGCAATCTTTCTTCCCACTGACCACCCCAACTCACACCCAGCCCACTGACCACCCCAACTCACACACCCAGCCCACTGACCACCCCAACTCACACACCCAGCCCACTGACCACCCCAACTCACACCCAGCCCACCAACCACCCCAACTCACTAACGACCATCCTAAAGAAAGTTGAAAACAAGAGTCTTCTCACGTACCATCACCTGATTCTGGGTACTGGCTTCTTCAAGCNCNGTGAAGCTAAGACTTATGAAGATCCTGTTCATCAGCTCCACCTTTGCTGAGATCTGACCAAACCAAGATTTCAGGGGCTGGGCTACCTGAGCACAGAGACTGCGCCTCATTCCTCTTTGCAGCTATTTCCCTGTTCTGCCCTCTCACCCAAACTCAGACCAGGTTCTGTCATGAAGTTGGCACCACTTGAGAAGGAACTGTGGTGCCCACGTTCTGTGTCCCCAGTGGGCATCTGTGTACTTTGTCACACTTAGCTTCCATGTGTCCTCTTTGTGGAGACTGTCCCCAATGCATTGGGAAACTCACCTCCTATTTCCAGCCTTTGTGACTCCAGGGGAGATGACTTATCATGACATTTGATTCAGGACATCCAAAGTGACCGTTGTATTTCTAATAATCGGCTTAGGAAGGGCATACGACTCTATCAGAGCCAATCAGGGAGGGTTGGGGGGTCCCAGTGAGTTCTGAGGCGTTTATGAGGAAACAGCTGTTCTTCTTCCTGTACTTGAAGCTGAGAATCATCTTGCTGTCACACAGAATTGAGATTTTTTTTTTTATCTAACAGCAACAAATAGAATAACTGTCAAAATGCAATAGTGATATCACAGCAGCAGAAAGGGCCAATGTGTGTGTGTGTCTGTCTGTCTGTCTATCTGTCTGTCTGTGTGTGTATGTGTATGTGTGTGTGTATTTTTGTGTGTACGTGTGTGTATGTGTATGTATATGTGTATATGTGTATGCATGTGTGTGTATGTATATATGTGTGTGTGTATATGTGTGTATGTGTATGTGTGTGTATGTGTATGTGTGTGTGTATGTGTGTGTGTATGTATATGTGTGTATGTGTATGCATGTGTGTGTATGTATATATGTGTGTGTATGTGTGTATGCGTGTGTATGTGTATGTATGTGTGTGTATGTGTATGTGTGTGTGTGTGTGTGTGTGTGTATGTGTGTGTAACCCTCCCTTCTGGTAAAGAACATGTAATCTCTGGCCTAGATAGAGACCTAACATTCAATTGGGTAGGTTATAACCTGGATAAGGGACCACCCCTAGGAAGGCAAGCTCACCCTAAGCCACACTAAAGAGATGGGAGGAATNATTAACCCTTTCATGAGATACTGTACTTTTCCTTCTCAGAATTCCCACCTCCGACCACAGTCCTACAAGCCAATGCAAGGTTCTGTCTTGACTCAGAAAGACATAGCTTTTCCGTTTCCTTTCTTTCTGTCTGTTTCATTAGCTGCTGCAGAGCCTAAGCATGCTTTGTCTGGTNCTCTGGGCTTCCTTACTCTCTCTCCAAAGCTTGCCTCCCCACCGAGTGGCTGTTCGTCTGCCGTATGAACGTATGGCCTAACAGCATGACCTTTCTTCCTTCTCTTCTCCATTCTCCTCCTTTGGGCAGCTGCCAAGATTTACAGTTTTCTGTGAGGAGGGTTGGGGAGTTGTTCTTATTGTGGTCTTCCTTCTTTTTTATAAGATTTATTCTCATTACTTATTACTTAATTGTGTATGTGATGCCTGTGTATCTGTGTGTGGGTGTGCGCATGTGACTAGTGGTGACAGAAGCAGCTCTCCCAGTTGCAGTTGTGAATGGTCTAACCTGGGTGCTGGGCACTGAACTCGGGTCCTCTGCAAGAGCAGTACACTCTTTTTACCCCTGAGCCAGACTGAGGTTTTCTTTTAAACTCTATAAAATTGTTCTCAACTCTCTGCTTGAGTCTGTCATTAAATTATTTCATTATGAGACTAAGAACCCTAAGAGGAGTCCTGATTTTTCTTATACCATGTGATGACTCCTGTAGGACTCACTAAAACTTCCAGTCAACAGTGACAACAGGTAAGATTGCTATTGAGCCCCAAAGGGACTTTTCCGATGAACACTGCCTATAGGATTTACTTTTCTGTCACTTATAACTGACACAGGCACTGAGTGACACCCACTTTGCCACCAAACTGCAAAAATGACCATATCCACTACAGAGTTTGAGAAAGGGCTCTATGGGTGGCATCCATGCTGGTGTTGAGAAAGAGAGCAGCATGGCGATTGGAAACACACAGCAGTGGCTTCTAGTGGAGTCTGTTTTTGTTTTCCATCACAGTTGTCTTCTGTGAGCAGTAATAACTGAGAGTAGCCATCCATCTTGTGAGCACTTTAACAGGGGTGCAATTGGGCTTGGTGAGTAGCTTNGTAAATGAGTCACCTGCCAAGGAATGTGCTGAGGGTGATTTCCAAAGCCACAAGAAGGCCTTGTGTAGAANAGGAAGGGTAAACCAGGCAGCTGTGAGACAGTTGCCAGCAGCTGACAGGACCATGCCACCTATAGAACATTCTAGTCACACATTGTCTTTCCACAGAAGATACTGGGGCAATGAGGAAGGGCTATGCCTCATGATTTAAGAAAGTAGTTGGCAGGATGAAATCGTTTCCAGACATATCTGCCCTTGCTGGATTTGGGCAGCTTTGTTTCCTCACTAGACTCCATCAACGTATTGTCCAGAACTGGGCATGGGGGTGGTTCAGTGTAGAGAGGATACTTAGCATCCTTAACACACTACATTATGTTTCCCAGGACTGNAGAAAAATAAAATGCNCAATGCTCTGTGCCCACTGNTTAGTGAGTGTCTCTGCCATTATTAACCTTGAAGAAACTTGAAGTATTGGCCTCAAGTCTAGTCTCTTCATCTTATGTTGATGTTTTCCCCAACTAAAAATAGTAGCTTCCTGCTTCCCCAAGATCAGGCGCCTTCAATATCAATGTTGAAATATTTACTTCAGTGCCAGGAACACGAGTCTGTTATGTCTCTACAGCTCGGCTGGCGGAAGCAAAGTTTTCTTGGCAACGCCCCCACGGCAGCCTGCAGGAAAGGGTCACCCAATCTACAAAGGGACAATCGGCAAAGATTGCCTTTCTTCTCTCTCCCTTTTCCCATTTAGCTCTGAGCTATGAACATGCTTAAAAGCACNTGTGTGTGTGTGTGTGTGTGTGTGTGTGTGTGAGCCAGAAGCCCCAAAGAGAGGCATATGCACAAACACACAGTTCTCTTGATCATCTTCAACTTCACATTCACGCTGCCTCCCTGCAGGAGGAGTGCTGACAGCTCCCACTTAAGGCCACAGCAAAGATGTCCACTCTCCTAACTTTTAAGGCAACTGTTTCCTTCTTTTCCCTTTTAGCTGTAACATTTAAGATGATTCCCCTTAAACAGAGTTTCAATTTGCCTTGATTTTTCAAATCTTATAATGAATGGAGTCATGTGGCAAGCATTAATTTGTGTCTGGAATCTTTCAGTATTCTGTGTCTTGATTTATTATATGCTGAATGTAAGCTACTTATCAATTATATGTTCCAAATAGTTCTATTATTGCTTGTTTTTTTCTATTCTCTTATTAGTGACCTTTGGTAAGCACATTTTGATTGAATTTATTATTATTACTCTCTCTCTGCAGGCAAATCAGATTTATGCAGCTGTGCATTGAAACAATTAGACACACCTAAATGACCAAAAGGCAATGCCAAGAAACTGTCCCCAAGAGAGAAACAGTGAGTCTTCTGACATCCTATGCACTGATGGACTTTTTATAATCTGAGGCCTCTCCATTTATGTTTCCCACAGATAAAAATGTAAGCATCTGAACCATATGCCTAAGTGTTTTCCTCTCTGCTGCTGGCCGGGGCAGCTGGTAAAACATGACCTAGGCCTGATGAACCCCCTGACACATCAGTTCAGTGGAGTCCTCGGGANAGGGTCAGAAGGATGTCTGGATCTTTAAAAAACACTAATTGTTTAAAGAATGAAATCATTCCCGGAAACCTAACCCAGCATCATAATTGAACCCAGAATGATACTGTGAGAGTCTCAGAGAGAAAACCTGGGAGTGTGTGTGTGTGCATGTGTATGCATGCATGTGTGTGCATGTATGTGCATGTGTGTGCATGAGTTTGTGTGTGTGCATGTATGCGAAAGCCAAAGGTAAACTTTGGATGCCCTCCCTCAGACAGCCTCCACCTTATTTTTGAGACAGGGTCTCTCTTTAGCCTGGAGCTTTCCGTGTCATCTAGACTGCAGGGCCAGGGAGTCCCAGGGAATCTGCCTGTCTCTATCTCCCAGCACAATAATTACAAGGGCGCACTACCATGCCTAGCTTTTTTTCATGGGTATTGGGAATCAAATTCAGATAGTCATGCTTGCACCTTACTGACTGAGCTACTGCCCCAGACCACCTCCTTGTTTTTTGACTCTTTTTGACAAAGAAGAAAACCCAGGCCCTGGAATAGAGTGGTGTGGAAGAGGACTTAGATGATGACTCACAAGTCCTGCTGGATTGTCAAACTCAATACTGGCACCTGTGCAACAAACAAGGCAGGACAAATGTATTACCAAAGAGCTCCTGGGCATGAGGCCATGGGTCAGTCTCTAAGCAAGCCTCTGGTGTTTATCATCCCAGTGCATGCTTAAGTATATGTGATAAAAACCCTGTTACTAGGCAATGAGGCTAGGTAAAGACTAAAATGATCACTTGCCATCTGGGCCAATCAGAATCTAGGGACTTTGATCCCGATCGGTGTGTTTTATACAGTTTGCGGTATTTGGAGNCTCACAAAGATTATAAATTCACCCANGATCATTTCTCATCTCCATTTTATATAAAAGAACAACACAATTCAGAATCTAACACCCCCGTCCCCAATTAGTTGTTTTGTTTTTGTTTTTGTTTTTTTTTAGGCAGTGTCTCACAATCTAACTGTGGCTGGAATCTAACTATGGAACTCATTATGTAAACTCAAACTCATAAAGATCCACCTGCATCTGCCTCCTGAGTGCTGGGATTAAAGGTGTGTGCCACCACAGTGGGCAATATTTAGAGCAAACCCCCTACCCCCATCCCACCCGGAACATGCTAATCTCACAAGTGCATGAATTCCAAACACTGCCACTACACTTGGCTTTCTTCCCATTTCAAAACAACCTTTAGGTCAAGAATGGACTATTCAAATCAAAGAAAGAATAATAGTTTCAGGCTAGTTACTCTATGCCCCAAATGAACAATTAATATATCACCGCTGTCTACAAAAATATAATCTAAACAAATAACAACATTAAAAAATCCCCACGGTTATTCAGTACGCACACAGAACACATTAGTCTCTGGCAATATCTCCAGGAATTAATTGAGTATAAAATACCATGCAGAAATGGAGGTACTCTAGTGGAAATGAAGAAGGGTAATGGTTTTACAGAATACAGAGGCGAGCCTCACATCCCATTACCCTCCCCTCGGTTCCCTCCTGTGCCTCTTCCTTCCACAGAGACAGCAGGGCACAAGGAGGAAGTCGCCAAGATTTCTAAACAGAGAGCATGATTTACAGATGAATCACGACCGTGTGGCCTGCAGCTCTGTCAGAACTCAGGAGGGAGTCGCTCTCGNGTGGTAATGGCCTCATTACGAATGTTATGGAGGCGGCAGTATGTCTTCTCTGAAAGATAAAGCAGTATTACCCACACTTCACAGGGCAAATTAAATTCCTTTGAGCTTATTTACCAACTTGATGTCGGTGCTATTCTCTATGAGCAGAAGTTTCAAAGGAAGATTATGCTAATAACTCAACAGAGTGGCTCTCCGGTGTAGCAGGGTGTCTGTTAAGATGATGCCCCACCCCATCCGCGCCTGCCATACCTTCTGCCTGGCTGGACAGTTGATCTGATCGTCTTTGGTTTTCTGTGCTCTCCTTGTGAGGGAGAGAGCATTATNAGGTTTAGACCTACCAACTGTGCAAATCTTGGAACTTCTAATCCATCTGCTGTTTTCTAAGTACCTGCTATGTGCCTGACTCTGTGTTTAGTCAAATATCTCATTTGAAGCCAATAACCATCTCATGAGGTAGGTATATTTCTGCACTATACAAACTGGTNTACCAAGATATTAGGCAGGGCCTGGAGAGATGACTCAGTGGTTAAGAGCACTGGCTGCTCTTCCAGAGGACCTGGGTGCAATTCCCAGCACTCACATGACAGCTCACAACTGTCCGTAACTCCAGTTCCAGGGGATGTGACACCCACTCACAGACATACACAGGCANAACACCAATGCACATAAAGTAAAAATAAATAAATCTTAAAGAAATTAGGATTCCTGCCCAAGTCAAGTGATAGTAAAAGGTGAAAAACTTGAGCCAGATGTGGTACTGTAGACCCATAATCCCAACCCTCAGGAGGGTGAGGCAAGAAGAGAGTGAGTTCAAGACCATCCTGGGCTATAAATCAAGGGTTCATCCAGGGGGTGGGGAGTGCAGGGAGAGAGGAGAGGAGACTATGTCCCCAGCTTTCCTCAACATTATCAGAAGCAGGAAGGGGCAGCGACTTGATCTGTGGTCTGTAGCCATATAAACATGCCTTCAAGTAGGCAAAATGTGATGCCAGCATTCTCTCGGAGTGTTCACAGAGCACTTGCTGCTCTTGCCCATGGATGCTCTTCTCAGAGGTTTCTCTTCCTTCTCTGCACATGGAAAACCTACAACTGACCCTCAGACCATACACCNCAGCCAGTAGCTNAGAGTCCAAGTGGCCCTCTGTATCTGCAGACTCAATCAGCAATGGGTCAAAAATGCACAGGAAAGAATATGTTCTGTGCGAACCATGTACAGAATCTCTTACTATTCCCTAAGCATTATGGCAATTATTTATACAGCTTTTACATTGGACTTGGTTTTATAGGTAATCTAGACATGATTTACAGTATGTGGGAGGGTATCCTTGGATTTTATGCAAATACTAGATTACACATGCAACTCAAGCACCTGAGAATTT
>LZPO01034849.1:232331-260552 GCA_001675575.1 Neotoma lepida
TTTTCACAGCATAGTGGGACTTGGCAAAGTTCCAGAAGCCATCAACCAAGTAGGCTGCCCTGATACTTCAAAGGAGGAGCTCGCACTGATAAATCCTGTCCCACACTCTCTACAGCACACAGTTAATCTTGAGGTATATAATACCACAACAGTGAGTCACCGGGCTGGAGCCTCAGGTCTATCCACAGGACAGGAGAAAGAGAAAAAAAGGGCTCTCCCATCTGTTGTCTGGGACAGTTCCCCCCACTCCTTGAAACTGTGCACACACATAAAAGAATAAAACCTATCACAGGACACATGAGTTACGGCCTGTTTTACCTGTACAGAGCTCCTGATTGTAACAAACTTGGCCCACCATTTTTCATCACCATGTCTTATCACAGTTTGATGAAAATCACCATAGAAGGGGTAAGCCTGTAAGTCCTCAGACTCTGCTAAGTGACTCAGGAAACCTTTGGGCCAAGTGACAAGGCCAACGTTTTCTTTCACAGGCTCACACCTTTCTCGTGAGATCCAAAACTTGGAAAACCTATGTATTTCAAATTCTATTAAAGTTCAAAAAAGACTCAGAGAATCTCCAAAGATAGGGGTTGTGGGGGGAGCTCAGTTATAAATTGCTTGTCTATAATATTCATGGCCCTAGGTTAGGTCCCTGACACACAATAATAATAATAATAGCAACAACAACAAGAATAATAACATAAAGACAAACCTAAGTGCAATGGGACTGAGGTAGCAACAAGGGACTGCCAAGGCTAACAGTGGAAGCCTTTGCTCTCCTCAGTGGAGGATGTGGTGGTGGTAGGGATAGCGACCGGAATTACTTTACTATAAATTCTGCATGCCCAGAAGTGTTCGTGGTACCATTTATTCAGTCAGCAAAATTTTCCCCATCTCATCATGTATCTGTGGAAAGATAATGAGGAAAATCTAAAACTCTCTNTTGGGTCAGACAAACATGTCAGCCAATTCAGAAACNTAGAGAAGGAAGCTAATGTCTTAGGAGACACTTCCGTGTAGATGTNAGCACATGGGCATGGTCGTGTATTCATTTGGGTACATTTCTGTGCACACATATACCTCCCCGTTCCACCCCACAGCACTCTCTTCTTGAGGCTCCTACACGCGAGTCCTGGAGTGTACACTGTCCAGATGACCAGCCTGTGAAAAGCTCCTTTTCCAACAACTCTGGCTGATTTCATTTAAAATCTTTCGTTTCACTCTTGATTTCATGTATCTCTCCTTGGTCCCCTGTGCAGTCCAATTAGATGCTGGAGGGCATCCTGAGAATGCTCTCTGCCACTACATCTGCCAACACAAAAGAAACCGGAAGCCACCAATTACAAGTACCAACCAAGTCCTCCTCAGAAAGTCAGTCAACAAGACAGTTTCAGGATGGGTGGCTTTCCACTGGTCAGGGCCACCTTGTTCGTCACGTAAGAAATAAAACCTGTCAAGTTTTAAGTCAAGCGGTCAATAAATCTTACTGATTAAGTCCTTGCACATTAGCCCTTTGACTTGAGGAAAACNGAAACTCNGTAAGCAGAACATGGGTTTGCCATGACAAGAAGCCTCGAGTTCCTGACAAGAAGTACTAGACAGATTCAGAAGTGTCAACTAATCCAAACCACAGGCACAGGTGAGAAAATAGCCTGGCTCTACTCACCCCTAGGGAGCCCAGAGTCCCTCCCTGTCCAGACAAATTGGTGGTGGGCNTGAAGGAGACTCACAGGATGCCTGGTGGGAGAGGAGTGAACTGAGTAGGGTCCAGGACTAGGGTTTCTGAAGCTTGGGGAAGACANGGTCACACTCGGGTATATACTGGGGTTTCTGTCTCCTGGTTCTCTTAGGAAAAGTAAGAACAACTCCAGCACNCGAGCCTTGTACAGAGACCCTCCTGAANATCAGAGTCTGCTTGGGAAGCTCTGACGTGGTGAAAAGGCCACATAGTTGAAGTCAGAAATTCAGTCCAAGTACCACTACCACCTCTCAAGAACCTGAGCAAATCACGTGACTTCTCTGAGCTTCACTTCTTATACAGTTATCATCAGGACTAAGTTTTCAAAGTATAAACATCAGGNTTATTACATACTCTGTATGTATTTGTTAATTTTCTGTTTCTACAACAGACTACCAGNGGCTGGGTAATATATGAAGAAAAAAAAGGTTGTTTAATTTATAGTTTTGAGGGTTCAAGATCATGGAACCATACTGACTGAGAAGCTTCCTGCCACTGGCTAGCTTTCACAGTATTGGAGTATTCACAGTATTACAGGCTGCTGGGGTTTGGGGGTAGGGTAGGGAACACCCACAATCTTACCCAGCTGTGACCTACAATAATGACCGATGTGACAAGATGTGTNCATGAGCACAATAGTGGTGTCATGCAACATGAATGTCATGCAGGNAAGAGCACACCAACAGGTTATCCAGTGCAAACGGTCANCCCTGAAAATGTGCATCCAAGTCACATTAAAAGGACGCAACAGGATGTATTTCAGAATATATACATATAGACACTTATGCGTGCAATACACAATTGGTGACAAAGAGGCCACAGATTTGAAGGAGAGCATGGAGGGGTGTATGGGAGGGTTTGAAGGGAGGAAAAGGAAGGGAGAAATATAATTAAATTACAGTCTCAAACATGAACAACAACGAAAAAGGACATGAAGTTGGGAAAGCAGAGGGGTGGTGTTAGATCTGAGGAGAATTTGGAGGAACAGAAGGTGAATGGGATCAAAATGCATTGTGTGAAATTCTCATTTTTTTTTTTAAAGATCATGCACCGGAATTGCTTCACTTTGGTGAGATCCTGCTTAGCTGTGTCACACAGTAGATGGCATCATGGTGAATGTTAGGTCTTAAACCCTGGACAAATGGCAGAGATACCTATTAACATAGCAAAGCTGAAGCTGGCCACCAGGTTCTCCCAGTATCCCTCAGTCCCTATCTGTTACAGGATCCTCCTGGCTGGCATGCCGCCGACACCCTAAACTTCTCCAGCCCAGGCACTGGGCAGGGCTGCCCTTCCCCCTGCCCCTCTTCCCTATGTAACCCAGCCATTTTGGCTACACAGGTCCTTTTTGACCCTTTGGCCTCTTGTCCTCTTGGCTGTTGCTCCTTTTTCCCCTTTCTCCCTCTCCCTCTCCCTCTCCCCTCACATGGCCCTATTGATTTGACTGGTCATGTTCACTCTGGACTCTTCCAGATGTCTCTGCCTCTGCCTGTGATCTCTCTCACATCTACAATAAACTTTCTCCTCCATCCTACCTAGAAGAAGTCATGTCTTCCTTTTAGTTCTTTTCTCTTCTTTTCTTTTTTCGTTCCATGAGAGCACANGTGAGAAGGAAAGCTTACAGGGCAAGACAAGAAAGAGACTTTTGCTCTTTGGTTTTGTTGTTGTGGTGGTGGTTGTTGTTGAGACAGGGTCTCTCTAGATTGTCCAGGCTTGCCTTCAACTCNAATTCCTGTTGCTTCCTGACTGCTGGGATTAGAGGAGCATGCCACCACACCTGGCAGGGTCTTGCACTTTTGTGACAGCTTTTTCTTGCAAGGGGTACTGAAGTCTCATGAGAACTACCTGGATTCTTCAATGGCCTCCTACTTGGATATACCTCCTAAAGGTCTTACATGCTTAGTGTTGCAACACTGGAAATCAAGCTCCTCACACATAAGCCCTTGGGGGAAGAGAGAGGCTATTCAAGCCATACATAAACCGCAGCTCCAAGCCCNACAGCACACCAAGAAGTCAATATCCTGCTTACCAAACACTAGAGGCTGCTCATGAGAACAGTGAAGTGTAGAAACTAACATCTAAGAGCGCACAGAGCAGAGCCAAAACCTAAGACGTGTTTAGGCTATTTTATCACTTTAGAGTCAGGAAAACCTTGACTACTGGTATCTACATGAATTGTGGAGTTTTTTGTTGTTGTTGTTGATGTTGTTTGTTTGTTTGTTTTTAAAGCCGTATATTAAGTGATATTAATTCAGCACACAGACTGTCTTAGTTAGGGTTTCTAATGCTGTGAAGAGACACCATGGCCATGGCAACTCTTATAAAGGAAAACATTTAACTGGGTAGCTTACAGTTCAGAGGTTCAGTCCATTATCATCATGGGGATATGGCGGTGTGCATGCACACACGGTGCTGGAAAATGAGCTGAGAGCAGCCAGCCAGAAGTGAACTGAGACTGGGAAGTATCTTGAGCATATATGAGACATCAAAGCCCACCTCCACAGTGACACACTTCTTCCAACAATACCACACTTACTCCAACAAGGCCACACCTCCTAATAGTGTCACTCCCTTTGGGGGCCATTTTCTTTCAAACCACCACACAGACCTATTCCTTTCTGGCCATTTAACTTGACAAACATATGTCCCAGGACCCAGAACCTAAGNNATGACCTTTCTTAATACAGAGCTTTAAAAAATAATGTTATTAATTCTTTGATAATTTCATAGTTCCTTTTTAACATATTTATTCCCCTTCCCCAACATCTCCCATATCCTCTCCTCCTCCACCTCTCTACTCACCCAATTTCACCCCCTGTTTCTCTGGAGTCCAGTTTGTATTGACCCACTACTGGCATGGAGCCTGCCCTGGAGAGGTTAAGTCTAGAGGGGAGGCAGATTGGGATGGATCCCTTCTTCCCATCATTTACTTCCATCTTGGTCCTAGAGCTAATGTGAGAGCAACCCACATGTTAAGAACCACTAACTTAGAAGATTCCCTCATAGATAAGACTGCCCAAGATTGGTCTTGGTTCCAGGAGATGATTGGTTCACAATATGGTCCATGACCATTGGACTCCATTTATTTCAGCTCACAGTGTCCAAGAGTTTATTCACACATGTCAGTGGAGANACAGGTGAGCAGTTCACATCGTGGCAGACCAGGAGGNAGAGANAGGAAAAGGTTGGCTTCTTCCTGTCTGCCATTTTATTCCATTGAGATCCCCTGGGCCATAGGATAGTACCACCCACAATCAGGGTAGGTCTTAGTTAATCTTNTCCAAGACATGCCTCACCAGTCTCCAGGATGATTCAAATTCTAGTTAAGTTGGCCATGAAGATTAACAACACAGAACCCATCCTTCTGCTTCATCAGTGTGCACTTTGACTCTCACTGCCTCATCTTATTGGGAACAATAATTAAAGTCATCCAAGTGTCAATTCCAGGAGTGCTGGACTGGGGTTCCCCCAACATATGTTCTTGTAACTCTGGGCCTCTACAGTCTGTTTCTCTACCTGTTGTGTGAAGGTGGTTACCAAATCTCCCCAATACTTGAAGGTTTAAAGTACTCTTCTGCCCTGTGTTATCTGCCACTCACTCCCAACCCCGCCTTCCTGAGGCAAAGTGCCGTATCAGCTCTTTTTCTGGATGCATCTGACAAAGGCAGCTTAGGAAGGAGGAGTTTATTTGACCTTAGCACTTGAGGTACAGTCCATCATGGTGGAAAAGTCAAGGCAGCAGGGATAACAAATGAGGCAGCTGGTCACATGACACCCACAGTCAGGAAGCAGAGGGAGACAAGCACCATGCTCAGATCCCATTCTCCTTTTTATTCAGTCGATGACCCCAGCCCATGCAATGGTGCTGTACATCTCCTGTGTCCCTAATCTAGTCTAGAAACTTCCTCACAGATGCACTCAGGTGATTGTAGAGCCTGTCAGGGTGACAATATTCACCAGCACAGCAGGCCGGTCCTTGCTGTGCTACCAAAGCACTTATCCCATACTTCTTTGTTCACTTAGCACATCNCCATCAGTGCCTTTGAAGCTGCCTCTCAATAAACCTCTGGCCCCTTTAAAACAGGACAACTATTTAATGTATCCCAGCACCCAAATGAATGCCCATCACATAGTAAGCACATACTCAGCTATAGAATAAAGCTGTATAGACTGATAAGTATTTCCTGAAATAACTAAGCAGATATAGAATTGTTGTACCCAGAGTCCCCCAAAGACCATCAAGAGACCAAACCCAATGCAAAAGCAGACTCTTTTTACTGTTGNGAGTTAACTTGGGCCTCTCTGTCCATCTGACACAGCATCAGAGCAGGAGAGACCCTGAGTAGCAAGGGGAAGGGTACTTATAGGGAGTAAAGCAAGGGGGGCTTGGGATCTACAGACTNCATAGGAACAGACTCAGGATTGGTTTATGTGAGTGGCAATCATGATAGTAACTTTTAGTTGGCTAGGATTAGTTGGGAGTTACAGTGATCCATTTTTGGACAGGCCTAGACAAGTCCCAGGCTATGTCCCTGAGCTGCCATGGAGGCTGGCTGGCCTAGAACATACTGTGGGGGCTAACTCAGTGGCCCTGGCTTGGTGTGTCCTATCTCCCTGTCCCTGCTAGCAGGGGTATCAGTGACTGTCTTTTGTTCATGGCCCTCCCAGAAACTGCTTGTTTAGTCTCAGGAAACTGAAANTGAGGCCTGATCTCTGAGAGAAGACTGAGCAGCCTGTTANGGCNTCTGCTTNGTCCTTTCAGAATAAAAGACAAATGTAGTCTCCACGTGTTCATGTTTAAGTCATTGTATAACAGCATCTCTAGCCTANTACCTTTTAAATAATAAATCTCTGTACAGGCCTCTTTAGGCTACCTTTAGTGTATTAGTTAGTAGTACATTTNGCTGCAATAACAAATATTTGGCCAACCATCTTAAGCAAGGAAGGGTTTATTTTCTCACATGAGAAGTGTGGGGAAAGTGGCTATTGGTGCTGAAGATTTGAAGATNNATTATTGCCATTAATAANTGCCATTATTAATCTTGTGTTAAATTATCACCTCAAAATAGTTCCTCCAAGTCTTTGCTACCATAATGGACTTGAATGATCTGAAAGCATGAGCCAAAATAAATGCTCTGACATTCACTCTAGCACCAAGATGGAAGTAAATGATGGGNTGAAGGGTTCCATCCCCAACTGCCTCCCCTCTAGACTTCCACTCAGATCTGTTACCAAAACCGTCCTGTGGTCAGTAATGCGCCCCAGCTATAGAGATGAGACAGAGTTGGAAAGCTAAAACAAATTGTCATGGCTGATTAGGGTCAAGCATGAGCCATCACTGGGGCTCCGTAGGTGGTCTCCCAAAGTCAGGCTTCTGTGGGTAAGGAAGAAAGACAGATGAGATCTTTAGCAGGCAACTAAGGCATCGGCAATTTGGAAAATATCGCAGTGTTTTAAAAATGAAACATCACACCGAAATGAAAGCTCATCAATGCCAGCCAGCACTTACTGGAATCTTGGTTCCTTTCAAAGCCTGATGAACTTGCCATCTGGAGCCTGTCTGACCCACTGCCGGGGAAGGCTGACGGCCATGTCTGTGCGACAAAGATGATGCCGCTATACACTTAGTTCAGATCTCTTCAACGGGAAATCTACCCAGATTTACTCAAAATATGATTGCATGATATTAGTTCAATGAAATACCCCACCCACTTAAGAAGAATCTCTCAAACAGTGGTTCTCAATCTGTGAGTTGCAACCCCCTCACCATGTCACATATCAGATATCCTGCATATAAGATACATTACTGTTCATAGCAGTAGCAAAATTACAGTAATGAAGTAGCAACAAAAATGATTTTATGCTTGGGGGTCACCACAGCATGAGAAACTGTATTAAAGAGTCACAGTATTAGGAAGGTTGAGAACCACTGCCCTAGAAGGACAGAGATACACTAGTGTTGAGAGTAGAAATTGATGCCATCGGTTTGACAGGGAGTTTGATATTAACTAGTTGCTCTGGAAATATATCTAAGATATCATTTAGGGAGGCACAACTAAATGCAGGTAGTATTGAAGAAGGATAGTATTTATTTTCCTATCACACACGCGTCCGTGAGAAAGAATCATAACGACAAAGAGTAGCAGGACAGTCAGTCACTCCTGGGGGTTCCTGGGGAAAGGTGGGGCAGCCTGAGATCTGTCCGTGTGGATAGCTCTCTGAGAGGCTGGGATGGGGGTGGGAGGCTGGAACCTAGCTCAGGGATGATGTAGGGCACAGAGAATATTGGCTTTGTGTGGGAGAGTTTGATAAGGAGTGGTTAAGGGCATGAATTCTAGAGCGGTTTCTTTTGTGCGTGAAAAGCAAAAGGCCCTCTCCCAGGCAAGCCCTTTGGGATCTCAAAGAATGAGCAGCTCTGGGAAAGGCAGAACCACTGTGGGTCTGTAAGTGCACAAATGTCCAAATGTGAAGAAAATAGGACCAGTCATAGCTCTGGGTGAGCAAGGCCANGTATGTAAATCCAACAGAACACAGAACCTTACTCCGTGTTAAGGATGCACGTCCTTCTGATTCAGTCTTTTAATTTTCAGGTCAAAATCATAGAGAGAGCCAGGGAGATGGCTCAGGATGCTGCCAAGCCTTACCACCTTATTACTGAGACCAGGAGGGTGAAAGGAGAGAACTGACTTCTGCAAGTTCCTCTGACCTGCACGTGTAACCTGTGGGATATGCATGCACGTGCAAACATGTATGTGTGTGTGTGTGTGCACTCATAAAACAAACACATTAGAGTAATTTTAAAAATGTAAAAGCTGTAGACAAATATGTGCATTCAGAAACATACCCAAATGTTCATATCAGAGGGCAAATAAACACTCAGTGGGGGTGAGTGAACAAATTGTGGTACATTCATATCCTGGGACATGAATGGGCATGAAAACACGCAAGCTGGAGACACTAAACATTAATGAAACTCATAAACAAAAAGCTTGAATGAGGCAAAGATGGAAATGACTCCTACGTTAGGATTTTCTTTATATGAAGCTCCCACGATGGAAAAGGGAACTGGAGTGTTGGGGTATGCAGGTGCTCAAATTCTTTTGCAAAGGAAAGCTGTGCCCACTACAGGATCTGAGGAGAATGAGTTTCTCTGAGAGGAGGGCTTATTGGGTAAGATGAAGATTTCTGGATGTACAGCATATTCCAATCCCTCAAAGGCAGTGGTTCTCAACCTTCCTAAGTTCCTCTCGCTGGGTGACCCCCAACCATAAAGTTATTTTGGTGCAAAATTCGTAACTGTAGTTTTGCTACTGTTATGAATTGTAAGGTAAATATCTGATGTGCAAACCCCCAAAGGAGTCGCCACCCACCAATTGAGAACCATTGTTCAAAGGACTTGGTATTCATTTTTTTAATGCTGTGCTGTTCTGTATGAATATAGTATTTGAAGACTTTTATAAAGGAAAAAGAAAGACTGAGAGGAGAAGCCGTCTAAACAGAACCACGTGGGGAAGACATATGATTGAAAACACAGACATTGTCTCCTTGACTCAAGAGTCCATTTCAGGGACTGGAGAGATGGCTCAGAAGTTGAGATCACTTGCTGCTGTTTCAGGGGACACGAGTACTGTTCCCAGGATCCACACACGGTGGCTCAGGACTCTAACTCCAGTTCCAGGGGATTTGATGCCGTCTGCTGGCTTCCACAGGCACCCACACATGTATGACATGCACTTACACATAGAAGATACCTACATACACGGGAATAAGAATAAAAATTAAATCTTAAAAACAATAGCAACAAAAGAATCCATTTCAGTAATCAGGGAGTTTCTTCCTCCAGGCATTTATTAGGAATGAGTGCTCCTTCAGCGTAAAGCCTGGGGCTGGGAGGTGAACAGTAAAGGGGCTGTTCCTCTGGTAGGTGTGGCTACTGTGGCATAAAACATATGCTTATGGAAAATAAATAGGTTTTTGATGAGCTTTAATTCTTGCTATGTCCTGTCTGCCTAGAACCAGGTCTTCAGCACTGTGACTCATATTGCTTGTCTCCGCCTCCTCCCTCCCACAGACCTGTTTCTGGAAGCCAGCACTGATTGCAACCATCCACAATTTCTTAATTTTTTTTTAAGTGAAAAAGAATTATAAACTTCCTCTTGACGTTTGGAGTCAAAGAACTGCATCGGGGGTAATTACATCCTGCCTTCTTCAGTGCACCCCGTGGCTGCAACTAGATGTGGCCCTCCTTCTCCCATCCTAACTCAGCATGCACCGCTGCTCTGTGCCCTCAACAGCTGCCAGGGCTTTCCACAAGCAGCATNTTAGGAGGCTGTGTGAAATGAGTCCAATATCCTGGCACCTCAGCACCTCAGCTCTGGAGTCGTTGGTGTGCTCTGGTAACGGGGAAATTATTTGCTCAGAGCTGAATATTTATTTCTGGTTGTTTCTTCCTAAACACCTAAGAACAGCATCAGATGGCTGAGCAGTGCCATGGCTGCTCAGAACCTGGTGGAAAAGTCAATCGCACAGCCAAGCGCATTATTATCCTGGCTGGAGTGGACAAAAGGCTTTGTTAAAAAGAAAGAGAGAAAGATTTGCTGGAAATGGGTGTAATGAAGTAAAGACTTGTTTCATTTCTTAATATTTCTGGAAGAATTTACTTAATGTCAAATTAAGAGAGTTTGAGGGAGAGAGAGAGAAATAGCTATCTGCTTGGAAAGCAGAGAAAGAGAGCTAGATGGATGAATGGATAGACAGACAGACGGGAGAGGTAGAGGGATAGAGGGCTCCTCAGAGAGGCACAGAATGCCAAGGGAATGCTGATATTAAAGGCAGAGATGGAAAGAGAAGCAGGGCAGACAGGAGCACCCTTGGCCATTGTTCATTTATTTCTAGGTTAGGTTGCCTTCGCCCTCTCCGACTGATACTGTCCTTACATACATTTAATTACCGTGATGGATTGCATGGGTACCACCAATGGCCTTGTTCTCACTTGCCCTAACTGCTAATGGGCTGTAAATACGGCCTTTAAAAAATAACCCGAGTTTGATGTGGATTTGTGTTCACCTATGTTAATGACATGCCAGGGAAATAGATTAGCTGCCTGTCTGCCTGTGACCTGCTGTACCGAGCATTTTACCGCTGACCTGGCCTGGCCTTCTCCAGGATGACAGAGGACAGCGCCGTAACGATATGCAAATCGAGGCTTTTATGATCCAAGGACAGGCTGCCAAGAAAACAAAGCATTTATGAAAGNGCTCCAGATATGATGTGGTAAGCAGCTACAGCCCTGGGGACTCTTTCTAGCCGGCCATGAGCAACTTTGGAGGGAAATAAGTAAACAGTTTTAAAGGCAAGGAGCAAGCAGGAGAGGAACTACAGGCTCCAGGCAGCAAAGAAGTTAGAGTGTAATTAAGTCCCAGGCTGGACTCAGCGGTGGTACAGCCGGGCTTCTCACTGCCTAGACCTCTTCAGCTGGAATTAAAGTCTAAGTCTGTGTCGGGACGGTATTTGTGCTGCACAAGACAACTGGGGAGATCTTCACTTCAAGGAGGAAGGGTTGTGACAAGCCTGCTCTCTCCAGCACGGCTTGCAGGGTGGGTGGATTTTACAGGGAGGCTGTTGGATGGCTGAAGCAGACTGAAAGAAGTCTGAGTCTAGGCCGTCTGGGAGGGACACGACGGAAATATCTGCCCCATGCCTGGAGAACCTATTTGTTTTGATGACTGCTGCTGCTATTTTCCTTAAGGTTGAAGATTACAGGACTGGAAAACCAGTGCCCTGAGCAGAGGATATGTGCTCTCTGCAGGCCCGGGAGGCCCCATGCTTCGGGTGCTGCCTGCCTTCTTGCACAAGTGCATTCAGAACGAGATAGGCGTGTACATAGCTGTGCCTCTGCCAGCCAGAGAGGCCGTCCTTAGTGCCTCTCCTCCGTTCAGGAAATCATTTGCCTCGATAACACTGCAATCAAATTCTTAAAAACCATAGAGCTAGAAAAGGCATCGGAAAATTTCCTTTATTCCATTGGATGTGTTTCATCTTGTCAAAGAGAAAAACAAGACATTTGTGACTTAATGAAGTTTAATGTAAAAGTGGTCAACTGTTTCTTCTGGATTTTTATAATCACCTGAGTTTGAGTGTTGATCTTCTTCGTTGCAATGTGGTCTTTTATGCCAAGAATTGACTATAAACTCCTAGTAATTTCTAATAAAACCCAAAATGCCTATAAAACTCTAAATCAGACTATTATTAATTTATGCAACCATGGTAATATTATATTTACTAGATTTATTCTTTAGTTTTTAAACAACTATAATTGAAATGCAAGAGCATACTCAATTTTAAAGATACTATTCAAATTCAGTAAAATACTTCCTATGTGGATTAACTTGCACTTAGCAAACGTGTCATGCCCCATAAATATACCACATAATTAACCCATACTCTACACCACACTTAACAAAAACAGCATGTACTCAGCAAGAATGTAATTAACAATTTGAAAGTTGTTTTCAGTTTTTAAACTCAAATGAACTGTTCGTACAGGACAATAAAAAATGAGGCAGTTCCAATTCTTTGTTCTTTTTTCTTTTTTCTTTTTTTTTTTGTCCTTTGGAATTGTTTGTTTCAAATCTACTGCTAAAATGCAAGAGTACAAAGGACAGTGGGCAATGCGAGCTCAAAGGGTTCCAAATCACCATGAAGAGAATTTTCAAATGAAAGCTTGTTCCTACAGAAGCAGGCAGCCTCTGGATTAACATCCATTAAAAGTACAATATTTATCAAAGGATTTACAATAAAAAGTGCTGATCTGGTGCATTTATGTGTGTGTGTGTGTGTGTGTGTGTGTGTGTGTGTGTGTGTGTGTGCACTCGAGTGTTTATCATTAAGACACAGCAGTAATTACAGCTATTGTATAATATTTAAATCACTGAATTTTTTCCAAGGGAATAATATTTTCATCTTTTTTTTTAAAAAAAGATTTATTTATTTATTTTTTGTGTGTATGAATGTTTTGCCTCCATGTATATATGTGTTCTGCAAGCGTGCTTGGTATCCAAAAAGGTCAGAAGAGGGTATCAGGTTCCCTGGAACTCAAGGATGGTTGTGAGCTGCCTTGTGGGTGCTGGTAACTGAACCGGATCCTCTGTAAGAGCAGCCAGTGATCTTAACCACTGAGCCATCTCTCCAGCCTCAACGAATATTTTCTTATTAGACTATTTAGAGTTGATGATAAGAAGCAGATACCACATTACATGATTCTGTCATTATTTTAACATACTGATAGACTTGTTCCTCATGCTGGTTTTAGGCAGGCCCCTCCAACTGCCTTGCCCTTGCTGTGAACACTTCTAATTTTCTTGTCCATGACCCCAGACTCACGGTAGTCTCAGCAGGAGCAGCCCAGGCAACCTCTGGCAACCTGAGTGGAGAAGGAGACAATAGAACCTGGCCAGAAGTCACTTCTACCTTTCCCCAAATCTTTAGGGGAGGCTTCTAAAGCGAATATTTGGAAATGAGAAGACACTTCAAGATGGAAATGACTTGTCTCATGCCCCACTGATTTGTTCAGTGGCAGAACCCAGCTTAAAACCCAGATGTGATTGTAAATCATGATTATAAACTTGATGAGATCTGGAGTCAGCTAAGAGACGTGTCTCTGAGTAGGTCTGTGACATTTCCAGGAAGGACTGACTGAGGTTAGAAGACTGCTGCCCACAGTGAGGGGTACCAAATGCAAAGTGTCCCTGAAGCTGAGAAATCAGAGGGGAAAGCCCTATTGCTTGAGCCCTGCACATCTGGCCGGTAAGTGAATCTCATTGTTGTTACGGCTGCCGCCATCCATTGCTGGCACTGGAATCCAGCTTCTTCACCCTCCAACACGGACTGAAGACCATCAGCTCTCCAGAATCTCCCTGATCTCCAGTGCTAGACTGGGACTACTAAAACGCCTCTCCAGCATGCAGAAGGCCACTGCGGACTACCTAGCTAGGTCCATCATTTTACCAGATTCTTTCGATAACATATACTTCTATTTGTTTATTGACTCCAGAGCTCTGTTAATACAGCAGATGAGGCTGAGGCTGCTCATGGATGAGGTCTGAACTACTGTACCTGAAAGGGAGGCAGCAGGCAGCAGAGCCACATTGTAGCAGAGCCCGTGGCAGCCATGGGAGAGTCCCACTGCTCTATGGTCCCACTGTTCTATGTTAAACAGATACACTTCCAGGGATCCTTCCTGAGTTCATGCCTTAGACACCAACCCTGCCCAAACAGAGGGTTGTCATATGACCCTGTCCCAACAGAGGGCTGTCATATGACGTAGGAGTTAGAACAAGTTTCACTAGAGGATTTCTGGGTTCCCACCCCCCATCTCCTTTCTTACTTTTATCCTTCATTTTCTCTGTTGTTTTTCCTCTATTTTCCTGTCTTGTTATTTTTAATATTTATTTATTCATTTATTTGTTTCATGTTTATGGATGTTTTTGCTTGCATGTATTTCTATGTGTTATGTGTGTACCTAGTTCCATGGAGTTCAGAAGAGGGCATCAGATACCCTGGAACTGGAGTTATAGATGGTTGTGAACCTACTCGTGGATGCTAGGAATTGAACCCAGGTCCTTTAGAAGAGCAGACAGTGCTCTTAACCACTGAGCCATCTCTCCAGCCCCTGTTACTTCCTTCTTAACCTACTTCTTTAACAACATATCTGTATTTTCAGAGAGACTGCTGGAGCTATCACATTAAGTTCCAGATAACTTCTCATTTGAGACCTCGCATACAACATGCACCTCTAAAGGGCCGATGAGTCCCTTTATGTCCTCTTTACTACAAGCTGGGGAACATCTTGTGTTTCTCTGTCTCCTCCTTGCTACATTAAAAAATGATAATCTACCTCTCCATATGGCCAGAGTTTGAGTGAGGTTGTGCTTACCGCTTAGTATTGATCAGTACTCATTTACAACTGGTTTAATGCTTTCCCTACAGAGCGCACATTACACTTTCCAGCATCAGACCACAGAAAGCTTTGGGTTGTATAATAAGTGGAAGATCTGGCAAAGAAAACAAATCTGTCATCAATGTCTTCTCTCTCCAGTTACAGCAGGAGCCATTTTGTCTCTTCTTGCTGTCTGGTCTTTGCATATGGTCACAGGCAGAAAGTACAGTGCTGGCCGTACCAGACTCCAGGAGAGGGCTGCCCACTGCTCACCAACAGGACATGGGAAGCACCATGGGAGCTAAAAACAGCCCGGAGCCGTGCATGTGTTGGTTTACAACAAAGCTTGGAGGCGCTTCTGTGGAGTTCACATGATCCAGACAGCAGGAAATGGGAAGGCAGAAGAGAGGAGAGGGACCGGTGTCATCAGTATCCTTCCATCTTCCCTAGCTGACCTATTTAAAGTACACAAAAAGAGAAAAAAAGCATCTTTACGATAACAAAAAAAAAAAGTGAGGATTAAGTTCATTTGTGCATAATGTTTAGCTCAAATAATGGACTTCAAGACAGACAAACTTACAAACTTATTTTTCCCCTATACAAAAGATGCTTTAATGTTGCCATAGTAACTCCAGTCATCAAGAAGCCGTAAGAATTGTANCTTTCTTCTTGACCATATTCAGCACATGGCTTGCATCTTTAAGTTCACCCTGTGGCCCAAGATGATTGATTAACCTCCGAGTAGACGGTTTAAAAACACATTCATTTGCCGTTTAGAGTTACTTGTTTGAATTGCTTCTTCTTCTCTTTTCTCATTTGGAAGTAGCTTCTATTTTCTAATATGCATTTTCTTTTCCTTTATGAGGTCATATGGAGGTTGTTTACTTAATATAGTCAAATATCCAAGTCTTTTTTACAGCATATACTTTTTGGTACTTCAAAGAAAGCCTTCTCATCCCTGAGGTAGAAGAAAAGTCTAAATGATGTAGAAGAAAAATCTCCATTTTGTTCTCATTGGTTTGAATTTTGCTTCTTGTGTCCATTTTTGTGTATTGTATAAGGGAAAGTTTCCCAGTTGAAAATTGTTCCAACACTATACATTTAATAATTTACCTTTTCTACTTTGATGTGTGTACGTATATATATGTATGTATGTGTGTGCAGATGTACACTTGAAGAGTGAATATACACATATGTTCATGTGTGTGTGAACACCAGAGAACAACCTTCTATATCATTCCTCAGGTATCTTGTGTTTTTGAGACAGATCTCTCACTGACCTGGAACTTTCCACGTAAGCTAGGCTGGCTGGCCAGAGAGGCTCAGGGATCAGTTTACCTTTGACCCCACCATGCCTAGTTTTTTTTTCATTTATTTAAGTGGGTCTAGAGATATTTACTCAGGTCTTCACATGTACAAGGCTAGCACTTTTTGGACAAGGCNAGACAGGGTTTCTCTGTGTAGCTTTGCACCTTTCCTGGAACTCACTTGGTAGCCCGGGCTGGCCTCGAACTCACAGGGATCCGCCTGCCTCTGCCTCCCAAGTGCTGGGATTAAAGGCGTGCGCCACCACCGCCCGGCTATCCATGCCTAGCTTTTATTACCTGGGTTCTGGAATTTGAGCTCAGTCCTTGTGTGTGCAAGGCAAGCACTCTATTGACTGAGCTATGTCCCCAACTGTCCGCTGATTTTTTCAATAGCACCTTTTGTATAATGGCCATGTGTCATACATGTATTGATACATTTCTCTGTCTTCAATGCTATTTCATTGATTGATTTTGCCACTCTCATTTTTTTCTTTTTAAAGACTTATTTTTTATTTTTAATTACATGTGTACATGTATGTCTGTGTGGTGGGTATGTGCTTGTGCATGCAAGTGTCCCCAGAGGCCATCAGATCCCCTGGGACTGGAGTTACAGATAGTTGTGAGCTAATCTCAGGTCTTCTCCAAGAGCAGTACACACTCTTAATCACTGAATCATCTTCCAAGCCCTCTTGAAGTCTTTTCTTTCAGTTCAGTTTTTTACACTGGGAACAATACATGTCTGAGACTGATGCCTCCTATCTATTCTTATCATTGACGTTGTCCTGGTGCTAAATACGAGCCGAAATTTTGATAAGTGCCCGACAGTTCTTTAGGAAAGTAGGCTAAAAAGCATATGGTCTCTTTGGCTTCCAAGCTGGAGACTCTAGTTACACTGTTAAGGGATCTAGCTGTTTGGATCTAATGCATTCTTCTGAAATTAAAAAAAAAAAATCCTAACGCTAGTGAGCAAGATGGAATAAATACTGAACTGTGCATTCACAAGGCAACCCCACCGCTGGTATCCATTTTCTGATATCATCAATGACTACACATTATTCATAATCATCACCTATGATGATTGATGACCAAATACCCCAGGTTGTGATAATACAAGGACATGAAGATGAGTTGGGGGAGAAGAAGGTCAGATGCAGAGCTGAGGAGACGAAGTTATGTTTGAAGTCATTTTGCGGCGGTAAACGCCTGTTAGACACATATAGTGAACCAGTGTGTGCAGAGTGCTTTCACAGAGTTTGTGTTGGCTGGCTTTCTCTGCTGAGCCAAGACGTCTGAGATAAGCAACTTAGAAGAAGGAAAAGAATTACTTTTGATAGTGGTTTCAGAGATTCTACTCCATGATCTCCTGACTCCACTGGTTCAGAAGCTCATGGTGAGAGCACATGAGGAAACAAAAGCTGTTTGCCTTTTTGCTGACGGAAAGCAATGAGAGAGTGAGAAGAATCCAGGGCCTTAATGTCCCCACCAAGACCAGATTCCCAACAACTCAGTTCCTTACAAGAGCCCACCCATCTCTTAAGGTTCGACCTACATCCAGTATTTCCACAGACTGGTGGCCAAGCCTTCAATATGTAGGGCTTTGAGAGACAATCCAGAGCCAGCTTTTCACATGGTCCACAGTTTGCACATTGTTCACAATTTAAAGTCTAGCCTTCAGCAAAGTCCCCGTTAGCACAAGTACCCATTCTGTATACAAACAGCATAAAGTTGGTCCAAGGTCTTGCACACGACACTATGAAGTAAAGAACAGATACAAGATGGCCCTCAGCAAGCCTTAGGTAGGTGTAGCAGTTTTTCTCTCCTCTGTCTGTGAGACTCTGTCTCAGCTCAGAAGACAGGGAAGTAAAGAGGAAGGNAACAGTCCAGGAACTGGTTATCTCAGGGAACCCAGCTTTTGACCACCACCCAAAACAATCATCAAATGTGCAAAAGCATATTTTAGGCAATTTACAAAGCAACTCCATAGACCAGCCCAAGTTAATGCTCCTCAATTCAAACAACCAATTTCATTCTTCATATCTTGTAAACCATAAGTTTCCTATCTGTAGAATTTTAAAACTTCTATAGAAGATTCCTGCATGGCAGCTTCAGCTTCAAGAATATTGTCACAGTACAAGCAAAAGATTGCTTTCAATATTGGATTTCTTTTTTCTACAGTGGAACTTTCTTTGGTGGGGAAGGAATTTCTAAAACATGTTAACACTCTAGTTCTGGTTAGCATAATGGAGATTCACAACATAATATTATCAATCCACTAACTGCAAGTAGTCCACAGGAGAAATGTCCTGCCCAAACACTGTCTGTACTCTTTTCCCATAGCTTTTCCTGAGTTAAATTGTGAATAAATTAAGAGATCTTTTCATTATTCAAGGAAATCTGAGAATATTTCTGACTGCTGGCCTTACTTCCCACAGCTAAAATTAGATATCGATCCAATTGAATTCAATAAGCAGGCCAATCAGCTGCACACTCCAGGACGCTCACTTTTTCAAATATGTCTTTTTCCTGTTGTAGCGCTGAGTGCCTCTGTGGGTCTCAGCCAAACAAAACAGTTATTTTTCAAAAAGAGAACCATCCAGGCTACTCATTCATTCAAAGCAAGAAGTTGAACAGGGGATGAAACAAGAGTCCCCACCTCTTACTTAAAATCACATTGGAGCCTTCCTGTAATCCTTCCTCCGTGACCAGAGATCACATTTTAGGTGACGCTGTGTCTGAACGAGGCTCTTCCACTTTGTCCAATAATGAATCACCTTGGACAAGATCCAAGACTAAAATGTCTGCATTATATTCTGCATAGTAACGGGTTAAGTTTATGCACAGTCCCAGCTCAATTATTCATAAACCTTTGCTTCTTTTTTTCCCCTATTTCTTAACATGCAGCCTTGACGGGCATGCTCACATCCCATGACCACTTTCTCCTGCTTNGTTGTGGTTTTGTTTTAATGCGAACTCTTCGTCTTGAGAGACATTCATCTCCATGCCGGAANTGTGGACTCTGTAGATTTTCTTCCTAGACTATAAAACAAGATCTTGGATTCAATTGGCCAACAGAAACATTAGCTAAATGAGGCTTTCCTCAAATGTCACTCATTCCTTCAGCAAGTCTTTGCAGAGCACCTCTTGGGCTCCAGGCATCATGCTCATCTGTGAATTCAATAGTGAATGAAACAGATGTACAGACTGCTCGCTGCCTATGGGTGGTTACAAAGCAACACGGCAGAGAGAAACATGCTAATATCTGTTACACATGGTGTTAAGTGGATAGAGCCTGCCACTTAGGATAACCAATGAGACCCTGTGGACCGATAGCATTTAAAGTCCTAAAGGATGAAGGGGACCTGAGTGAGCATCCAAAGGGAAGAAACTACCTGGTCAGCGGGACAGTGGTCCAGCCTTTCTCCCACAAAGCCTTGCCACCCATCATGGCTTCCCCTTTCCTCTACAACCTCCTCTAGGGTTTCATCTGTTCCCCAGGACTTACCACTTAATCATAAGCTGGGTTGTGTTGTTCTCAGATGGTTCCTGTGGTTAAACTTGTCTCGTCAACAAGGTTTGTCAACCCACTGAGGACAGAAGGCACATACCCCTTTTGTACCAAGCACCATGTCTGCTGCAGCGCTGGAGCAGAACTGATGAGGGCAGCGTCCAAATGAACTGAAGATGGACACTAGGCCCAGCAGGGCAGGTGAACATCCTCGGCTAAGCTGCTTTACTATCTACATCTGCTCACATTAGCCGAAATGCAAATAGATAGGCCCCATCTCTCTCTGTTCTATTTAGCATTTATATGACACCTTTCAGCACAGAGAAATGAGTAAGTGGAACCAGAAGTGGCTGTTCCGTGTGCTCATCCCCCTCTCCCGGCTGTGGCCAGGCATCTGGTCCCCACCTGCCCCCCCAGCCCCTCCTCCCCCAAAGGAGCAGGCTGCACGCACCACTGTTTTCGCTTTCAGCACAGCCTCTTCCCACGGAGCTGCATACTGTTGAAAGAATGCATTGTCCGTGTGAAGGGAGAACGAACACGGAGAACACACTACAAATCTGAGCTGCTAAGTGATAAATGAGCAATGAGAAGTATCTTGACATCATTAAGGTGTTCCTGAACATGTTGTCTGTTCCAGCCTCCCCCAGAATGCAACTGTGGGGAAGTCAGGAGCGTTAGAAGGGTGACCAAAGCCTGGCTTGGGAGTCACCAAATAGGACCATTCCAATTCAGTGCGTTTTTCTCCCCAGGTTCTGTCATTTGGGGATGTAGACATTTTATAGAAATTTCTAGGTTTACGTCTCTGCAAATCTTCCCATAAGACAAGTCTCCCTTCAACCATGTGACAGTGAACTTGCTTTTTAACTGCTCCAAGTATTTTCACACTTGAGACCCCCAGCTCCCACCCTAGGCTCTTCCAGTCTCCTCCAAGCCCCAGCACATCTGGACCAGCCCTTCTATAGAACCACGTGGCACCCTCTGCAGCTCTCAGCTCTCCCAGCACTCAGAACTGGCAGTGACCCGGGACAGGCCACCTGCTGCCTGGCAAGGCAACTTATCTGGTATTGATTCAGTGATGCAAGGAAACTAGCCAGGACCAAAAGGGACGAGTTTTTAAAATTCTTAACCTCTTGAGGACTGCCTGGTGCACTGGGTCAGCAACTCCCGTTCTCTAACCTGCTGATGAGGTAGCATCCCAAGCCTCCAGGGAAAACCTGAGGAGTTTTCAGGACAAGCAGTGGAAGAGCATGGACTAATTTCCTCCGCAGCTCCCCAGTAGTCATTGTGGGTAGAAAATGCCCCAACTCGTAGCGCACAGAGGTGAGCTTGTGTTGCCTGTTGAGTGGTGAGTGGAAATGTGCTTTAACTTCAGCATCAAACAATATGGGTTCAAAGCCTGGTTCCATCTCTTACGAGCTGTGAGGCCTTGGACAAGTATGATGGTTGATCTTCTTGTCAGATTGACTAGATTTGGAGTCATCTAGAAGATGCATCTCCAGTGTGCCTGTGAAGGGGTTCCGTAGACATTTAACTGAAGAAGAAAGGTCCCCCCCTGAATGTGAGCAGCACCGTCCCACGGGCTGGGATTCCAGACTAAAGAAAAAGTAGAAAGTGAGTGGAATCCCAGCATGCATCTCTCTCTCGTTCCACGATTCACAGGCAACATGACCAGCTGACTCCTGCTCCACCATTGTGAAGACTGTGTCCTCTCAAACTGTGGGCCAAAACAAACCCTGCCTGCCTTCCTTAAGTTGCTTTTGTCCACTGTTTTATTACACACAGCAATGAGAAAAGTAATTCATACAGCAAGTCCTTTGGCATGCTTGTCAGATTTCCTATTTGTAAACCAGGGGACGTGGTGCCACATGTCACATAAAATATAAGGATCAAACAATAACAAAGTCCTCAGCGCAGTTGTCTGGCACCAAGAAGGGAGGTATTAAGGCTTATTATTTATTGCAGGTCTACTTAATACGCCAGACACTAACATACATCCTTTATTCAACCCTGTCATTTAATCCTACAACTCTCCAAGGCAGGATCTGTGTTTCTAATGATTCTGCCATGCCATTCACCTTGTTTCCCTAAGAGAAATAGTTTCGTGTCAGTGGCGATTCCTGTCTGCAATTTCCCATTGAAAAATTGCTCCAGGATGGGTGCTTCCTAAGTGGAAGCTTTCTCCATTAGCTCGACAGAGGGGAAATGTAAGGGCAGGCCTTGACCCTCCATTACCAAGAAATCAACTGGAGAAGTGAGTCATCTCTCTCTCTCTCTCTTTCTCACCACTAGGCCAGACATGGTGATTAATGAGAGCCCTTGAAGATTAATACACTTTCTTGTTTAAGTTCTGAAATTAAAGATCTTGGAAATGTGAGCCCAAAGANGAAAGAAAAAAAAAGTCTCCTTTTAGTACATTTGTTTTCCAAATCCCAGGCCCCTCCTGCCAAATTTTGGAGACTCGCCTGTCTCTTGTCTTGTCACATGGCTGTTGTTTTGTATTCTCGCCTCAGAAACAACCAAATGCTTGTCATAGATCCTCGGCAGTTTCCAGGTTACCAAACGAGAGAGTGGAGTAGTTGATTGCCCTGGCTCAGGCCAGTGGTGGAAGATAAGGAGTAAAGTGGGCCCAAGCAGCCATTGCTGCTACACCTTGCCAAAGCATGAGTGTCCAGGCTGGGCTAGCCTGAACTCATAGACTCTGGAGAAAGCCAAGATTCCTCAGTTAGACTCTTCTTCAGGTCCAGCTTCTCAGAGCTCAGTGCTACCCCTGACACTATAAAGCAGACAGTACCTATCCTGAAATGAATTCCAAGACCAGCTACCAAGAGCCACCATTGGCCCCAAATGTCCACACCAGAATAAAATCACCTAAACAAACATCATTGACCGTTGATTAGTCTCCGCTATGATAGAAATGCTATTCCAGCTTCAATTTATACCTGAGGCCAGAAGCATCTAAAACCAAGTTTTATTTTCTGGTTTGTGAAAATGAAAAGGCCGAGGCCAAGCAAACTTGAAATCCCACCTACAGTTGCGCATCTTGTCCACAGCAGAGCCAGACTCTGAAGCTCGGTTTTGTCTCTGGCCTTGCAGCCATTGCCTGACAATGAAAGTAGAGAAAAGGGAAAGCATCAGAAAGAGGGGAGAGCTGAGAACTGTGTGAGATCAGGAACTGAGGTTCCATATATCCTGCTTCTTTAACACCTGGCAAAATCCTGTGGGTCTCAAGCAGCCTAAACACAAGTTCCTCCCCGAGCCTGCTCTGGCAGATGAGGTCCTCTGGTCAAACAAGCCTCCTTATGTCAGAGGCTGTATGCAATTCTCGCTTATCCTTGGGTAGTGGGTCTCAGGTCCCGGTCGGTGGGTTTCAGGTATTGGTTATTGGTGGGTTTCAGCCTGTGGGATTCTGCCATAAACCAGCCATATCTTCCTTGGGCATTGAGGATACAACAAAATGCCTTGATACTACGGCCTTTGTCTCCCCTTGGGCGTTTACTCTCTTCACAAGCGGACAATCGTACAAGCAAATCTAATTCTGCAAAGAAGAAAACTTAGGCACAGAGAAACTCACTTGCTAACTTGGGGTTTCAAAAATGCTATTGAAACTGGTCTAGGGAGAAAGCCCAGGCAATGGCTTCTTTTCAGAGAATCCCTGGTAGGATCTCAGGGGCCGCCAAAGTCAAGGATTGCTTGAGTGCCCAGGGCACAGATCCTGCGATCCTGAACTTATGTAATGCACTGACTTGTGAACTGCTGCCTATGAAAGCTTTTTTGCCTCCAATTAGACTATGGACTCCCAGGAGTGGAAAGGCTGAGCAGGAACAATGGCTCACGATAATCTGGACCCTCTTTGTTTAGTGTGAACACTGCTGGTCACATCCTGCCGTCTTGCAGATGGGGACTTCAGCATACTACTGTGGGAAGATATGGCTCAAGCCATCACACAAGCCAAGGGTCATGGGACACATAAGTCAATAAACTAGAGCTCCACAAGGGTAAGAAGGGACAGATCCCAGGACCCAGAGCTGCCTGGAGACCATATTGAGATACATGAGCTGAGTGTGGCTCTGACTGCCACCGAGAGACAGGAGCTATGCTTAGGCCCCCCCTGGCACTGAGAGTGAGCAGTCACCATCAACTTACCAGCTTTTCCTGGCAATGTCTGGGCCTCAGGATTGCACAACCATCTCATCAATGAAAACCCATAAGCTTAGGGGGGGAAAAACTAAATAAAGAAAAACCACATGCACAAAAAGAGTAACTTCATGTTGTCTGTGAAAAACCTCAAAAAATGTCCAGAAGTGCTGAGTCAGGAAATTCTGCCCTAATAGCTTTTGTTGGAAACATTTGCCATTTTAGTTTTATCTCTTCTCTTCCTTCAGACAGATCCTCCTCAGAGACATTCAAGTACAACAATGCCATCATTCAGGGCTTTGGGTTCCCAAAGGGCTCGGAACTGAGCCAAGACCAACATACACCCAGAGAGAGAACAGATTAAACACGAAGTGGATTTCCTTCAGCCCACCTGAATTGAGGGAGAGACGAATTGCATGTCACAGACCAGCGTCTTGCTGTCCTCTGGTCACCAGAACGAGCACTTGATTTCATCATTTTCCTTAGGAGGGGACTGCTGAAAAGATATGTCACAAAGTTCAAGTTCCAAGGATTCTGAACGGAGGCCACCAAGCCCTGATGGTGGCCCTCACATCACAGGAGAAGTTCAACTAAGGACTGACCACTTAGAGGTGAGGGGATGGTTCAGTCAGTAAAGTCCTTGCTGTACAAAGCCTGAGGACCAGAGTTCAATCCCCAGTACCTATGTTTAAAAAAAAGAGATGAGGGGGCAGGGCAGGACAGAGATTGGAGGGTCTCTGGTGTGTGTTGGCCAGCCAATCCAGCTGAATCAGTGAGAGGCCTTGTTTCAAAAAATAAGGTGGGGAGTAGGAAAAGAAGATATTTAACCTGGACCTCTGGCCTACTACACACATGCATGCCCACATGCAGATATGCATATACACAAATACATATATACACAAAAATACTAAGAATGAGCTATTTGGCCATGTGAGTAACATGGTGGTATACACCTATAAACCCAGCACTTAGGAGGCTGAAGCAGGAAAGTTGTGAGTTCAAGGCCTATCTGAGCTACAAACAGGGACTCTATCTGAAACAAAAAAAAAAATGTCAGGGAAGAATTTTATTACAGAGCCCTTACAAGACAAGAATACTGCAGCCATATTTCAACTGTCTCACACCTTAGTCTTCCCCTTGGGGGTTTCAGGGCATACCAATGTGACAGTCTTCCTGTGCCAGTTGCTTTCTTACAAAGGTAAATTCCTTGAGTACCCCCACTGTTTGCTCAGCTTGGTGTCTCATCCAAGTGGGATGTTGCCTTACCTGAACCCAACAAGTAGGCAGGGAGGATATGGGGTGGGGTAGTGCACACAGAAAGAGAACCAAAGAAGACATAAGCAATCCAACANGGTGTGCTCAAACTTGTTGATGACCTACTTACCATGTGCTGTTCCTCAGTCAGAGATGAGAAAGGTATTTTCATAGCAGACCAATAAATAGCAAAGAAATTAGAGGCACATCCCTCTCCACCACACTCATGCCCAAAGACGAAACACCAAAGAGGAGATTCACCGGCTTTCAGGTTGGCACTCAGTGAGCCATAGTCTGGAAAGTGTTTCCTTATTCTTAAGTTTGATCAATGATCCCATTGTTCTCCAACTTGAGATGAGAAATAATATGTTCAGAACAAAAGAAAAGCTGGTGCCAGAGGTGATCTTTGGCCACGCTATCGTCATGCTAGAGCAAACAACGCATCCATCATCCATATATGCTGATTTGGAAACAGCGTGTTAATTGACCAAACATGGTGAAGTCATGATCCCTGGACATAAGAGTGGAAGGAACAGGCTGAGCCAGAAACCTTGGCCCTTTCCAACAGACAAAAGTGAGAAGAAAGTTTCACTGGAGATATGACCAAAGAGGCAGGACTCACCATCAGAAAGAAGAGCTGTGAGCACAGTGCAGGAACTACCAACAAGGGGACCGTGGTGCCAAGGCTCAGGAGACTGTGCCACAGGTTTTACTCATATGCAAATAGTTTCCATGTTTCTCCTCTGGAACCGTATTAATGGATTCATTGCCTGGAAGAGAAAGGGAGGGAGGCATGTCTAACGAACACGTTCTCATGTGCTTCTTCATTGTCCGCAATCATCCCAACTCCTCACCTTACAGAGAACACTATGAGCAGATAAACAACTTATACCCATGGACCAGTCATCAAATCAACTCACCATTTCTTTGCAAAAGGTGCTCTGGCTGATTTAAAACCAAGGAAGAGGGTAGTTAGTTTGGTCCTAGCTCATATTTGAGCATCGCCTTTGACAGTGTAACCAACTAGTGAATGTGTTGGGAGCCAAAAGCAATCAGTTTATCCTTTTACCACAAAGCTCTGGGAGAATGCCCCTGGTAGCCCCTATTCATTCCATAGCTTTCCAGGATGCTCCCGTGAGTGTACATTTCATTTTGGAAGTAGAGCCTTCCTGATATTAAAAAGTATTACTCAAGGGATAGCAAGATAGTGCAGTGGGGAGTGGGTGTTGGCTACAAGCCTTAGGACCTGAGTTTGCTTCCTAGAGCCTTGTAAAAACAGAGGAGAAAACAGGCTCTATGACGTTGCCCTCTGCCCTCCACACACACACTGTGGCATGTGCCTGCCCTCAAACACAGTAACAATAACTAGGAAATTTGAAAAAAAACCTTTAAAGTGTCGTCCTAAACAAAATTCTCTCTCTGCCTTAAAGCGTCCTGCTTCCTGTACCTGGTCGTCATTCTAACGGTCAGATGGAGTAAGCCATGGCTCCTCCTCCCCCATCCCTTCCTCCCAGGTCAGAAAAGGGGAGGGCAGAGGGGGCTAGGAGTGCTTGGGGGTTTTGCTTGAAGCCAGAGAAGCCATCTCCTGACTAGGAGTCTTCTCTTTGTTGGAGGTGTTCAGATGCTGCTCATGTCCTTAATATGCTGAGAATGCCACATGGTTCTCAACCTGTGGGTTGTGACCCCTTTCACAGGGGTCATATATCAGATATCTATATGATGACTCATAACAGTAGCAAAATTATAGTTANGAAGTAGCAACAAAAATAATTTTATGGTTAGGGGTCACCACAACATGAGGAATTGTATTAAAGGGTCATAGCGTTAGGAAGGTTGAGAACCACTGGTCTAGAGTCTCAGCATGATTTTCAAATCCCAATCTCCTCAGAACTCTAATCTGAGACAGTCCCCCAATTCCCAGTCCATGGCCAGGCTCATAAAACTATTCTGCTTCTGTTTTCATCCCCAACTCCATCCCTTACCAAAGGAACTCTGAGCCTATGATGTAGCCGCCCAGGCTGCACATCTAAGATCTACGCATTCCATCCACCCCAAACTGCTGCCCTGGTGACCACACTGAGCCCAGCACAGTCCACTGTTTGTGTGTGGACTTCAGAAGCAGGCTCTGGTGGAAACGTGGGCATTCTGGGGAACCTGGACACTTGCAACAAGATAGGGAAAAGGAAACAAAGGCCCCAGGAGGACATGTGCCCTAACTCCACAGGTTCCTTGCTCCGTGGAGAAGAGCATGCTGGGAGAGTTCCAGAGAGGTCCTTTCCACAGTGTAGAAGGTAGGCAGGGGCCATACTTGAGGCCAGTTCTGATGAGTATATTCTCAGTTCTCCTTCACCTGAATTGACTAGATTCCATAGGAAGGGGAGGGCAAATGCCACAGTGCTGTTTCCTGAAGCCCTGAGCTTATCACTCTACAATTTCCTCTTTCCATGAATGTTCATGGGATGGTGAAGGACAAAGGTTCTCCTTCCTGGTTAGCTGTAGTGACTGGTCCCACCACAGAGGACTCTGGTTTCTGCTTTGGAGAAGGGAGTGTCACCTGCTGGTTCCCTAGACTCTGTCACCTCTGCTCAGCACTCCTGGGACCCCTGACATCACCCTCAGATTCAACTCTGCTCTGGTCTGGGGATGAGGGATTGTTGAGGTATCCTGATCTCTCATCTTAGAGAAGATGAGTTCGTAGAGGAAGCAGGACTAGTGTGGAACTGGAGGTCCAGACTACAGTTCTGGCCTGGACACTTCTTAATTGAAAGAGTTTTTAAATGTCACTGGGTTTTTTGGGTGTGAGGGTCAGTCTTGATTGTCAATGTTATTGGATCTGTAGTAAACTAAGAGATGCACCCCTCTGTGGGACTGTGAGTGCATTTCCAGGAAGGTCCAGCTGAGGCTAGGAGCTCCTTCCCCAGAGTAGGTGGTACCTGTTCCAGCCCTGGGTCAAATATAAAGATGTCTCCGGTGCAAGCAGTCTTACCTGTCTACCTTTGCTCTTTGCTAGTAAGTGCACATATCCCATTGTTGTCTCTGCTGACATCAAAACTCAATTTCTTCAGTCTTCCAACATGGACCAGAGACCGGTGGCTCTCCAGGAATCATCTAGGCCTTCAGAATCAGACTGGAACTGCCGAGGCATCCAGCTTCGTGAGTTAAATAGCTGCTGTGATCCCTGCCTCTCTGGCACACACAATGTCANGCTACCCGTTCCTTACCATGGAAGCCAACCAAATAAGTCTTTATGTTTGTTTTAGCAGTTTTGTTCCTCTGGAATGCCCTGACTAGCACACTGGGTTTAATTTGAAAATTAGAAATATTAAGAATACCTGTTTGTGCCGGG
>LZPO01034849.1:306150-318454 GCA_001675575.1 Neotoma lepida
CATAACTCCACGTCCTGCACGAAGAGCTACCCTTCAACAGAGGCAGAGCATTCCAGAAATACAGAGAAAGCATTCCGTGCAGTGGGGCACATCAGAGAAGGCTTTGCTGAAAGAGCGCCACCAATGCCAATACCTTGTCAAGTGGCTTGTCTCCACTTTTTTCTAGCTCCCCAGTACTTCTGGGGAATGCAAGGCCATCAACTCTCACTGCCCTGTTTGACCCACACCATTCTCTTAGTCTTTTGGATCTTAGTCCTGGATCATCTTTGCNGTTCTTCAAGGTTCAGCATCAATGTAGCCTTTTCTTGGAAGCCATCTTTGGCCTAACCGAAAGAAACAGAACTAAAACGAATCTAAACAGATGACAAAAGGAAAAAAATGATCCTAATTTCTTCATACGCCTTCGAAAACTCTTAAGCCTTTTGACTGTATTAGTCATGAAATGAGCCTTATATCCGTAATGTAAGATCAATTCATCCAAGCACCTGTGTGTTAATAGCAGGGGAGAGAGGAACAGCAGGAATCGTGGCTTCTGAAGCTTGTGTTCCTAGACTGCCCTGGTCTTCAGCCAAGCGGAGGAATGAGAGAGGAGGTTGTTCTGGGCTCCACTGNAGCCAGTTGGACATAAGTGCAGCAGCCTGCAGGGTAACCACTGTCAGGGTCCTTGGTCAAGTGGTGGCGGATTTGGGTGAAAACATGTCAACACTGCACTGGGGAGGACCTTAGCTTCTCAGCTGTAAAATTACAGAGTGGTTCTTTTGGCCATCAGCAACTCTTCATCCACGGGACCAAAGCAATTTTCTTCTTTGCAGGACAAAACTGAGAGATATATTCATATTGCAGAGCTTTGCAAGCCCTCCGGATGTCCTAACAATAAGTTACAGATGTCTAATCCTAAATTAAGAAGTTAAATACAGTGTGGACTCTACAAATGGCAATTTTCTATAATTTGAGAAAAATATTTGGTAGCTCAATTCCCACTGGAAATGGTTGGCAACGGTTCTTCTCTCTGCTAAATATCTCTGTCAGCCTCTCCTAAGGCCCTGATCGCACCAGAGAACAATAGACTTCCAAAAACAACAGAGAATTNCTCAGGAAACTATNATTATAATTTTCCTCTGGGCATCTCAGTATTTCATAACCAGGGAAAGTATTGGGAGAACTGAGTGCATACGTTCACGTTCCTTTAATGGCATTAAACTGTGCCTTGGCTTTTCATAGTTTGTGCTGTTGCCTTACTCGCTTTTGTTTCGAAAGGAGACTTTTTATCAGTTTTCCTGTGCCATGCCATTTTATCTCTTTATTCTGCCTGCAATAAGATATCAGACTAATATTGGCAGAGCAACTTCCTACAATGATTCTTTGTTCCAGAAAAAAAAAAGTATGAATAGTACATTATTAAAATGGAGAAGGAAGTGTGCTTCATTCCGCTCATTATTTACTTAGTGAATATTGTCGTGGTACCAGGAGCTTGACAAAAGACAAATAAAGGGAAGCGATAGCCCATTGCACTCAGATCCTGCATTTCACATGAGGATCTCGGAGTACTTTCCAAACACTGAATCATAAATCAACTCACTCCAGGCAGTTAACTGCAAAGGAACCAGCTATGAACACCTTCTGCCACCACCGGAAACTGCATCACTGGATCCCTGAGATGTCTGAAGACTCGGAGACGTGTAATCAAGACGGGATGGGTTATGAAAGACAGTGGGTGAACTGGGAAGAAAAGGAGCTAGGAGAAACTACAGCAACAAAAAGACTCATAACACCTGGCCCCATGCATCACTGACTGATAACTGGGCTTTCAAAATCAAACACCTACTTAACAGCTGACAAAGTAAATGTTTTACTTACTTCAGATNGGTTCCTGTCTTTGTCTAACACATTCATGACATCTGCAGTTTGGTTTCATTTTTTTCTGCAGAGGAGAATTTTTTTCTTGCAAGATACTAATCAGCTTACATTATACTTTTATGGTTACAAAAAAATCGGCTTTATTCTGAATAATAGTCCCATTAAGATTTACCATATACCAACTCAAAAATCAGGAAATCTCACTCATTTAGATCCCACCAAATTCTGAATGTATATNAAAGTACCTAGAAATTGATAAATTACTCTGTTAAAGTATGGGGGCAATGCCTTTGGAGAGTCATGTCTGTGACGTGGCAGGGGCCAAAGACAGCAGTCAGCAACCATCCAAGGGTCCCTGGCATCAGGAACACACGGTTCATACTATAGACCTTCACAGAGACAATCAAGACACAAAACTGGGCTGGAGAGGTGGCTCAGAGGTTAAGAGCACTGACTGTTCTTCCACAGGTCCTGAGTTCAATTCCCAGCAACCACATGGTGGCTCACAACCATCTGTAATGAGATCTGGTGCCTTCTTCTGTATACATAATAAATAAATCTTTAAAAAAAAAAGACACAAAACCTCAGTTATGCAGTTTCTACTGGGGAGCCCTATGCTCCGAAATCCATTGCAAAGCAAAGGGCCAATATGTAGATATTAACTGGTTCAAAACCGGCAACCAGCATGGGTGGCTGGGATCTCAGCTTTAGCCTGACTTTCCTCCATCCCTATTAAGGATCAGCTTTCTCTGAAGCTGAATTGGCAGCTTGAGCTTGATGCAAGTCTCTTGAGGGCCAAACATCCTCCTGGGAACAAGCCCACGCTTTACCCACTGTTAGAGGCTCTAGAGTCTGGTCATTCTCATCAGAGGATTGAGGAGCCTCTAGGACAGAGCTCAGAAGAGGAGAGCACATTGGATGTACTGAGTAACAAAGCATAGGCNTTCCAAGACGGCTGGAAGGACCTACATCCAGCAGCATGGCAGCCCTTCCATCTCAGGCTATGTGGCTCTCTGTTCAGGTCCCTGGGAAAGACAACACCATAGCAAAATTCCATGCTAGGCATTTCTTTGTTTTTGTTTGTTTATGTGTACATGTATATGTCTATGTATGGGGAGGTCAGAGGGAATACCAAACCTCCTGGAACTGGAGCTACAGACAGCCGTGAGCTGCCTGACGTGGGTGTTAGGCATAGAACCCAGGTCACCTGGCTAGGACAATATGTGCTCTTAACCACTGAGCTATCTGTCTAACCCCTGCTCTAGGTGTTTCAGTAAGTGCTTCTGCTCAGTGGAGCTGTATCCCACACTCAACATACGCCAACACAATCATCCTATTAGCTTTGGCAGTCATAGGTCACTGCTGTGCCTGGTGTGCCAGGGCCCTGTAGAAGGATGCAGAAGAGCTAAAGGGCCAAGCTGAGATCACTGGGAAGAGATACTTGGGACACGATGAGAANCTTACCCTGGAGGCCCACAGAATTACTGTATGGAGAAAAGAAGNCACACAGAACGTATGAAAACTTAGGAAACAGCACATTTGGGAGTTACAATCCAGCAACTTTACACTTCAGAGTGTTTTCATTTTCCCACAATTACAAGTTCTGTTGCCATCTGTTTCAAAGCCAGTAAANAGCAAAGGATGGACGTTTGTCTTTCAAGGAACAAAAGAAACAGGTAAGGCCAAGACCNACCCCACAAACTCTGAGGGGAGGAGTAAAACAAAAGCCAGGGGTGGACTTCTGGGAAAAGGTAAATAGGCCGTGATCATATGTTCCACGAAGAAAATGAAAAAGGTGGCAGACCCTGAAGAGCCTCAAAGGGTTTACTATAAATGATAGGAGAGTCTTGAAGAGTACAGCAGGAGCACTCAAATTTCACAGAGGAATCAACAATAGACAACTACTTAGCAGTTTTACTCAGTCCTTGGACTAGCATGCTCATAGCAATCAAATTCTTCATGTCTGTATAGAATTTGGCCATGCACCAGATTCTTCTTCCAAATTTCTGCACATAGGCATCCACTAGTGACTTCTGGTGAAACGACCATTCCAACTCCCTACAGACCTTCCGTTGTCAGCATTTGTCACCATTGGGTGAGTGGCCGTNCAGGCACTAAAGCAATGTCCAATCCTGTNTGCTCTGCTGTTTTGGTCCTTTTGGGATTTGGTCCAGATTCTTTCAGCCATCAAGGCTAATCAGAGAGATGACACTAATGATGTACTCCTCCACCAAGGGATGGCTTTTCCATTCCTGAACCTGACCCAGGGAAGGCCTTGCCATTCCCATGGGTCTGGGGCATTGGGGTCCCTGACATGGCCGTGCTCATGTCAATAATTCATCACTCGGGTCTTCATCTGCTCCCCACAACTTCCTAGTCCATTCTGTCTAAATGGCCCTCACTGATTTGTGTACAATGCCCTTCTTTTTAATAAGTGGCCAGGACACTGCAGACTGCCCCTGACCTGNCAACCTCAAGAACAGGAGGGAATGAGAAGAGCCCTCTGCCTGCCTTTCTTCCCTTTTACCTGTATCGCCCTCTCTCCTGTTACAAGTCTCTTTACTTCCTCCTGGGATATAGATGATTAAGTCTTATCTCTATACAGTGATTTGGTCTCTGGTGCCAAGAGTTCAGAGTTAAAAATTAATGTGATCACATGTCAAAGTTCCCGTTTTTATGGCATCTGATCCCATGCAGGGAAGGAAAGATAGGCAGACATGAACAAGAACATGACAGATGTCNCAACATCCTTCACACCTTTCTGAAAAAGCTCTGTTCCCCCATAGCTGAGTGACATATAACCTCTCCTGATTCATGTCCCTAAGTGACTTTGCACAGAATTAGAANAAAAGTGAGACAAGAAAGATAAAGTAGGGGCAGCAAGGAACAGGTCATGATCTGAAGGTCCCTTGTTACAGAATCTATGAACAGCAGAGCTATAGTTTCTACCCTGTGTTCCATCTCTCTGCCGACTCACAGGCCTCGTTTGTTGACATGTGTGACAGATGCTGCTTGATTAGGTTGTGGTGGAGTCCTCCTGTTCATGCTGCTGGTGCGAACTTGGCCTGTCCTCCTGCTCACTATCTCTCTGCGTTGGGATTGCTGTTGGAGCTCAGTAGCTGTCTGGCCCTACAAATGCTTAAAGGTACACGCTCTCATGCGCACACCCTATACCGCATCCTCTCTTCTCTGTTTGCAACGTGTAAGGACACAGTGAGGAGCAGACAGCCCACCTCACCCGCCACAAGAGAAGAGCCAGCTTGCGAGGGCAGGCAGCCGAGGGAAAAACAGTAGACAATAAAGGCTCAGCCTGATGTGTGCATGAGAGCTTTTAAATATATATAAAGATGATTGCCAGAAAACTCTTCCCACCGACTCTACTTGGTTTAGTATTTACATTTTTATCAAGTAATCGTGTAAATAATGATGGCAAAAATCTTAAGTAACAAACATAAAATGTGATAACTATGTCTCTCCTTTTCTCTTTCTTTCTCTTTTTGTTTGCTGTTGTTGATGTCAAGGACAAACCTTGACACCGCTCAAATTAATGAACTAAGCTGTCTGACTATTAATAAAGGCTTGAGGGCTCTGGGCTGTCTTGATCTTCCTTATATGAAATACAATCTTCCATAAAACAAAGGCGACTATATTTTACTGGCAACCTCAAAGACAGGCTCATCACATTCACTCCAGTTTAATATACATTTTTAATTATTCATCTGCAAGACATAAAATAGCTCATTTTGAGAAGCCTCATTTGGATGTTAATTTGCAAATAAGAGCCAGGGAGAAGTCTGTATAAATTATTCTTGTAAATATATGTACATAAAATATCTCCTAAAATTTTAACAAACCAGTGACTAAGATCTTGTTGGGAGGAATGATCCAAAGATAATCAGCCCAAGTTGGGATAATTTTATCGCAGTCCATCTTCTGTGAGCTTCTTTAGTAATCTGACGGTAGATTAGACTCTCATTATGAACGACTTACAAACATCATTTGAGATGATGGGAAAGTAATTTGAAGAATTTGGGGCCTGGTAATGAGTTCCCTTTGAAGTTGGGGAGGGATGGCAGTGGGAACAGAATCTGAGGTAATTGCTGGTTGTCTCCAAGGAGCCCAAATGTTGATGAAGCTTCTGTGTTTAATAATTAAACACACTAACCTCAGAGAAGGAGGGAGCCCCATCTCAGCAACCCCTGGCCGTTTAAAAGCCTGCCCTTGTTTTACCAACACTCTCTCCACTCCATCCTTCTCCTCCCCTGCCTCCCCTCCCCCACCTCNGCTCTCAGATGTGTCTCTGTCTGTCGTAGGCACCGAGAACAACTGAAAGCTCAGGAGGGGAAGAAAATTTGCTGAGGAAACTTGACTCAGCAGGAAACCTGTGGGGCACTGCAGCTGTAAAATGCCCACCGTACTGCCTCAGGTGCCACTCTGGAGAGCAAGGGTGGCAAAGATTCTTCCCACCAACTTGTTCAGGAAATCAACAAATGTTTGCCTTGTGCTTTGAAGTTTACAAGCTTTTGCATCTGGGTGAAGTCCAATTAGTGCAACTCTAGGCGTGGCCCTTTCTTCCCATCCATTTGAATCTCTACTAGACTCACGAGAATTTCATTCTGGTTAATCATGCNGTGATCTAGAATGTTCTCCCATGGCCTACTATCAAGGGAACATCATCTTTCTAATGTTCTATGGCCTGAGTAACCCTAGCCCAACCAAAAGTGCTCATTGNCACAGCTGCATGAGCGAGGGNGCTTCTATGCACTTTCANACCAACTCCTAGAGCATCCTTCTGGATAGATATGNGTTACAACCATANCAGCAAAGCATCTAGAGGAAAAGGGAATGAAAAGCACGGCTGTGCTCATCCAGAAACCAGCATCCAGGGTGTGAGCTCATCTCTNCTAATTATATCTGCACCTGCGTTCTGAGGGACTGGAGCTCAGGCTGTCAACTATGAAATGTTAGGGGGCATAGCAACATCTACATAGTAATCCTCACATCCTGGTTCACAGCTGGAGCAGGCAGCAGTGGCAACATCTGTCTCTGGTTGGCCTCTCCCACATGGAGTCCGTCTACCCTGCTGTGGGCCATCCTATGACACCTGGCTCTTGGACAACCTTCCCTGCTTCCCTTTGCGTCCCTCTCACTAGCCAGACACTGCCATTGGCTGCTCTGCTTCCCCCCAGGGTGAGGGAACAGACAAGCTNGTATGGGGAANGCTGCCTCTTCTTGACTTGAGGCTCACATCAAATGGCACCCCCTGAACCCGAACATATTCCTGGGTGCCAGGTGAGGATAGTACAGGAGTACTTAGAATCACTGAAGACGAAAGACTAGAAAGAAAACTGTATTTGCCAGGTTGTGTGGAATGATGTAGACTCCAGGGAGCATTTNAAATAACAACAGATGTCTCCCGTTTGTCCTCATAGAACAGGTTTCGTTACCTCAAGTATCTGGCGTTTGTGAAGCAGGGTTTCCAAGGTCAGAGACAACATTTAATTGTTCAGATGGGTCAAAGCAAGGCCNAGATCTGCCACCACCACACTGCCTTGCTTTTCCTCTACTCCATGACTAGCACCCACCCGGATTCTCAAGGTACAGCCTAGGTGTTATCAGTGGGAGAATGGTTCCAAATTATTTTGTAGCCTTGGCCATCAAGTATCACCCTGCGTAGCATATTCCACATTGGATGATGTCAAACCAGTAATGCCATCTCCGTTGGCATGTTATGGGAGAAGAGATCTGGGGNACTGAACATGATTTTAAATTGTTCCCAGAAGCAGGACATCTGGGCTCCCCTCACACTGTAGATGAAGTCTCCTGATAATCTTCCAACAAAAACAAGGGTGTGTGATGAATGAAAACTGTACTTGATCATTTTCTTACATCCATAAATTTTAAATACGTCTTTGTACATGGGCATGTGGGCTTAACACTGCGAGGCATTGTGTCTGAGGAAGGATGCTGCTGCTTCCCACTCTGTGGTTACATCATCCCTTCAAATGTGAAACAATGAGAGGAAATGATAGCTGTTTGTCTCAACAGTTTTATTCAACAAAAGTAGAATCTGGCAACCCAGAAGTGATCTGTTGCCTTCCATTATATATAAGCATTCAGTTACCTTTTCCCCAATTTTTACTTTCTTTTTTTTTAGTNATTTGTGGTATACAAAAGTCTAGAGCCACCAGCCAAAATAGAAGAGGAACAGAAGAAAGGAAGGAAGGAAGGAGGGAGGGAAGGAAGGAGAGAGGGGGAGAGACAGAGAGAGGGAGAGAGGGAGGGAGGGAAAAGCTAGTCGTAAGAGACGACTCCAATAATAAGATCTACTGTAAATAACACTAATATGTATCTCAGGAAAGGGATAAATTACTAGAGTTGATTTTTAAGTAATAAAATAAATATGTAAACNGGTCCCAGAAATTAACCATGCCCCTAGTAGCCTTCCCTCTGCAAAGCATGCACTACTCTTCCAGGTTGGAGACTCAGCCCTGCCTGACTGTGCAGAACCCTGCTTCTCCTAGCACTGAATCCTAGCACTAGCACATTGCTAGTGTAGTACTACTCCAGGACCCTGCCTGTCTCCAGGGGTCTCGCTATAGTCTTCAGTATTTCTGTGTTTCTATCAGTGTGGCCTGCTGGTGAGCAGGCTGCCTCAGACTCTCTGAGAGAGAGCAGGAAGGAGGTGGAAAAGAAATACAGCAGGGCAGCTCTGGGGGCAAAGCGTCAGACAGGACAGAAGGGCGGAAATAAACAGAAAGAGGTTGTCTGGCCTCTCACCTTTCCTCCCTGGCTCTGAGAGATAAGACCTAACAGCAAAGCCATCTGGGCTCAGTTTCACATCTTCCCGGCCTCTACTTCACAGTGCTTCTTTCCCTTTGAAGAACCTGTCTGCTGTTTGTTAAGAGGTCGACTCGGGGAGGCTCTTAGTGGTCAGCACTCATTCCAAATGCTGCGATCGTTATCATCCGAGGGACGTGCAGCATTCGGTACTTTGAAATCCTCTTTCACATAAATGTTACATGGAGACCTATATGTTAAAACAGTACAGGAACTTAGTCNGATGGTATCTATGTTGAGTCAAAGCATCAGGCCCAGGAAGGACTTAAAGCCATTGGAAACCATAGTTACTGCTTCCTCTGTCTTCATCCTCCTCCACTGTTCTCCTGTCTTCCCTTTTCTGTTATCAAAGTCAGCNGGAAGGGAAGACCCTAAGCCCTGTCATTCATACCTTTTTAGTGACCCAGAGTGAAAGCATCACCGCTGACTGGAACTCACTATTCATGTTGGAAACAGTTTATAATCGAAGCCAATTCTGCGGCTCTTCCTCACTGAAAATGGCTTCATGAAAATAGCCTGTCATCCTGCGACCTGCCTTCAACTTTCCTGCTTCACCCTGGGATCAAAAGGGTTGTTTGGAGACTGGTATAAACACTGGTTAACAGCCTGGAGCCGAATTGCCCTGATTCAGATTCTGACTTCCCCACAAATTAGTGTCTGACCTTCTAACTGTGGTTACCCTGAGCCTCACTTTCATCCTCTACAAAATGAAGATGGCNCGAGTGAACTTCTTGGTGGATATCTAGTGATACNAAGCTGTTGGAGCCACGGTTGACACACAAGGGACTTGCTAACATCACCACTGACATGGCTTTGTCAGAAATTACTAACTGAACATACTTTCTTTGACATAAAAATGAAAATTTGAATAAAACAAAAAAACTAGCCCCTCAGAAAATAACAGGTAAAGAAAACCTTTACATCTCCAGGTCAATATCTTTTTATAAAATTCTGTCTCCAAGGTTGTTTTCGTGTCACATTTTAGCCACACTGAAAGAAAAATAATAAAGTAGAGCCAGGCATGATGGGGTTCACCTGTAATCCCAGCACTTGGGGGCAGAGGCAGGAAGCCTTGTAGTTTGAGGCCAGTTTAAACTACACAGTGAGACTCTGCCTTGAAAAGGAGTGGGGAACGTGACTCAGTCGTGAAGCGCTTGCCTGGCATGCCCAGGCTCTGTGTCCCATCTGTATCAGCAGTGTGTGTGTTTGCATCAACCACAAGGTGGTGGTGGCGCACGCCTTTAATCCCAGCACTTAAGAGGCAGAGGCAGGGGGATCTCTGAGTTTTAGGCGAGCCTGGTCTACAGAGCAAGTTCTAGGACAGCAGGGCTGCACAGAGAAACACTGCCTCAAAAAAACAAAACAAAACAAAACAAAAAAACTTAAAGTAAAACTAGTTGTAAGAAAAAGTGTAAGTTTTTACCTTTTCTCCAAAGTTCACTTGCTGTTACTACTCTAAAGCCTTCCNCATGTATTGATTATGTCTTATCTCAGTACATGCTTTGTACAAATCTCTCCGGATCTCCCTGCATTATCAATATAAAGTAATACTAAATAAGATTTGGGAGGGAGTGGAAGGAAGGGTATTAAATGAGTTTACAAAAGAAAGAAATCATTCATTTCACCTTAAAAAAAATGTCTCAAGATAATGTTTGCAATACTTCCCCTCTGCACCACAGTACAGAGAGTTTCCAAAATGGTGTTGTTGCTGTAGGAACTGGAACAAGGAGTCCTTCTGTAACACAGCCAGACCCCCAGCAAATACACTTAAATCTAAGAATCCTCAGAATGCATGAGGTGAGGGGGCCGAAGCTCCTGTACCTCCAAGCTCACCCAGTGAGTGGGTAGCATCCTACTTAGTCTCCACAAATAAGCCTGGCAGCAACCAAGGAATAATTTTTATGTAAATTAACTGCATTTTTATTGAACCAAATATGAGTTTGTTAAAGTGAAAAAAGTTTTCCTCTTGGCTAGGTTTTCACCATGACTCTGAAAGGGCACACTGAAGAGCTTCATGAACAGGCATTTCTCTGAGGAACAGACCATTACTGATCACTTACTTCAACCCCAGCTTCCTGTCTCATCCTTCCGGTCAAGACTCATGGCTGCTTGGTGTGTCCGCTCATGGAAATTCAGATCAGAATATTTAATTATCTACAAAGGATGTTCTATGGATTAACTGTCAAGTGCTTTGAGACCATTAACTTCTTGATAAATGCTAATGAGATACTTGAAGGAAGCAGATATGACTGCTTCATCTAACATGTATTCTTTCATGTGCCTGTGCAAACCCCTCTTAGGTTTTATTATTATTTATAGAGACTTGTTTTTAAACTGCATTACAACACTGCACTCTCCTGCAAATAATCATCATGCCTTAATTATAAAGTCTTGAGTTTGAAAGGGTTGCTGTGTTAGGAGAGGCGCCCAGCCTAAAGCTTCCACGTGGCTGGCAATCGTCAGGGCAGGTGTGGATTCTAAGAGGGACAGTTGACTAGTTACCTTAAGGAGCTGGCTANCTTAAGTAAGGAAATGATCAGCCAGGAAAAGGGAGAAATGACTATATTCTCTATATATTTTTCGAATTAAACCCAGCAGTTGGACCAGACATTAGAAGTACTTTAGAAAAGATTTTAGAAAATTTAGACTTTGTAACTTGATTTCCATCTCTGTCTTTAAATGTATTTGGAATGAGCTAAAATCGTTGCATAATTCTCTTTCCTATGGGATGGAAGGGGGTGGGGATAACTACACATTGCCTTTGAATTGAAAAAGAACAAATAAAGAAAACTTTAATGTAGGGTTACAAAACGTCCATCTCTGTTCCCACCTCAGCCTTGACTCATGCAGGGCCCCTGAACAGACCCTTGAACCTGGATGTCTGTCACATGCTCACACCTCTGCCTGTAAAATTAAAATCAAAACAATGCCCTAGTTCCTACCTCACCAAGAAGTCATAAAGATTAGAGTTAGAACATTGGACTTCAAAGATGAAAGGCTCAATATAAATTCCAAGCATTATTGTCCAGACGCGGTATGGACTTGAAGAAATATGCAGCTTAAGCGTGGTTGCTGCCTGTCAGCAGATCCAAACTGGGATGACCTTGCTAGAGCTGTGGGAAGGGCAGGAGAGCTTAAGACCAAGACCTGGAAGCAACTGTCTCCCAGACAGTNTAATTGTGTCAATTATCTCACANTGGTCCTTCCTTCTCTNAATATACACTTAGTACGCACCTGACACAACAGCTCTGCTCCCATCGCACTAAATAGANTGTTTTTCCTGTGTCTACAGTGTGCAAAGCTATGCTAAGAACTGGAAATAGTGAGATTTATACATTGTTCTTACCCTTCGGAGCTCACAGTCAAAATAAGGTCACTGTGCATTTTCTATTTAGTCTACGGGCAGTACCAAGGATACTTCTGTCTATAGGCAGGTGCACAGGATGCTGTAGCCTACCTGCAGTGCATAGGATGTTTAGTCTGCATACATGCAGTGCACAGGATGCTTTACCTACATGCAGTGCACAGGATGCTTTAGCCTACATGCAGTGCACAGGATGCTTTAGTCTACATGCAGTGCACAGGATGCTTTAGTCTACATGCAGTG